>CM037854.1:98494243-98513518 GCA_021234595.1 Delia radicum | reverse complement strand
TGTGGATTGTTGTGGTGTTTGTCTTAGCTATCTTCTGCAATAAACAATTAAATGTAAAATCGATCCCGTGTAATTGAAACTGGTTTTAAGCCACAGCAAAAATCGACCTACTTTAGATCAATTGGTTAGAGCCCCTGTCTAAAGTGTAGTGCGAAGTGCATGTGGCAAAGAAAGCAGGTTCAAGCCACGGTCAGGATTGCATTTAATAAATAAACATTTCATATAGATGCAATCAAACAATAAAAACCATAACAAATAATTACAGTATTGTCAAAAAGGAGTACTGATGAAGGTTGTGTTACCAGAAACTGCGCAGTCTAATTCAATAAAAAATTTACAATGTAGTTATAATTTTTAGAAAAGTATGCTTAATCTTCTCTAACCACGCCTATCTCAAACAATTGAAAAATATGTGCATATTAATTATAGTATTAATTGCACACTGTCCTAAGAAGACGATGAATAAAATTCAAAATCCCCAATCAAATATATCAAAAATTTGCTCCCTGGCAACTCTTCCCCAACTACGTGAATAGCCAAACTACCGTATGTACAAAAAATACAAAATGTGGGAAATAGTGGAAATTAGATTACATATGATTTTCTAACAATTGTGAATTGTTGTGGTGTTTGTCTTAGCTATCTTCTGCAATAACAATTAAATGTAAAATCGATCCCGTGTAATTGAAACTGGTTTTAAGCCACAGCAAAAATCGACCTACTTTAGATCAATTGGTTAGAGCCCCTGTCTAAAGTGTAGTGCGAAGTGCATGTGGCAAAGAAAGCAGGTTCAAGCCACGGTCAGGATTGCATTTAATAAATAAACATTTCATATAGATGCAATCAAACAATAAAAAACAAAACAAATAATTACAGTATTGTCAAAAAGGATTACTGATGAAGGTTGTGTTACCAGAAACTGCGCAGTCTAATTCAATAAAAAATTTACAATGTAGTTATAATTTTTAGAAAAGTATGCTTAATCTTCTCTACCACGCCTATCTCAAACAATTGAAAAAATATGTGCATATTAATTATAGTATTAATTGCACACTGTCTAAGAAGACGATGAATAAAATTCAAAAATCCCCAATAAAATATATCAAAAATTTGCTCCCTGGCAACTCTTCCCCAACTACGTGAATAGCCAAACTACCGTATGTACAAAAAAATACATCATAGTTGCGCCAACTCACAAAATGTGGGAAATAGTTGAAATTAGATTACATATGATTTTCTAACTATTGTGAATTGTTGTGGTGTTTGTCTTAGCAATCTTCTGCAATTACAATTAAATGTAAAATCGATCCCGTGTAATTGAAACTGGTTTTAAGCCACAGCAAAAATCGACCTACTTTAGATCAATTGGTTAGAGCCTCTGTCTAAAGTGTAGTGCGAAGTGCATGTGGCAAAAAAGGAGGTTCAAGCCACGGTCAGGATTGCATTTAATAAATAAACATTTCATATAGATGCAATCAAACAATAAAAACCATAACAAATAATTACAGTATTGTCAAAAAGGATTACTAATGAAGGTTGTGTTACCAGAAACTGCGCAGTCTAATTCAATAAAAAATTTACAATGTAGTTATGATTTTTAGAAAAGTATGCTTAATCTTCTCTACCACGCCTATCTCAAACAAAAATATGTGATTATTAATTACAGTATTAATTGCACACTGTCTAAGAAGACGATGAATAAAATTCAAAAATCCCCAAGAAAAAAATATTTATTAAAACCCACATAACTAAATATATTTTTTATCACAAAACTTAACTAATTATTTAACATTTTATATTAATATGATTTAGAACAGAAAATTTTTCTTTGTTTGCTTCTATCTTCATCGGTTTCTATTTTACAACTGTACCCACAATCATAAAAATATGTTTTTTAGAAATTACTTAAACAAACGCTCGTTGTGTGGTTTTTGTGTAGAAACAGATATCGTACAGACATGAAACCAAAAGCAACCACCATTAGTTTTTGAAATGCACGCACACATGTGCACTTGCGACATATCGTTTTAGGTTGTCAGATTTGGCGATTTTTCGCGAAACGTTGCTGGTCTTTAAGTGAATGGAGATTCACTTCACGATTTCATACATAAAAAATATTCAAAAACTTGAAACATATTTCAAGAACAAAAATAAAATACGATGTACATAAAAACAAAAATCTAATAAAACTGTAAAAAATATTACTTGAGCTAGGGTAGGAATTAATTTTTTTTATATAAATAGAACATATTTGGTCTTCAAAGTTTAGTAACGTCATGATGCTTGTTAGGAAAAGACCCTAACCACATGCTTGATGATTATTATTTTTTTGTTAAGGTTCTGCCTATTATGGAGGCTCTAGCTTTTTTAAAAACTTTGGGTCCTGATGAAATATTTAGCCAGATCGAAATAATAGTTTCAACCTAGCTAATATGTTTGATTTGCTTTATTTTTGTAAATATACGGATTTTGAAAGCTCGTTATAAATTGAAAATAATAAAAATTTAAATTTTCTTTTTTTGGCATATTTCCTTCGAAATGGGTTGTTAAGTCGACATTTTTTTTTGGTAACGATTTTTTTTGTGTAAGTAATTTGGCGATTTTTGAGATAAATTTTACAACCCTGATTGTTTTTAAAAGATAGCCAGTGTGACTTTGTAAATTATTACTGTCCAGCCTTTCGAAGAGTAAATTTTCCCAACAATTTGCTCTGCGGCAGCCCCATAGACTGTTGCCGAGTTTTTAAAATCTTCACCTAAGATATATTTAGAATTATTAAAGCTTAACTTACGGACATCTGAACAAAATTTTGCTTTTTTGAGTTATCCGGACCTGCGGAGCCTCCGGGAAATTAGCAGGAGTGAATTTTAAAAATTCACAACTTGTAGTAAAAGTCTTCAATCCTATATTTTCGATTACATCAGTATTAACGGTTGGTAATATTTCATGTTTAATATTTTTTCTAATTAGAATCGCTAATCTAAAGAGTTTTTGTTAGAAAGTGTTTTGCAACCGTCAAATAATGACAATCGTAATTAATTTTTTTTTTATCTTAATTACTGTAGAATATTTCTTTAGTTAGTCTCTTTACAGGAAGAAGAAGAAGAAAACATTTTTATTGAAAAAATTTTACGGACACAAGGGATACACCAGACTGCCGCAGTTTCGTCCCCCTCCTGGGACTCGTCAGTGGTTAATTTATGTGTCAATTGAACAAAGTATTTTATATTGTTAATTTTGCTCTATATGAAAAACTTTTTTTTTATTTTTGGTGTCGTACTGTGATTTGACATCACGGTCTTAGCATCGTAATCTCACCTCTTAACGAGTTGAGCCACGGTCGACACAGCGATGACTGCGACTAAATTGGAGTTTGGTCACACTACGTACACACAAGTATTGTTTCGATCAGAAGAGACAGAATTAGCTAATACCAATGCACAATTCATTTCTCAACTAGAATGCTTTTTCTTCTTAATCCTATCTCTTTTTCACAAGTAATTATCACGTTTTATGATGCGCTTTATTCACATACAATAGTTGGATACCAAGTGTAGGTTAGAGATTGAGTCGCCGTTAAGCAAGTTTATTCAAATTTTGTTTTCAAATTTATAAACTGAAAATGTGTTGATAGATCTATTTCGGAAATTTTCTAGGTTCCCATCATCAGAACACGTTTTGAAAGAGGTAACAATCCCATGCAAAACATCAAGCATTCATATAACCTAGTTTTCAAACTAAATGAGAACTAATATATGAGCTCGAAGTTAAAGGTGGTAATTAAAAAATAAATTGAAAACTAGTTGTTTGTATGTAAGGTCTACCGTTGGTAGATATTCAATACACCGTTTTTTGTTTTTTTCGCTTTTGTACAGTTTGTTTTTTTTTTAAACAAAATATACAGGGGGAGTAGTAAACAAGACCGTACTTTGTCTTTTATATAAGTTTGATATAATTTTTATTAAAATATAAAAATTATGTTTTTTTCGACCTTTAATTGTGCAATGAAAATGAAAATTATTCAAGTTCGAGGCCATACTCTATATTTCTTTATTGTAATATTGTCCTAACAAATAATCTGTAAACTTTTTTAATTTTTATTTTTAATAAAAATTATATAAAAAAATAATATTTTTGTTTAACCAAGTCTCAGAGAGAAGGTAAATATGAACACTTTTGTCATCAAATAGCTAAACAATTCTAATTTTTTGTTACGTACGCTACGGTCATTCCATGAAAATATATTTATGTTAGAGTTAATCGATAAAGAAATTTACAGGCGAGGGTGGTTATAACTTCAAGCTGCTCAGCTCTTGATTTGCAATTTTGTAAATGGTTCAATTTTTCAATTCTTCGAATGTGAATAAATCATTGTTGTTTGTATTTCTTGGCGAGGACCATGTTGGAGTTTTTGAATTTGTGGGTTGGCGAATTAAATTAATAAAATTTCGTGCAACAAATTACTGTTAAGCATGCTCAGTTTGGTCATAATTTAACCATGAATCGACTTACAAACGAACAACGCTTCCATATTATTGAATTTTATTACAAAAATTCATGCTCGGTTAAGCAATTGCATCGTGCACTTCTTCCAATTTATGATCAGTTTGGCGTCTTTCTGAGGCAGCTATTCAAAATCTTGTGACTAAATTTGGCACCAAATTTACATTGTTGGTCATACCACCAACTCGTATACGTAGAGCCCGGACAGAAGAAAATATCGCGGCTGTATCCGCCAGTGTTGTTGATGACCGTGAATTATCCATTCTGCGCCGTTTGCAGCAATTGGGCCTCTGTTCGTGGAAAGTTTTCCGGAAGGATTTGGATGTAAAATACAGTTGGTGCAAAAAATTGGCGTATTTGGTGTGAAGCATTGCAAGAACTGCCAATGCATACCGAAAAATGTACTGTTTGGTGCGTATTATGGGCCGGTGGCATCATTACACCGTACTTTTTCAAAGACGACGAAGGCAGGAACGTTACTGTAATTGGCGAGCGCTAACGTGCGATGATTACAATTTTTTTTTGCCCAAAATGGAAGAGCTTGACTTGGATGACATGTTGTTTCAACAAGACAGTGTCACATGCCACATACCACTCCTAGTTGAGAGGCGAGCTCGGTGAACAGTTTATTTCACGTTTATTTACTTATTTAGACTATTTTTTGTGGGGCTATATTAAGGCTCATGTCTATAGGAATAAGCCCGCAACGGTTGACGCACTGGAAGACAATATTGAAGAATTTATTCTTGAGATACCGGCCGATATGTTGGAGAGAGTATGCCTAAATTGGACCTAGCATATGAACCATTAGAAGCGTAGGCGCGGTCACCATTTACAAGAAATCATATTTAAACATTGAATTATATAGATCGTTCTATCGACTAAAATAAAGATTTCATATATTTCTGTAAATTTTATGTGTTTTTTTTTTAATAAAATCCAAAAGCTATCAAAAAATCACCCTTTATTAATAAAGTTTAATAACTTTTTTTGCGGATTTTAGCAAAATATTTCTAAATTGCAGTTTACAACAATTTTACTAAAAATTAGTAGCGGTTTCTAATTTGTATTACTAATTTCATTGTACTAATTTTATTAAAATTAAGAGTTTTGATATGCTGATTTTAGCAAAACGCTTTTAACCTTCGCACAACCGAAACCCACCCGGGTGGGTTTCTTTGATTTTCAATCATTGATAACTTTACGTTTTTTGGTCGAAACAATAAATACTTTGGACTCAGTGACTATTTTTTTTTATTTTTACCAGAAACTGTTAAATTATTTAAGATTCGATTATTCCTTCATATATTTTTTGTTAGTTTTTCAATTTTTCTACGTCGTTACCCGAAACCCACCCAGGTGACTTGGTTCAGAATTTTGGTGTTTTATTTATAAAAATTGTCTTTAAATAGTATAGAAAGCATAATTATTATATAAAAACATTGCTTTACTCAAATAGTATTTAAAATACAAAATAATTTGACAAATTTATCTTAAATTGTAGCGTGAAGTAGATTGGCCCATATAACAATGTTCGCATTTTTTTTGGGTTCAGGCATGTTCAGCACATACTGGTTTCTTACACGTGACGCAGGACTGTCTAGTATTTCTTAATTTTATGCTCTCCCGACATATGTAACACTTGCCCTTATGTTTAATTCGACCAGTAGCATCACGTTCTAGTGGTTCATCTTCAACAAATTCGTCATCGACACTTGTACCCAAGATTGGCTCTCCTGAAATAAGTTTTAAATTCAGCTACATAATTTTAAACCAATAGTTACTAAAAACATACCTAATACGTATTCAATGGCTGTCTTGATTGCAAATCTGCCAACAATAGCCTTATGTTTGGACCGAGATTTTATGTGTGGAATACAAAGTTCTTCTCCCAACTGCTCCAGAAATAGTCGACGACGAGAACTTTTGACTGTTCCTTCTGAATTGTTTTCCATAAATATTACATAAGCTGCAAGAGCTGCTGTATCAATAAGGTTATAGAATAAAGCCAAAGGACAACGTCGTGTTCCTCTCTTGCACGTGTACTGAGACAACATTCTGTCCATAGTGTCTACGCCGCCTTTTGTTTCGTTATAATACGTAATTATTTCTGGTTTTTCTTTTGGTCCAGTAATATTTTTATTGTGGTGCATTGTAGACATTAGAACTACAGCTTTGTTTTTTGCGGGAACGTAAGACACTAAGATCACATTTTCTGAAAACCCAAAAAGACTTGATTTTACATTTCTCGATTTTGAAGGCTTAAATTGTTCTGGCAAATATCGTTTATTTTTCTTCAAAGTACCAACTAACGTTAATTTCCAAGAAATCAATTCGTTGGCCAGTGGGAAAGATGTAAAAAATTGTCCGTAGTCACATTTCTACCAGTTCCTTTGTATGGAGCAACCAAATCTTTGACAACACGTTCGCCTTGATTTACATCTCTTGTAGTGCCAATCTTACCTGTATATGTTTTATACCATATTTGGCTGGTTTCGATGGTATGTACTGCGTATTTATTATTTATTGATAACGGTACTTTCTACATTTTTTTGTTATTATTCATTTCTTCATCTCTTCTTTATTAGCCCATTGTGAAATATTGTAGAAAATGCATTTTTTTATTTAAAATACGTGTAAAACATAAAGAACCCACCCGGGTGGGTTTCGGTACACTACGTATATAAAAACCTTTGGTAGTGCGAAGGCTAAATTGCATTTTACAACAATTTAACTAAAATTTAGTAGTGATTATTAATTTTTTTCTACTATTTGCACTGTACTGCAGTTCAGCAGATATGTGTTGCTAAATTTAACAAAAAAAAAACCGGAATGCTCAAAATAGTTAAATTTCGCGTAATAAGAGCAAAACTTCCCGTAGCCATTACTAACCGAACTATATGATAGTACGTGTAACTACCTAAATTCGGTTGGCGGAAAATTCGGTTGTCACAACGAATCTGTTCTCTATGTGTAGCTTTATATAATGATAAATAAATTGATAATAAAACCCGATTTGTTATCATAGTTTAGTTTTTAGCTACAATTACAAAACATGTCAGTAGCAGAGAGTAACTATTAACATTGATGGAATACATCTCATATGCCTCTCGAAAAATGGCGAGCTATTACCAACTCAGTATCCAATATTTTCACTTTAAAATTAGTCGAGTTGTATCATTTTGTTGAAAGCTTTTTATTGGGAGGTTGCCATATTTTTGAAAAATGTACAAGTTGAGGTTGCAAGTTTTGGTAAAAATTATGATAAGTTTTAATAATATAATAAATATTACAAGAGTTTTTAATATTTAAGTTAAGCAGATTTTAAGCATATTTATTTTCTTACGATATAGCAGAATTTATCGTTTTTGCTGGGTGGGTTAGGATATTTCGAAAGAAATTATCTGCCAGCACAACATCAAACGGTAAAAACCTTCACACACAGTTTTTTACCGTCAAACCTAATTTTTGTTAACACAACCTAAACTTTCCTTTAAAAAACCAGTTTATTACTCTTTGGCTAGTGACAGAGTTGGGCACAGCTGGTGAAGAAAAATAAAGAGAGCGGGTTGAATGCCTAAGAGTAGAGAAGTACCTAAGAGAAATTTTTCATAAAAAACCAGTAAAGAGATGTATAGTAGGCCTGTGCCTTTAGTTAGACAATTGAAGGACAATTGATTTATTATAAGTAATTATTACGTCTATTTTCACAATATTTTTTTTTTTTTTGGATCATGTCTCAAACCTAAGATATTTTAAGTTATTTTTACATAGCAGTAATGCATTTTCAAAAGTATGAAGTTTGATACAGATATTACATATGTTTTATCCATAGAGTTGCCTCCCTGTGGCAAAATGTAGTGCTTCGGGAAACTTCGTCTAAATTCCAAACGAGAACGAACATCGAAAAAAACGGGTCCACTAAAACTCAATAGAGAATAATATAAGTGAATTTGGACCTGACTATATCATACCTCCTAGTACAAAACCCCCACCACCACCAGATTTGTAAGCAGGAGAAACTAAAACAAAAATTGCTACTTTAAATTCATTTTCATCGGGATAAACATTAATTGCATTTATAGTAATTAAATGTGCTAAAGTCGCAAAACTTATTTAACAAATTGTGAAAAACAATATACTGTAGGCGTGTCCCTATCCGGATTTCATTCCTGCCCAAGCAAATCTTCAGGGGACTTTGTTATTAGAATTTCTAGAGATATTTGTTATGTTGAATCACAAACTCAATGAGAATTTCTTGTCCTCGTCTAGGAGCGTGATTCAAAACTTAAAATATCAACGAAATAACAAAACAACAACAAAATATTATCACAATTGGATTTGTCATCTTCCAAATACTACTCTGTTTTTTTGACAGACCTAGCAATGTAGTGACGTTTATTCAAGTAAATCAACAATAGAAAATCAAATGTTTTCTATTAATGTCAGTTACATTTAAATTTGCACAAACACCTGCATATTTGTTATTTTAAATTCATTTTCATCGGCATAAACATAATTGCATTTATAGTAATTAAATGTGCTAAAGTCCCAAAACTTATTTAACAAATTGTGAAAAACAATCTGCTGTAGGCGTGTCCCTATCCGGATTTCATGCCTGCCCAAGGAAATCTTCAGGGGACTTTGTTACTACATTTCTATACGCACAAAAGAATAAAAACACTAAACAAAAACCTCCTATTTTATGTCCCATATTGTATTAGTGACCGATGGCAAATGGAATGAATCAATTCCAAATATCTCAATGTTTCCCGAAACTTAAAGGATTGCACAATGTACTACCAAAAGTGATGAAAAAAAATAATATTTTTAAGTTTTGGCGTCACCCTAGTAGGCTCTTAGATTATATTGCTCCAAGTGTTTGGCATGATCTTAGCAAAATAAAAATGGGACATATATCAACCATTCGTCGTCAAAGGGTTAAATGTCAAATACATAAGTGTAACATTCATATTGCCTATTTGGATCAAGTAAAAATGTCTTTGCACACACTTGCTATATTTATTTAAAATATATAAATAACATTAAATAAATACTTTTATTGAATTTAAATTTAAAGGCAAACAGACTTAAGAACCCCAATATACTTTATATTACATTGAACGCCGTTTTTTTTTTATTTATATTTTTAGAGTGTCTGCTATGTAAAGTATTGTCCTATCCCAGTCAGAAACTGGCAGTGGTGCAAAAAATCAAGCACTGGTATACCACTAGCTAACCGAGTATTTGGAAATAGACTACTGGCGGAAGACTTATTTAAGACATTTTCCCAGTATTTGTTTTACAATAATTTCAGTAGTCTACAGATGAAATCATTAGCAAAGAATTGGCTTTTTTCCCAGTGCTATCCAGTCAAAAATTATCAACGACTCAAAAGTCTAACCACTGCTAAAAAATTTATTTTATAAAAATCATGATGCTTTTTTTTAAATATTTTGTAGCAGTAAGGTTCTGAGTTCGATACCGGTTTAAGGTAAATGTTTTTTTTTTTTTTGATTTGTTTATACTTTTTGATTCTGGAAAAGCTCTTTTAAGACAATTTTTTTTTTTTATTTACCAACGTTAGCAAGTTGTTTCCATCATATTGGAGTAGTACACTGTTACCCAGCAGTTATCATTGACTTACGTTTTAAATTATCAATTGTTATATGTCTCGTTAGCTCAGTCGTTATCTGTCGGCTGCCACACTGTCGGCCACGGTTCAAATTCCACCGGGACCAAAAAAATTATACATGCACATTGTTCAATTTTATTTGGAAAATCTTTTCTTAGACCACCTACTTTATGATTTTACAAAACCAACGTTTGAAATTTTGTTTCTCCAGTGCTTCTACGATACTTTTTGAACAGACGAGCCTTTTGTGAAATGGTGTTCTCATTTTGCGATTTGGAAATCTCTTGATGGCAGCACTTGTACCACTTGCTAAAGTGCCTTGCCAGTGGTAGTCCGTTTGTCTTTTTCTGACGGGGATGTTATTTTTTCTAAAGTCTGTTTTTTTTTTTTTTGTATTCAATTCTTTACCTCGTTACAACAATTTAATACAGCCTCTGATTGTGCTTCAACATCATCATCAACAACATCATTAACAATGCCACACAACTCACTCGCATACTCACATTCATACAACACATTCTCATTTATTCAAATTGTACCTGTTTTTCTATCCTCCAAACCGTGAAGTATTTTATGTAAATTTGTTACAATTTCACTATTTGTACGTTTCGCAGTTCATTTATTATTCATTAGTGAATACTGAATAGTTTCTCTTGTATATTGTATACCTTCGTTATTCTATGAATGAATATAATGATTATGATGATACTAATGACGTTGATGTTGTTGGTATACGAAATATAAAAAAAAACTATTCCACAAGTACAATAAAATCCTTTGAGATTTATTCTAGTTGCTATTCACTCTCGCATAATAAAAAACTAGTACTTGTGCTTGTATACTAAATATGCTTTAGTTACCACACTACTTTTAACAAAAGCTTTAGCGGTCTACAAAATTTACATTGCTGTTATATATTTATGTATAACCCCAGTCAACAATTCGGTGTGCTTTACAGTATTGTTAAAATTACAAAACTTAACACTATACTACATTAAACTTCATATTTAAAAAAAAAATTATATTTTCTAAAAGTAAATTATGTGAAAGTAGAAACATGTTTTAAGGTTTTTAAAAATTTTGACATTCAACGATAGTATTAGTGAAATACCAGAAATTTCGTATCACTTAATCATCAAACATATACACTCAAAATAATCCATGCACAAAAATAATTAAACGAAATCTTTTATTTTACTAAAATAATTGATCGTTAAACGTCAATTTCGTATTTCTGGGCATAGATTATTGTGACTACACACAAAACAAAAGTTAGTACAGTCAGCAAAAAATTTGTTGAGTCAGCAAAATTTTTGTCAGGAAGGGTGCTTGCAAAAAATTGCTATTGTCAGCAAAATCAGCTTGCTGATTTTCAGCAACAAAATTAGTAGATTCAGCAAAAGTGTTGCTAACACTTAGGGGACTAAAAATTAAAAAACCCTTGCTAAAAGTTAAAAAATTTTTGCTGAATATTAGTAGACTGAAAAAAAAAACTCAAAAATGTTTAGCAAAATTATACTTTAGTTAATTTATTTGCTGAAAATCCCAAACATTTTGTTATGATTCTTAAAAAAAATTATAATAATTTACTTCCACATAGATGACATGAAATAATGTAATATCTGGAAATATATATATGAACAAAATTATCTTCCAACTACAAACAATTTCCAACAACAAAAAAGGGAAATGATGAGATATGTGTAAATGTCTTTCGCTTTAGTATATCTACCTGAACGTATATTTGTTTGCAATTTGGCTACATTATTAATCTCTAAAATCATTTAGTTTCCAAAAACTCATTTAATCTCTATTAAATTTAAATATTTTCTTTATTAAATTTAAATATTTTAATCTTTATTAAAATTAAAATTTTTCTTTTATTAAATTAATATATATTGTAATGAGTACCATTGAACCATCACCGATCCCAATATTAGTAAAAAACATATGTCAATAAAACATATGTTATTAACACATATGTTAGTATGTAAGAAAATCAGGACATAGATAAACATAAATAAATATAAACAAAAAGAATTAGAATTTAAGGATACCGTTAATTTAGTTTATAAGCAAGCAAATTTGTTAAATAAAAATCAATTGTTTATTGAACCGAACTCAGCCGAGTAATTGGCTCTTGTTTATCTTTTTTTTCTATTAAAAACTTACCAGCGGTCTAGTAGTGCTTTTGCCTTGGCGCTTTCTTAGTGCCGGCTCAAAAACACTTAGTGGCCAGTGGCGTTTAAAACGCCGGCTAAACAAATAGCTAGGTAGGATATTTCCTTAACCACTACAACAACATTACATGGCGATCCTGCCAAACTCGATACAGGCATCGACGCACAACGTGGAAACGAGATCTGTGCCAGTCATAGGAAATGACTACCGGACAGCTCCTATAAGCCCAGCAGCAGATTTAACAGCAGCCTCACTGTCCATTGAGGACTACTTCAAACGGCAGCAGAGGAACGCAGAGCAAAAGTTGACTGCGATCCCACTAATACAAAAACCCAAGAGGAGAAGAGCAGGCAGAATTGTCAAACTGCGGAAGAAGTTGGCCTCGTTGAAAGGCATCGTTTCATCGGAGACACCGCCGTCTTGGGAGCGGGGCCAACCGAAGTTTGGCAGAAATCGATGCCATAACCCTCGAGTTGAAGGCCAACAAAAATAAAAATTAAATAAAAATTAATAATGAAGTAAATAAAAACCAAAGAAAAATTCAATTTCATTTACTTTTTTTTTTTAAATTTATACTTTATTTTTTATCACATTAACACAATTGTGTTATTCAATTTAAAACACTTAAATTTATGTAAATATTTTTTTTTATTAGTTAACATTTATTAGTTAACATTTATAAATATGAAAACACTTTAAAAAAATGAATTAAATTACAATTCTTGATAAAAAAAAATTTTGACGTTTGTCACAACAAAAGAATACAAAAAAATTTGCCGTTGTTACACAGTTACACAGTTGTAATTTTTGGTAGTAAACAGTGTTTACTAAACACAACTATATATTTTTTTGTCTTCAAGCACGTACTTGAAATATCGTCACCTTAGAATTGTTTTGACATACCGACCATTTTTGAAATAATTGAGTTGGAAATGGGTTATATATATATTACTAATATATTCTTTCTGATTCCGAAACCAATTTCTTGATATCTTGTATTATATCTTAGATATTCTGTTATCATTTTATTTGAAATTTGTCATTTTAATATTATTTTATAAATAATTAACTTTATTTTTATATAATTATTAATTTTGCGGTCTTCTTGGTTTACAGGCTTTGTAAATGAATATAATAGAGGAATATATTGAGGAGTTAGAGAAACTCAAATTGAATTTAAAGAAAAGTAAAAAATAGAGAATATGGAAAGACATATCAGGAAACAAAATTAGCAAGGCTTGAAGCTTTAAAACAAAGTGTAGAAGATTTTTGTAAAGAAGATAAAGAAAAAGGAACCGGAGAACTTAAATTGAAATTCGAAATTTTATATAAGGAGATAAAAGAAATTGTAGAAAATTTAAATATTAAAGAGGAAATTTTAAACGATAATTTGCAAAACGGCAATTTACCAAATATGGCTAATTTTGACATTAATATGGTGGGTAAAAACCTACAAGTTTTAAAGGTTCGTACAAACATGTGGAAGATTTTGTAACGCAAACAGAATTGTTACACAATTTAACAAAAAATGAAGACAGAGAAACATTTATTAAGTACGTCTACAATTTTAAATTGACATCTCAGGTTCGTGGTGTTTTAGGTCGTTCAAACAGACCGACTACGTTTTTTGAATTGAAAACGGCATTAGAGAGGGCTTACCCTAATCCCAAAACATTACAGCAAGTTTTGACAGAGTTGGGAACTGTTAATCAGAACAACAAAACCATATCTGACTTAGGAAGAAAATTTCTGAACTTTCAGATCAGCTAAGCAATTTCGAAATTAAGGACTTATCGAATCCATCTCAAGAGGCTAAAGATGCAATATACAAGATGAGTGTATAGTTGCTTCTCAATATATTCATGAAAGGTGTTAATAGTGATTACCAACAAATTCTATTGGCGAATGTACCAAAAAGTTTCAATGAAGCGGTAGAAAGATGTATGACGGCAGAGAAAAGTTTTAGGGGCTCGAGAGTAGAGACGTATTTCATATAAAAAAAACCGATTCAACAAAAACAATAATTATAGAAACAGTAATAGTGCGAACAATAATTACAGGAAACACTTGCAAATACAAATAACCCTGATGGTACCAACAATAGAAAATACACGTCCAAGAAAAGGCCTCATGAACCTCTTGTCTGGGACTGTACTTCATTATCGGATTTGAAGAAAATGAGAAAACTTAAGTTTGAAATACAAAAAATTGTACAATCAATCAAGTTGATACATCGGAAAATGAAATTATAGCAAGATGCAGTGATAATCCATCGAGCACAATGATGACTTTGGAGAAGCTGGTATCAAAAATGCATAATTTAGGGATACACGAACTGGCTTAAAGTAAAAGCAGTCGAATATTTAATACCATGGCCATGGAAAAAATTTAAAAAAATTATACAACGAATTACAGTTGAGAACGAAAACGAATTTGAAAATATTATTATATAATGAACCGGAAAGAATATTTTGCAAAAATACACAAATTAAACTTATAAATGAATATCTGGACATTGTAAAACGCAATAGAGTAGACAAGGATAGAAAAATAGACCCACTCAATTTAGAGATAGGAGATTTGGTTTTATTGAAGACAATGCATAGAAAGAAAAATCAGGCGCCGTACAATGGGCCATATAAAATAATAGAAAGGCAGGAATAAATTCTGTCTTAGAAATAGGCGGTAAGCCAAGAAAATACCACATAACATGTTAAAAAAAAATATAATTGAATAAATGTACATTAAAATAGTAATATATAAAAAAAAAAATAAAAATATAATTGAATAAATGTACATTAAAATAGTAATATATAAAAAAAAAAAAAAAAAAAAAACTTATAGAGATAATTTTGCAAAATTTAGTGATTAAATTTCTAAAAATGATTTTTAGATGAAAACAAAAATCATTTTTTTTTAAAGGGTGAGGGTGTAATGAGTACCATTGTACCATCACCGATCCCAATATTATTAAAAAACATATGTTAATAAAACATATGTTATTAACACATATGTTAGTATGTAAGAAATTAGGACATAGATAAACATAAATAAATATAAACAAAAGAATTAGAATTTATAAGGATACCGTTAATTTAGTTTATAAGCAAGGAAATTTGTTAAATAAAAAACCAATTGTTTATTGAACCGAACTCAGCCGAGTAATTGGCTCTTGTTTAGCTTTTTTTTCTATTAAAAACTTACCAGCGCTCTAGTAGTGCTTTTGCCTTGGCGCTTTCTTAGTGCCGGCTCAAAAACACTTAGTGCCAGTGGCGTTTAAAACGCCGGCTAAACAAATAGCTAGGTAGGATATTTCCTTAACCACTACAACAACATTACAATATTTACTTTCATCAGCCGGTGACAACACAAAGGTTAGGTTTTTTAAATACACAATTTTGCTTTATATATGAAAAACAGATACAAAAATATTCGGTACTTGATTTTTTATATGTCTTATAAGACATATAAAAAAAAAACATTAAAAATTGTATACCTGATTATACAAGACGTTTACTAACTTTTCTACTAACTAATTTGTTTGATTGTAGTCAGCAGATGAAGCACCTCTATCGATTACAAATGGAGGGCTTCAAAGTGTTGGTGCCTATGTTAATGTTGACGGAGGAGGCTTTAAATATCAGATAAGTAACCTTCAATTATATTAAAATTTTTTGCCTCCTTGAGACTTCAAAGACTCGGCTAGTTATTTCCAATAAGAATTGTTATGCCTAAACACGAAAAAAACTAGGTTTTTATGTCCCACATATCCAAAAATATAGGTCTTAAGAACAAGGTGTGGCTTTAAAGCAACGATTGTGTAAAATAGGTTAGGTTAGGTTAGGTTAAGTCGAAAAGAGGATTCGGAGAAGGGAAATGCTTCCCTATTCCGACTCAAGTCAATGAGGACTTACACCTAAGTCAGAGAGTCGGCTTGTTGTGCGCTCTAAAAATCGGTCCCATGTCATATTCCTAACACAGGAACTCCGTCGCACTGACGAAATTCCTCAAACTCTTCCATCCTATGCCCCTAAGATCCCCCAATGTGGATATTGGGTCACTGGATAGTATTTTGAACCCGGATCCCTGCAAATGTCGGGCACTCACACGTAGAACTGGTAAACTAAAGATTTAAAGATCTACAACGCTGCTAGTGATGAAAGGATCATAGTTCGGTATACGTGTCCTGAAGTTTAAGTACTGACATTGGAATTTTAAATTACCAGTACCAAGTTGTATATTTACCTAAGAATTTACCGATGAAAAGTACGTTTAATGGTCTTGTGCACTAGTCACAGGTGGTCTAGAGTTATGTATTGAGAAAAAAATAATACTCCACAAAAAAGTGAGTATAGGGCTTGAAAATACTATATTTCCGTCTTTAGAGAAACATATTTAAAAAAATAATTTTGACAAATTTAAAATTTATTTGTTTTCAAAACCCAGGTTTAACCTTACTGATTGATATCTTACTTGTTCTTTGAGAAATCGTCCGTTGTATCTATGGCAAAAATGCTATATCAACACATTTCTACGGGCGATTTTTCCGGAATGAAATAAGATGTTAGAAACGTTGAGAAATACCAGAAGGCATAACAAATTTTGTGAAAAGGTCATAATACGCGATGTTACAACGTCTAGAATACAGCAAAAACTCGGCTTATTCTTAAGTTTATGTTAAAATACCGCGAAGCCCCCGATAAGATATTGTTAAGGTTAAACCTGAGTTTGAAAACAATAGGGAAGAATTTCAGATGACATAACAAATTTTGTAACTGCAAAAAAACCGGAATTTTTAAACTTTTTGTTAAGATATCTCGAAAACCTGATATGATGAAGAAATTATGCCTGTCAGATTCAGACTCAGCGTACCACAAGCCTTTAGAAAAGTACACGAAGAGAAAGGTTTTGCTATTTGCCAACTAAAATTCGCTTACTTCGAATAAAATCGATTGTTACAAACTTAGTGTAGGTTTTTACAATAAAATTCAGTTGACAAATTTTAATTTTAGTTGCAGCTCACAAAATGTTTAGAAGTCTCATTTAAGTATGGCTATATTAACCGAACTAACTGGTTGTAGCTACAAAAATATATTTTTAACTCGGTTGCTAATTTATTTTTCTGTGTGCGTATTTTAACCCAAGGGTTTTTGTCCAGTCAACTATTTTGTAGGCCTGTGTTGCCATAACTTTGAAATACAGGATTTTTGTATACAGATTTTTTTGTATACAGATTTTTTTATAAATACGTATTGAAGTGATTTCCAACCCATTATCACATTTTGTGGAGTAACTTTTTTTGTTAATACCTTATTCTACACCTCCTGTGTACGTTGTTATAAAGTACCAATAGTATTTGTCAAATACCATTGCATTTACCAAATACATTAACTTTAGTATCTCTATGTAAAATTTGGTTCTGATACGATTACTTCAATTAATGATGGGTTTATCATTAAACACAAAATTTTGAGTATCACATTATAGATTTCAAAATAAAAGCGTCACTTTTCTACAACTTAACAACAACTTTGTTTTTTTTTACATGGGGCATTACATACTCTTAGTTATCCCATATATTATGTTAACTCCGCCAATCCAATTATATATTGCTCGTCTAATAACATATTGTAAGATACAATTAAATATGCGGTTTACGAAAAAATTACACTGTCAAGTAAAATGTATCTTACTATACATGATCCTTTACATGACCTAACTGTATTAATTGTACAAAATTGGATCACATTAGGTAATCGGACCATATTATCTAGCCCCCAGTACTCATTTTAAACAAATTTATTTTAACTGGATTGATTCGTATCAAATTATATCAAACTCAATGTAATTTATATACAATACGATCTACCTTAGAAATTTAATTTAAATATTTTTAGAGCAATACATTTTTGTCTTAATTTTGACTTTAAACGCCAGAAAGTTATTTTGGAATGTGCTTCGTTAAACCAAAATCATAGTTTGCATTTTTTTAAGTCGGCTAATAGAAATTCGGAAAAATTTCAAAATTGTTTGCTGGGTTTGATTGAACAACTAAAAATAGCATAACTTAACAAAAAGTAAATACACAATATGGTAGTCGTGTTTTAAAATATGGTACTTTAGAAAAAATGTAAATATATTTAAAAATTTGTAGACTTTTCTTCCACTCATGATGATGTTAGTTCGAATAACATATGTTTACGACAGAGGCCGTCTCTAACAACAAAAGAAAGAAAACGAATACTATGTAGATAACCTCGTTTTTCTAGAATTTTGTTTACGTATTCTGATAACTACACACAGATAAATAAAGTGCCAACCGAATTGAAAAGTGTATTTAATGGTAACAACTTATAAATTCAGTTAGTTCAATGATATTTACTTGAGATCAGAATATTTTTGGAGTTGCAACTAAAATTCAGTTTGTTTTGAAAACTAAAGTTAAGGTGAAGTTGGTTGCAACTACGAATTTTTTTGTTATGCAGCTACGGAAGTTTTTGTTTGTGTCAACATAAAATCGGTTTCAGTTTAATCATTAATTTCTATTGATCCATGATTAAATTAAATTGTAACAATCAAATAATTCGGTTGCTACAACCAAACCATTCTGTAAGCAGATAATTTGGTTATTACAATGAATCGGTTATCTCTGTATATCACCCCGAAAAAAATTGGCGACAAAACAAAAAACTAAATTCAAAAAATGTTGCATTGTAATTAACAGTGGCATTTGCATCCCATGAGTTTTGTGATTTGAAGTTAAAATTAATTTATTTTTTTATAACTTTACAAGCTGGTACAAAATTCCTCAAAATAAACGTCTCTGTTAACATTACATTTCAAATAAATTCTGTATGCAGTTCTTAGTAGTTGCGTTGATTTTTATGTATTTATGCACCAATTTATAAAATGGAATTAGATTTATGTAATAGTTACACGTGTTTTGTATTTCATTT
>CM037854.1:98431537-98494143 GCA_021234595.1 Delia radicum | reverse complement strand
TTTAGCAACCCGTACATAATATGACACACGCTGAATAAAAAGTGACAGGTTACTTGCTAATTACATTTCGCATGCACGGCGACATGTACCCCTTAGACCAGTGCAGTGGTACTTTACAAAACTCTTCCACTCAACCTACCTCTATAACAGAACACATTGCGCTTTATATGTGACCAGTTGTCTTCAACAATTTTTCTCCAGTTCTACGACACGTACACCTACACCAGCCACGTGATAATTTTTTCCCACTGGTTCTGTTGCATATCACATAAATCCTGAAATGGTCATACTTTGACACTACCTACTTCTAACTTGTCCCGTAGCATATTCATTTCAGTCGGTACGGTGATAGGTTACCTTGGTCAAGATATTCGCCACGTCACACAGTGCTTCACAGGTAGCAATTGTCAGCTCCTATGACAAGCCCATGTTAAAAGTACCGGTCACTTTCATATAACAGAACCGAAACTAGGACTGGTTCATACACACAAAGTTATAGTCACGTGACCATACCAGTGACTGGTCCATTTCCCGCAGAGATATTTCTCATGGCCTGGCACAATATCGGGAGGTAAATAAAGAGTTGAAAAATAATACGTCACAAGTTCTTATAACAAAATATATTTCCAAATCTCTGCGGGATGAAGTTATCTCCAACATCGAAACAGAAACTTTTGAAATACTATAGAGTGATGAAAGTGATTCGTCACCAACCAGAAACTATTAGTTTGAAATGAACTGATCTCTCTTAATGAACTGAATTATTATTTTTTCTTAATAAATAGTAGACTGAGTTTATTGATTTTTTGCTTAATTTATAGTAACTGGTTTTATGGATTTTTGATGTTATTCCAGGCTTAATAATTTATTTTTTGGTTTTATGAATTTTATAACTAAATTTTGTTTATAAATTAACTCATTTTGTTAGTTTTTTGTTTTATTTACGTTTTTTGCATTAAAACAAATAAATATGTATATTAAAAAATTACTTTATATACAGCATTTGCCTTTTTTACGATTTACACGATTTTCTATACAAACTTTTTTGAATTCGATATACACGATTTTTTCTGAAACGTATCTATCGGGTAAATCGAGGGATAGGTGTACTTACCTCAAATTTAGTTGATTGGAAATAACAGCATATATTGCTAAATTACATGGAAGTGTTTACTAAAAAAATTGTAAACTTCTGATTTAGGAGCGCCGTTTTTTGTTCGCATAAAAAATATGCGAAAAAAATCTTTAAGAGTTTTAAATTTTATTGTGATTTTATTTATTTTGTCTACTAATGTTCAGCCACTTTTTTTCTGATTTTAGCAGTTTAATTAAAATTTTTTAATTAACTAAAATTAACCTGAAATATAACTGAAATTTGGTTGATTTTCCACATTCATTTTTGTTATACATATCTTATTATTATTAAGAAAAAATCGTAATTTTGAACTTATATTTTATAGTTTTAGCAAAACTTTATGTAATATTAAAAAAATATTTGCCAGCATCTTTTTTCTAAACTTTTCTAAGAAGTTGTCTAATTGTCTAAGTTGTTTGAGAAAATGTGTAAAAACTACCAACATTTTTGGAACTTTTTAAATATTTTTTTTAAACATTTGATTTTTTATATATCTGAAGTAACATCCCAGGAAAAAATTACACATTCCAAAAAGAAGGTGATGCCCACACTTGCTTACATATCCCATTGCCAAATTTAGTAACTGCAATACCAAACACATTCCAACGATAGAGTCAAAAGAGCAAATAGTATTGTAATCAATTCTTTAAATTTAAACCAGAAAGCATGAACTCAATAACAAAATAAATATTTACTTAAAAGAAAATAACATTGTTATTAACTTATATGTATAACTTTTTGTAATCAAGAAGTAATCATATACTTTTTCTTAATAAAAGGACGTTATTGGAAGTAGTTCCTAATTTAGAAAATAAAAAGTTATGCAATTTTAAAGAATTTATTTTACATATTTTTTCAAACAAATTTTTATTTGCATGAATATAATACTAAAAACAGAAATTGCATGTTGCCAAAATTTTGTTAAACTGTGGTTAAATACAAATTAGGGAAGCGCACTTGAGCATAAAATTGTGAGTGAAAGTAGAAATTACTGACGTTATCGTGAGTGAGTGTAAAAAAATGTTCGAGGGTGATTGTGTGTTAGTCATATTTTTGTTTTAAATTTAAATTTTTAATTGTTCTTTTTTGTGAAAAATTTATATTTTCGTGGGTTATAGCTCCAAAATTATGGCAAACCCATGTCATCATAACAATTCGATGTTTCACATTTTAGGATTTTATTTTTTCCGGATGAGGTTTGATCGTTATATTTGGGTGACTCAGGAGAATCACGTGTGAGCAAAAGTTGAATTCACTCAATTGAGCTTGAGTTAGTGGAAAAACGTCCTGAGTGTGCGTGATAACGATTTTTCCTCGTAATTTAGTAGTTTTTTTAATGTTTTAGTTGTATATGTAAGTTGTAAATGAAAGTACGTCTTATTTTTTCTATTAAACTATTTTTTTCTTTTTTGTGTAAGTAGTTCGGAATTTTAACATGGAACTATTTCTTTATTAAAAAATGTGTGTAGTTCTTAAAAATATAAAGTAAATAGTTCTTCGACCTAACAAAATAATCAATTCTAAAGAATCTATTATTTTAGTCTCACGCCCTGTTAAAAGAATCGAGTAGGTAATCTAGTAAAGAATGCGTTCTTCCCAAAATGTTTGATTACAAACCCCCTTACCTTTTCAGAAATTTTTTGCTGGGATCTCTCAATAAACTTCACTATTAAAAACATTTTAAATGTGCTCTCAAGCTATAAAAAAAGTCAATAATAAAATTGATATTTTCTTCGATATATTTATATTTACGGTCATAAATCCATATCTTCTTTATTTCTGCACATAAATATATGGCATGTGCTATATAATTAAAGAATATTATTTCTGACCTTTCGTAAAAATAAATAATAAATTTTGGCGATGTGTATACAGAGGTTGGCCAAACTAGTCTAGACATATTAAATGTATCTAAACTACACACAGAGAAATAAAGTGCCAACCGAATTGAAAAGTGTATTTTAATGGTAACAACTTATAACTTCAGTTGGTACAACGATATTTACATCAGATTTCTGATTATTTCTGGTTTTGTAACTAAAATTCAGTTGTATTAAATGAACTTTGCTGTGAAAACTGATGTTCAATTGTACCATCCGACTGAAATTCGTTATAATCGAGTTTGAGTCGTAGTAACCAAATTTCATTTGGCAAATAGCTAAAATTTTCTCTGTGTGTACACATAAATGTTCAACAAATCGTCTAAGTTTTAGGTATACTTCTTAACACTTGAAACCAAACATTGTCGGATAAATAGTTCCGTAAAAATATTTTAAAAATTGTATACATATTCTGTAATAGTTTTATATGTACTCCATATTTGTTAATACATTATGGATGAATATAAAAAAAAAACAGTTAAGGGTAAAATTTATGCGCTGAGTCCAAAAAAAAAAAAATATAAATTTATAGGGTCGTCAGATTTTTTTGAGAGTTAGCGATTTTTTGTGTGGCAACCCAAAATATTTATTTTTTTTACATTTTCGGATTTAGTGCCCAATTAGTTTATCAAGACTTTTTTGTTCTAGTACTTTTCGGAACTATTTCAGCCATTTTCTACTGATTTATGTTTCCCATACAGGTTTTTGATACATCTTATACTACATTTATACTAGAACCAAACACTAGTGGGTTTTTAAAAACTTATAGTTTTTGATTTGTATGGAATTTGACAAATAAATACAAGTTGTTTTTACAAACTACTCGTTTTTCGTATATCAATGGAGTATAAACATCTTTATCATCAATATTTAACTGTTTTAATATATCAATTAAATTGTCATGTTGTACTCTATCGAATGCTTTTTCATAGTCAATAAAGCATATGAAAAGATATTTTTTAACATCGCGGAAATTTTGAACAAGAGCCTGGAGCCAAACTTCCTGAAGTCAAACTCAGCTCTACCACTATGCTCTACGCACTTTTTATATAATCTTTACTCTTAAAAATATATCAAAGATTATATAACAAATGTTGGTATGGACATTTAAAATGTATTGAAAATGAACTTAAATACAACAATTTATAAATATTGCCTAATGCCTGATATCGAAAATTATAAAATTCGGTCAATGCATTCATAAGGTATGTGTCAAAATATGATCTTCTCTCAGATTTTAACGCATTTTCTGTAATCACCTACATAACAAATTCAGTTGATTCAACAGAATTTCTTCCAACCTAATTGATTCGGTAGCTGCTATCTCGTAAATTCGGTTTTTTTTAACAGAATTTGAGGGTTATGACAACCGAATTCGGTTGTGGCAACCGAACTCGACTGTGACAACCTAATTGTTGTCACTATAAGTTGGATATATTTACTCTATGTGTACAAACGAAAAAAATACACACATTACGTGTACATCGGTAAATAAAATTGTATAAATTTACTACGCAATAAACTTCCCGCAGAGGTTTTCCCCTGAGAATTACAATGTTGACAAATTCAAGTCTAATGTCCACAAACACTCTTTCCTCATCCTCATATCCTATTTTCCTGATATCGCCACAATGTACTGCATTTGTAGGGGACATCTCCTGAGCGTTGGTTAAATGCAAAAAAAAAAAAAAATAATAAAAAGAAATAAAAAGAAATATACCGATAAATTGGGAAAAACCCCACAAAAATGAGTATATTTACCTTTCGGTAGGAAAGAACACATCCCCAAAAATTTTTTAAATAAGACAAAAAAATTATTTTTAGAATGAGTTTTATTGATGTGTTATTTAATAATAAAATTAGCAATCTATTCAATTTTGATTGAATTCCTTAAAACTCAAATTTGATTTTTTTTTTTTAAATCGAATGAATTTTTTTTTAGTTAATCAGAGAATTCATTCTTTGGAATTCACTAATATGGAATTCTATCAATTTAGCTCATTCGATTTTAACAATCATTGCATTCAATAATTGGGAATTCAATCAATGTAAATTAAATTATTGGGAATTCAATCAATGAGAATTCAATGATTAGAAATTCAATAGATTTTTTACTCAATCGATTTACAATTTGGGAATTTCCGAAATTGCCGAAATAGAAAATATTCGCAAAAATTTGTCGAATTAACAGTTTTTATTTCTTAAAAACAAAATTTATACGATTGTAAAAATCGTGGAAATACGTAGTCGAAATATTTATAATCCCATGCAATGATTAAAAAAAGAACCTATTTTGATATAGAAACCATTTTATCAAAATCTAAATTTTTTTAAAAAAATTTATAAAAAACTAAATTTTTTTTTCATTTTGAATTGTCTGGTTTGAGATCGTAATTAAAATGTTACTATTATAAATATAAAACACTAATTGTTAATGGATGTGAAAATCAGCGCTAGAGGGAGTGCCGCACGTTCGACCGTAGCGACTAAGGTCATCGTTAGCCTCATTCTAATTTACTACCTACAAAAACTCATGAATTGATCACTTATATATATTAACCAACCGCAGAAATAGCATGTTGTTAATATATTACACGAAAAATATAAGTTTTCATCTTATTTTCCAAGTTTAATTAAAATATTTTACTTATGGAAACATCTTACCAGGGGTAAGTTTCCCCCATCTACACAGAGAGAATTTTGTCAGAAGAAAAATAATGAGAAATTTTAGTGTAACGAAAAATCGCGTAAAATTGATAAAAGACTTTTAAAAAAATTAAACAATTAAATTAATTGTTTAATGAAACTTCTTCATTGACAGCGTGAAACTTTTAACATATAAAATTAAGTTTTCATAAAATTATACGAAATTTTTAAAATTAGTTTATTGAAATATTTAAATGGACAAGTTCCAGCTCAACTGCATTGCTTCGATGCAAAAATTCGGTATTATCATGTAGAGAATCCTCTCTGTATATGACAACGTCGTGTAAAAGTGATATGTCTCTTCCAAAAAAAAAGGTATCAGTATCCAAATTTCCATTATGCGTTGCTTTGCAAGCCAATTTCCCCACTATAAGAAAAAGTGTTCTCCTATAAGAGGCACAATAATGGCACAACATTTTTTAATTTTTCCAAAAAATGAATAAAGTAGGCTTGGTTAAATATTCACAAACACATTCTGTCACATAGTATTTATTATATTTAACTGAATTAGGCAAATACTAGACATTTTACTATATCAATACATTTTTTTATGGAGAAGTTTAAAACAATTAATTAAAAAAAACTTTTGAACTAGTTCCGTATTTTTAAAATAATAAAAAACCCGACTAGAACTATTGGATATGGGCTTTTATATATTTCAATATTTCTGTGAAAAACTAGGACTGGTTCATACACAACAAAGTTCTAGTCACGTGACCATACCAGTGACTGGTCCATTTCTCGCAGGGATATTTCTCATGGCCTGGCACTATATCGGGAGGTAAATAAAGAGTTGAAAAATAATACGTCACAAGTTCTTATAACAAAATATATTTCCAAATCTCTGCGTGCTGAAGTTATCTCCAACATCGAAACAGAAACTTTTGAAATACTATAGAGTGATGAAAGTGATTCGTCACCAACCAGAAAGATAAGATTAGTTGGCACTATTAGTTTGAAATGAACTGACCTCTTTTAATGATTGATCTCTTTTAATGAACTGATCTCTTTTAATGAACTGAATTATTATTTTTTATTAATAAATAGTAGACTGATTTTATTGATTTTTTGCTTAATTTATAGTACCTGGTTTTATGGATTTTTGATGTTATGGCTTCATAATTTATTTTTTGGTTTTATGAATTTTATAACTAAATTTTGTTTATAAATTAACTCAAATTGTTTGTTTTTTTTTTTATTTACGTTTTTTGCATTAAAACAAATAAATATATATATTAAAAAATTACTTTATATACAGCATTTGCCTTTTTAACGATTTACACGATTTTCCATACAAACTTTTTTGAATTCGATATACACGATTTTTTCTGGAACGTATCTATCGTGTAAATCGAGGGATAGGTGTACTTACCTCAAATTTAGTTGATTGAAAATAACAGCATATATTGCTAAATTACATGGAAGTGTTTACTAAAAAATTGTAAACTTCTGATTTAGGAGCGCCGATTTTTGTTCGCATAAAAAATATGCGAAAAAAATCTTTAAGAGTTTTAAATTTTATTGTGATTTTATTTATTTTGTCTACTAATGTTCAGCACTTTTTTTCTGATTTATGTAATTATTTAAATATTTCTGTGAAAAAGCACTATAACTTGTATTATTTATTACTCATACGCCTTTGTATCTTCGGTAGATATAACTCAAAAATGTTGATATCGCACACCCAGTTCAAAAGTGACTCAACTCTAAACTTAGATTTTTCGGTTTATATGCTTAAGCTATGCACAATATACTTGTTTATCTATAAAAAAAATATCGGTGTA
Organism: Delia radicum; assembly: GCA_021234595.1. Taxonomy (NCBI): domain Eukaryota; kingdom Metazoa; phylum Arthropoda; class Insecta; order Diptera; family Anthomyiidae; genus Delia; species Delia radicum. The sequence continues at coordinate 98,486,638 of CM037854.1, read as the reverse complement.
ATTTTGTTGTTGTTAACTGTTGCAAAAAAACAGTTATGTCTTTCTTTATGTTTCAATTGGTATGAAGTTGCAAATATTTTTTTTCGATTTCTGAAAAATTAAAAATTTTGAGTTGAGTCACTTTTTTGTACTAGGTGTGCGATATATATATGAAGGACAATACTCAACGAATATTTTCTCCAAAACTAATACGAGCTACACTGTGAATCTTTCTAAATGATAAAAAAAATATATATATCTTTTTAATAAACAAAAAAATTAAAAAAATGTGTCTGCCGATTTTTAGATATATTGAACTTCCTATTACTCTTTTTTTTATTGTTTTTTTCTCAAATTCTACATAAAAACTAAACTAATATTGTCAAACTTTTAGCATTTGCAAAATTTAATGAAATAATACACTGAAAATGAGTGCAAAGTGAGTCAATATTTAACCACTCGTACTCCTCACATTTTGTGGACAACAAATGCTGCTAGTTTGGCATTTTTGCGATATATATTTTTTTTATCTGGACAGTTGCATTGAAAAGCAAAAGTATTAACCTTATCGAAACTTACTACTAAATCTTACGCATTAAACTTTATCGTGTAAACTTAAACTAAAACGTGTACAAATTAAGTTTTATTTTCGAGATTTAAAAAAATACCTTAATTTTTGTTTTATATTTAACACAAAAACATGTACAAATTTATAAGAATTAACAGTTTAAATATATTTTATTTATTTTGCGCAAAAATTAAATACATAAATGTTCACAATATTTCTAGACTACATATCATACGTACCGGTATTTAGATAATGAAGATGCGGTAAGTAAAGGGAATATAAAGAATGTTTCAATAAATGAATGTTTTGTACACTCATACAAATACGTCTGTAAAAATAGCAGAAAAAGTTACTAAAATTTTGTTAAAAATAACGTTGCAGGAAATAGCAGTAAAATTAGCAGAATTTTTTTGCTAAACAAAACTAAAAGCAAAAAAAAAACTGTAAAATCTACTAAACGTCCCAGCAAAAGTTTCCAAAAAGGTAAGGGGGTTTGTAATCAAGCATTTTGGACAGAACGCATTCCTTACTAGATTACATACTCGATTCTTTTAACAGGGCGTGAGACTAAAATAATTGGTTCTTTAGAATTGATTATTTTTTTAGGTCGAAGAACTATTTACTTTATATTTTTAAGAACTACATACATTTTTTAATAAAAAAATAATTCCATGGTAAAACTACGAACTACTTACACAATAAAAATATTTCCCTAGAAAAAATAAGATGTGCTTACATTTACAACTTACATGTTTAACTAAAACATAAAAAAAATTACTAAATTTTAAATTCTAAAACGTTCGTATTCAAATCGCTAATTTGCATATTAAATTTCAATTAAAACTAATTTTAATGTTTTAATTAAAATGTATATAACATCAATTGAAATTCAGAAAATTTCATTTAATATTAAAAATAAAATTTCCTTAAAAATTAAAAAAAAAAATAACGAAAATTTTAACATATTAATTTTAAATTCAAAATTTCAAAATTATATCATTGCTTCTTGAGTACAAAAAGTTGTACATATAAGTTAATAACATTGTTATTTTCTTTTAAGTAAATAATTTCTTTGTTATGAGTTCAAGCTTTCCGGTTTAAATTTAAAGAATTGATTATAATAATATTTGCTCTTTTGACTCTATCGTTGGAATGAGTTTGGTATTGCAGTTACTAAATTTGGCAATGAGCAACTGTGGGCATCACCTTCTTTTTGGAATGTGTAATTTTTTCCTGGGGTCTTATTGTTTTCATGAAAACTGAGCGCCATCTATTCGTGAAATTTGTTATTATAAATAATAAGACAAATCTTTTTATTTTTTGTATTATAAATAAAATACATAGTTGTCTTTATTTTTTCTTTTGTATATACATATCGCACACCTAGTTCAAAACTGACTCAACACAAAATTTTAATTTATCGGGTTTATATGTTTATACAATGCACAATACACTTGTTTATCTATAAAAAATATCAGTGTATTTTGTTGTTGTTAACTGTTGCTAAAAAACAGTTATGTCTTTCTTAATGTTTCAATTGGTATAAAATTGCAAATATATTTTTTCGATTTCTGAAAAATGAAAAATTTTGAGTTGAGCCACTTTTGAACTAGGTGTGCGATATGTTACATTGTAATGCTGTATTTCAAAGACAGAAGCGTAATATAAAAAAATTAAAATAATAGAAAAAGCAGTAAAAACCACTGATTTTTCCAAAGACGTCATTATATATTCATTGTTAAAACAAACATATATTTTATATTATTTTATTATTTTTTTTTTAAAACTCTGTATATTATTTGTTAGGACAATATCTTAATAAAGAAATATAGATTATGGCTTCGAACTTGAATAATTTTCTTTGCCCAATTAAAGGTCGAAAAAAACATAATATATATTTTTAATAAAAATTATATCAAACTTGTATAAAAGACAAAGTACAGTCTAGTTTACTCCCCCTGTTTTTGTTTATAGATAAAACAAAAAAATAAAAAGAGGAAAAAAAACAAAAAACATGTATTGAATATCCAAAAAAGGTGGACCTAACAAACAAGTTTTCAATTTATTTTTTGATCAATGGTGATAATCTTTTACTTTTAGTTCTCATGTAGTGAGTAAACTAGTTCATATGAATGTTTGATGTTTGGCATGGGATTGTTACCGCTTTCGAAACGTGTTCTGATAATGGAAACCTAGAAAATTTCCGAAATAGATCTATCAACTCATTCCTGAAAGGGTCAAATAATAAATTTGAAAACAAAAAAACTCTATAGATTATTTATTAGGACAATATCCCAATAAATAAATGTAGAGTATGGCCTCGAACTTGAATAATTTTCATTTTCATTGCACAATTAAAGGTCCAATGAAACATAATTTTTATTTTTAATAAAAATTATATCAAACTTTTAATTTTTTAAATATTTTAAATTATTTTATAAACACAAAAACTACCCAGCCAGAAATTACCAATGTTCTGAAAAATCAAGCACTGGCAGAGCACTATTTGTCAATGATCAAACAAATAAAGTGCTGGCAAAGCACTGATTTACAACGCTCTGCCAACGTTAGTAAAAATTGCTTTGCCATTGCTTAATTAACAAAATTTACAACAGTAAAAATAATAAAAGCACTGGCACAGCTCTGGCTTAGAACGCTCTGCCAACGTTCGTAAAAAGTGCTTTGCCAATACTTGATTTACAAAATTTACAACCGTAAAAATAAAAAAGCACTGACACAGTACTGACTTAGAACGCTTTCCAAACATTGGCAGAAAGTACATTGCATGTACTTATTTACAAAATTTACAACCCTTGCCACATACCTTGTTCACAACAAGAGTGGACAAATTCAAAACTAAATTGCAATTTATGATTTGAAGTTAAGAATATTAAGGTCTCCTATTATAGTCAGCGCAAAGTATAGTTTTTGTACTAAAACTTTACTTAAGAAATTTATTTTCAAATTTCTTTCATTAGTAAAATTGTAGTAAAAAATCGTGCTAACTATCATAAAAATAATTTGATTAAAAAAAATATTCAGTTATTTTGTAATTAACTTAGCTGAAGCAATCCTATTGTTATTTCTATTCAAATTACCAAAATCATTCAATAAGAAATAATATAACTCTTTACTGAAGTGAATTACTAAGTAGGACTTTATTGGTTGTTTTTGGTTTTGGTACTGGCAAAGCGCTTATTGCCAGAGCTTTGCCAACGTTTTAAGAAAGAAACGGCCCAGCCCTGCCCGGTGTTATCATTTTGGGGTTGGCAAAGCACTTATTATATTATTAAAAAAGCACTTTATTGGTTGTTCTACCAATGCTTTGCCAACGTTTTAAAATTATGGTTTTGGTACTGGCCAAGTGCTCATTGCCAGTGCTTTGCCAAAGTTTTAAAAAAGGAACGGTCAAGCCCTGCCCGGTGTTATCATTTTGGGGTTGGCAAAGCACTTAAATCTTCAGATATCCAACGCTCTGCCAACGCTCATACCACCGTTGATGGCACTGGGCTTTGCCGTTCGTATTTTTCTGGCTGGGTACTTATTATAGCCTTTAAATTTAGAAAAATTTTTTCCGTTTTAACTTATTTTAAAAAACTTTGAAGAATTTTTATAGGTTTATTTTTTATTAGTTTATATTATAATAAAAAAATTTGCATAAATTTTTCTACATATTTTTCTAATACGATATGTTCACTTCACTTGTCTTTTTCATACTGACACAATATAAAAAAATACACAAATACTGAAAGATTCTGACCGTCAAAATATTTTTAGACTTGAGTAAATTAAGCAAATAAAATTATTTAAAAATTTAGCATTTCACCAAGTCAAAATAACAAAATTTGTAACTTAATGCTCAATTTGGACTAAAAAGTAGTTTAAATTACTAACAGCTTTTTAATTTTTTACTAACCTGGTAATATGAGTGTATGTGAGTGTTAAAAATATATATTGCTAAGGATTATTTATTGCAGCAAATAAATAAAGCTTAACGGTTAATTGTGCCCCATTGTGTTGTTAAAAGTTTTGACATTTATGGTGTTTGTTTTTATGTGCTGTAAAAATACTCACACCTACATTGAAAATATTCTAAACAAACGTGCATTTTAATAAATACAGACAGTTAAGGTCATAATTATAGTGCGCCTTTAAATTTTAACCAAAAGTTTAATAACATTTTATAAGTAGCACTTCAGAAAATACTATTAAGTAGAATTAATTTTCACTTGTTTTAACAACATCTGTTAGCACACATATATTTGTATGTATATTTGTGTCGTTGAGTGGGTGAGTTTTGTTTTAAAATAAAACTAAATAGTGGCAAAACTCCTGTTGAAAATTTGTTTATTTTACTGGGCACATTTGTTAAAGTATACAGTTCAGACGTGTGCATACAATGTGCGTTTCAATGCCTTATTTTTTGTGGTACATAAGTCTGAAAGTGCGTGTTTGTTTGTGTGAATGTGTGTAAAGGTAACTAAATACACTCACTGATAAAATTATGTACACTAAAGTGCTTTTGTGGTTTCCGTAGTTTTCAAAACTAACATAAAATAGTTTCTCTTTTTGTTAAAAGTTTAATGTATAAAAACTATTTTATTATTCATCTCTTAGCTAACGTTTATAATGCATGAAAGTTATAAAACTACCAAACAAAAATCGAAAACTATTTTTGTATGTTCATAAATTTATTAATTATAAACAATGAAAGTTTATAAAATGTATAAAAATTTAACTTTTTAATTAAAAAAAATAAAATATAAAAATTAGGGTAAAAAAAAACAAAAAACAAAAGTCGTATACCAAAAATGAAATCTACGCAAAGTTCTAAGAAAATAACTCTAAGAAACTTAAACCTAGCTCCCGCCAAGACACATAAAGAGTCTAGTATTTTGTTTAAGGTTTGCCAATATCTCAAAAAAATAATAATTAATTTTTATGACATTTATTTTGCAAATTAGGTTTTTAACCCTCTAACAGGTAAGGCTGCCTCAGGGTAGTCTTCATAAAATTTACCAAAAATGCATCAAATGAGCGTTTTATACTTAGAAATTAATATATTCCGATAGAAAACTAAATTTTCTAAATATTTTGCGAAGAAATTTTTCGTGTGCCGTCCACGGTTTGGAAGCGAGAAAGCTTCAAATTCAAAATTTCATAAAATTTAAAAAACTATTTTTAAAAAAATATATATTTTCAAAAATCTAAAAAACCAATTTAAGTTGACTAAAAACCCTTTATTATAAAATATAAGTAAGATTGATGCTTTATCTTTAAAAATAAAGTCCTTACTTTGGTCATGGACTCACAGGATTTATTAGGATTTCTCTAAAGGACATCATCGTAACTTATAAACTAGTAAACGGATTTTTATGAAATTTGGCAGAAAGAAGACATTAAGTATTAATAGCAAAGCGTTGAAGTTTGAACAATATAAATTGAAGTTTAAATACTTTTTCGCCTAATTTAGCTTTTTCCTAAAAGCGAAAATCCCGATATCTTCTTAAATAGGAGCAGAAAAAAAATAGTTTTTCGAGCTGGGTTATATCTTGATAGAGAAATATTTTTTGTCCAAAACTTCTCTTTTTATGCTTTAGATTTCAAAATGCACCCTAAAATATTTTGGCTCATATCGCCTAATTAGGCAACGATAAACAATTTTGTTGGAAGAACTTCTTATTTGTTTTTCGAGGTACCGTGAAATAACTCCCAAAAAAAAAAAATAAATAACTCCCAAAAATTTTTCATATAAATTGGGATTTATTTCACTATGAATGTGTTAGCACTTATTTCACAATTCTCTGTTAGAAATTATTTCGTTATGAAATAACTCCCAAATGAAATAATTCCCAAACAGGTTTTGTTGGGAGTTATTTCACTCCTTTTTGGCATTGGGAGTTATTTCACTTTTGTTGGGACTTATTTCATTTCATTTTAAATGTGATTTTATCGTTGGGAGTTATTTCATTTTTGTTGCGAGCTAAATTTTATGCATTTGTAACGGTTCTTAAAATTGTCGTAAAGTAAATAATAGCAATATAATGAGTTATTTTACCAAAAGGAACGCAGTTCTTGCTAGAATTTTGGTAAGTAAAGATCAGTATTAAAGTGATTAAAAATAATGGCAAATCTTGAATTTGAAATAATGAGTGGCAAAAGAAGATGTTTTAAGCAATTGATTTTGGTGCATATTGAATATTATGAAAAGTTAAGACATCTCAGAAGGACGAGGGGTCTGGAAAGGGTCGCATGACATAACGTCCAATGACATAATGTCCATGGAAGTTATGTCACTCGAAAAGTGTCATAATGTCCATGGACTTTATGACACTCTGCAATGTGACATTATGTCCACAAATGGAATGACATAAATTCCATGGACATTATGTCACTTTTTGGGTGACATAAGGTCCATGGACATTAACTCCAGTTTGGAAACAGATCAGTAATTTTGAAGTTTCTTTTATGTTGCACGCATTTTGTTGATTATTTTTGTATATTTATATATATATAGAATTCTATCTTTATAACATATTTAATATTATGCACATTTTTACATGTATTTATGAAGTAAATAGAATTCGATATTTTGAATTGGGAATTATTTAATTTTTTTGGAACATTTTCGTTGGGTGTTGTTTCATTCTTTGTTGGGAGTTATTTTATTGCTATGAAATAACTCCCAAATGTTGGGGCTTATTTCAGTTTTTCTTTAGAGGTTATTTCATTTATTAAAATTGGGACTCATTTCATTTTTTGGGACTTATTTGATTGCGAGTTATTTATTTATTTATTTTTATTTCTTTGAATTGCTCCATACACAAGACTAAAAGTCTTATTTTGCAGTATGGAACTGATGATTTGAAAAATTATAAGATCATTAATTTATAACTTAATAACTTAATAACTAATTACAATTTTTATATGGAAAACAAAAAACAATTTAAATTAAACAAGATGAACAAAACAAAAAAAACTAAATAAAAAATTTAAATAAATTTAAATATTTTAATTTATTAAGTAATTATGTTTGATTTTCTTATGCCGAAAACAGTTTAGAAATATTTTCTTTAAATTTTCGTGCGTTACTTAAAAGTTGAGAACTGTGGGGTATAGAATTCCAGAGAGATACTGCGAATATATAGAAATGCCACTCCGAAATTAAACTTTTGTATCTAAATGATCTAAGTCTTTTCCCCTGCTTATATCTGAAATAACAAGTTTGCTGTACAGATGATCAGGTATGTGGGTATATATTATTTTATGTAAAAAAACTAAAACTCTAATGTTTAGTAGATTATTTAAAGAAAGGCCATATAGCTGAGATGAAAAGAAAGATACACTAGAACGCCTATTAAGTCCATACACGTATCGGATTATGTTGTTAAATGCAACGTTCAATTTCCCTTTACTAGTTGCATCACATTTAGCAAAAAGCTCACAACCATATAGTAAAACAGGCATCAGATAAGTTTTGACAAGTAGCATTCTTATTCTAATAGGTGTACAATGCTGGGTTCTAGTCATAGAGAAAGTGCGACCACAAGCATAGTTAATGTGGTTCGACCACGTAAGAGTGTCATTAAAAAATATTCCGAGATTCTTAGCAGATTTTACTATTTAAATTTTTTGATTATTTATAAATATATTAGGTATAATACTTAGTTTGGCAAGTCGCTTTTGAATTACTACGCATTTAGATTTTTTTGGATTTATTCCTAGACCATTTTCGGTTGCCCACGTATAAATACGATGTAGTTGCTGATTAATACAGATAATACACTGGTCGTTTAAGGCATTAGTACAACTGGTATAAAATTGAACGTCATCCGCGTACATTCTTACATTACAATTTGTTAAAATGCCTGGAAGGTCATTAGAGTACAGTGAGAATAATAGTGGCCCAACAATGGACCCCTGAGGTACCCCTCTGGTTACAGGCAGTGCCTTGGATTTTTGGATTGCAGTTTCAACATACTGATATCTGTTACGTAGGTATGTTGACAATAACTGAGTAGCGGTCGAAGAGAAATTGAAAAAGTTATTAAGTTTGTAACAGAGAATGTTATGATCTACGGTATCAAACGCTTTTGAATGATCTAAAAGTATTAAAAATGTAGTCTTGCCATCATCAAGTTTCTCCCTAATCTCCTCTGTAACATCAACTAAGGCTGTTATACAACTGTGCTTCTTTCTGAACCCAGATTGACGATCTGTTAGCAAGTTATTGTTATCCAAGAAATAAGTAATTTGGTTATGCATAATACGTTCAAATGCTTTAGAGAGAAATGGAAGAATGGCTATTGGTCTATAATCAGAACCAGCTTTGGGTATTGGGACGATTTTAGCTATTTTCCAATTCGAGGGAAAGTAACTTGAAGTTAATATTTTGTTAAACAAAAATGTTATTATTGGAAGTAGTTGAGGTCAAAGAATCTTTAGAAACTTTGGATTAATCCCGTCAACTCCTATAGAGTTGGATTTATAGACAATATACTAGATAAAACGTCACATTGGTCTACTGCAGCAAAAGAAAAAAAGTAAGATTCAGAATTGTTACTAGAATGATTATTGATATAATAATTTTGATCTGCTTGAACCATAGGAACATTTAAAAACATTTTATTGATTGTATCGGCATCAATCGAACATGGTTGTTGATTCGTAGATTTGCCGATACCAACTTCACGTATCGTTTGCCATGTTCTTTTGGAGCCAATGGCGGAAGAAAGCTTTTCAGCATAATTGGGGCTTATTTCATTTGGGAGTTATTTCACGGTACCGTTTTTCGAGTGGAACACATGGTATGAATTTAGTTACAAAACATCGTTTGCCAGTTATAGGGTTAGCAGTCCCGAGATATGCCTTTTAATGGCAATTGACTCCTCATTTATATGTCTTATTAGAGTTGTACTTTTAAGTATCATTTTCCTCTTCTCTACTACATCTTGACATGCCGCGACATCTACTTCATTCTGCGTATATATTTCAATCTGGTTGCCGTCCACACTATTAATGTGCTTATCAGCACAATTTTTTTTAGCAAAATGAATTAGTAAAACATTAGTATATTAGTAAAGCATTAGTATAAAACAGTTAAGTGCTGAATAAGTACATCAAAAATTTTAGCTGAAAACACGATTTTAGCAAAAAAATTTGCTAAAAAATAGTATACCTGATTTACAAGACGTTTTACTAACTTTTCTACTAACTTATTTTTTTGAGTGTACTACATCTTGACATGCCGCGACATCTGCTTCATTCTGCGTATATCTTTCAATCTGGTTGTCGTCCACACTATTAATGTGCTTATCAGCACAATTTTCTTTAGCAAAATTAATTAGTAAAACATTAGTATATTAGTAAAGCATTAGTATAAAACAGTTAAGTGCTGAATAAGTATAACAAAAATTTTAGCTGAAAACAGGATTTTAGCAAAAAAATTTGCTAAAAAATAGTATACCTGATTTACAAGACGTTTTACTAACTTTTGTACTAACTTATTTTTTTGAGTGTATCGCCTACAACATAAACAAATTTCAAGTTGAAAATCAGTGGTTTAAAAGTAAACGGAATTTTTCCGAAAGTACACTCAGGGAAAAGCTTCGTCATATTTATGAAAACTTCAGCAAATACGATGAAAAACTTCATTGATTTTCGTCCAATGCAACACTTCACAAATATGATGAAGCTGTTTCATAAAAGGGTACATTGATGAAGAAGTATCATAACTTTTTATAAAATGCTTCATAAATGTTATTACCAGTTAAAGAAACTTCATGCACCACTAAAATATCTTTATGTGCCTATAATATGAATGAAAAATCTAAATACATGCACTAAAAATTATATATGTATGCACTTGACAATTTTGTATGTACACTGAGGCAAATTCTGTTTTACAAATATGTAGTTGATTGGGTTGTAATACAGTTTCTTTATTTTTAATGTAAATGTCAGTAATTTGTAGAAAAATTTACTTATTTACTAATCTTGTAGCTCATTTAAAAAAAACAACCACATCAAATGACTGTTTTATGATTTTACACTCATTTTTACAGTAGTTTTTTGTTATTCAAAAAAGAAAATAAATGTTTGTTTATTTTTTACTGCATATGTGGTTTATTTTTCCTACTATTGTTAGTAATTTTTGAACATTAAAAAATATATAACAATGTTAGTTGAATTTAATGATATGTAAGTAGTCCTTTCTTTATGTGAAATTTTATTTGTTTTCAACTAAATTTGGTGGTCTTTACCTACACAGTATTCTAAGTGTATTGTTGATTTTTTAAAATTGTATTCCATTTTTAATTGTCAGAGTCGAGTTCACCATTAAATTTGCCAATAACAATTGTTTCTTCTTCTTCATGTAAAAAAAAAAAATAAACTAACAACAAATTTTTCAATAATTAATTATATTAAAATTAATTACGATTGTCATTATAAGGCGGTTACAAACACTTTACCCCAAAATCTGAAAATTTTAGCAGCTTTTCTTGCAACATCCTCTTGAACTTACTTTTAGTAGTTTTAGTAAACATTTTGCACTACTTTTTCTATTAGTGTAGGTTCAAGCCTACATTAGCTAACATTACGTTACTAAAAAAACGTATCTACAAATAAAAAACTAATCCTATCTAGAACACTAACATTCCTTTAGTAATTTACCTTCATTCAATGATAAACTTCAAACAGTTGAAATAAAAAATAAAAGCTACTACAAAAAACGCATAAATCTCTAACAATTTCACCAAAAAATAAAAAATAAACTAAACAAAACAAAACAAAACACGAAAAATAACTTTAAGATAGTGAAACATTTAACTGTCATTGTGAATCATTGTTAAGATTGAAATACAACCGAAGTATAGATATACACTATGATCAAAAGTATACACCTTTCATATAAAGTTAATGAATTTGAAACCTTAGCAAAAAAAAAAATGGTTTATCGAAGTGTTGTACCTAAAATTTAAAACAATAGACTTATGTTCGAGTGTTATCAATGATAGTAAAAAAATATAAAAGAAGTTTAGAGGTGACCCCTCTACACATCTTGCAAAATTCGTTACAATCACAATGATTTTTTTTTCCGGATGAAGATATTTTATTGCGGATATTTTCTGTCCAACATCCGTATAATTTTTAAACAGCATGTATAATAAAATCCACACAAAATGATATAGAACTGTTATTGCTTAAGGGTAAAATTGTAAGAAAGTATCAACAACAAGAACTAGAGTAACAATGAAAAGAAAACCCAACGGTTTTCTTTTTGTAAAGAATATCATTGGAAATTTTCGAACATTTTTACTTTAGCTATGGAGAATATATAAACCAAATATAACTTGATATATAACTGGTTAAAAAGTAAAATATAAGATAAACAAAAATATATTTATCTAAACATATAAAGTACAAATTTTTTAGGGAAACCACAAAAGAAAAACATCATGTTACATCATGTAACTAAAAATGAAGGGAAAAAACTTTTCATTTTGAAAATAGTAAATACACCATAAATTTGCATATATTTAAGAAGTTAAATTATATAGTGCACAGTGGGGTATAGCGATTAGAAAAGGGACACAGAGATTTAAGAATGACGATCCCTGTTGCGTCAAAATTGACCAACTTAGGTGATTAAATCCTTTACAAGTTTGAAGTTTTTAAAAGATATCGGATTTTTTTCCTTTGTAAGTTATTTTTAGTGTCCTACCTAACAATTGGGCCAAAAAATGCTTTTTGTCGATACTCAGTATTTTGAAGCATTGTGAACAAGTTTGGCAAATTTAAAAATGTTTAGTGAGCCGATTGGATACGATTTTGTATGTCAGATATTAATAAACGTCTGTAGTGAGGCAATGAGTTTATTGCTAAGGTTAAAACTTCAACCTCCGAACCTTTTCCTATTTGGCCGAATGCTAGGCGGGCGAACATTTAACTTTACGGTTAAACTTCGGTTTAAAGTCGTATTATATTGGATCAAAGAACTATTCTAGAACAACTTCTTCTACCACCGGTTACTTAAAACTGGTTCTAGAACGAGTTCCTGGGAGTCGAATTATAAGGTGTAACTGTCCCGAACCAGTTCTATAATTGGTTCTAGAATCGGTTCTAAAGCAAGCTGTTCTTGTTTCGAGGTAAAGAACCTAGTTCGTTGTATAAAAAGTTCGCTATAAATGGTGTTTGTTATAACTAATCCTAAGAATTGTCAAAAAAATACCCTTGAACTTTTCAATTCGCACAACTAACCCTATGACGATCAGTGGTTGATATATGTTCCATTTTTAGTTTTTACTCTTTTAGGAAAGCCAGTAAAAAAAATTTCGTGTTTTTAGAAGCTGGATAAAGCAAATTCCCTGATAAAAGTGGTTACCTTAAGATAATATTGAGAAGCAACAAAAGAAACGAATAATTTTTGTATAAAAATAAACAAAAACAATTTGAGTTTACTTTTTTCCGCTTTATTTATTCAGGTTGTAAGCAGGTTACCCCAATCGCTTACACGGTTGCAGGTTGTAATGCAGAAAGTTTCATATCGTGGATTATAAACGATCTGTATCAGTTTTCTCGAGTGATTTCCGATTGTGTTTGGTGTTTTGGAGTATGTTATAGAAAAATAATTAGTCATTTATCTGTTTCTGAAGAGCTAGCACGTGGTGCGGTAAAAACATAAATATAATTATTGTATTAATATGTCTAAAATTTAAACAACAAAAATTTAATATCTGTAAAATTTTATGTAAAATACATTTTATAACATTCATATTACTACTTTTAATTGTAATAATGTAGACATGAAATATGATTTTACTTCAAAGAAATGAAATCACAACAATTTATAAGCGCAAAAAACCGCGCTTATTTTGTCCAATAATAATGCTTCCAAGTGGAAATTCGCTGTATAAAAATCATGGCATATGTAAGCAGGCTTGTAAGGGATTTTTTTTTGGCTTACTCCCATAAAAACTTGCTTGCAGGTAAGCAGCGTTTTTTGCTGGGTATTAGTAGAACTTATTTATATTCCAAAAGCAACGAAAATCACATTTTCTTTAGTCATTGGAAAATTAACTGAAAAATAATTTAATTCAAAAATATAAAATTTTATTAAAATGATAATATGTGTTTACGAATTTGTCTGTATATGAGAAAATCTACGGAACCATACGATTAAACGTCACTCTGGAAGTTTAGAAACAATTTAATCAGGCAATCATTTTAAATTTTCCGTAACTCTGTTTTTTTTTTTTTTTTTTTTAATAAAGAGAATAAAATGAGGTCAAATAGTTAGAATAGTATGCCTTCCGAAATATAGAAAATAAAACATGTTTTTTTTAGAGTGTCACAGCTTTGAGTTGGCATCACTGCTTTATTTGACCACCCATTTAACAGCTGAAAGTTGCTTTTTGGTTAGTTTGCTTTGAAATTTCATTGTGAATCGAAATTGTTGAAATTTTTAATCAAAATAATTGTTTTATTCGTCAAACTCATCATGCACTTCTACCATTTTATGGCGTACATAATCGTCCCACAGAGCGGCCACCAAGATCGTGTGATTTAACCCCATTGGATTATTTTCATTCTGGTTATGTTAAGTCACTTGTCTACGTTGATAAACCACAAACAATTAAACACCTGGAAATCAACATTTTCATAAAATTTTCTTTCCAATAAAGCCCGTTTCATTAATATTAAAAATATATTTTCTTGTTTTATTATGATTTAAACTTGAGTCACTCTATAAAAAACACCCTATATGACAATACAAATCCCATCTATACGTGAAGATCTTAGTATTCTATGTTTTTTGAAGGGCACATCAGAAGTTTTAGAACTACCTAGTTGTAGTCCTGAGCCAACGGTAAATATCAGTACTACTAATATTATGTATAAATGCTCAATAGATCGTATTAATATTTTGGTATTCAGAGCCATTTAAAATACAATTGTATGGCTTTTCATAGATTTTTTGAGCTAAAAGTGATGTAGAAACGAAACGGCTAATCCAATTCTTTAAGCACTTACACATATTTAGATTTCAACCTTTAATTCTTTAAAATGTGGATGTGCCAGTCAATTTAAAATTTAATTTTTAGCGTACTATGGAGCTTAAAGTGATGCAAAGCCAAAAACTTCAATCCGATCTATTTAGAATTTTCACATAATGATACCTGTGATTATATTTACATTTCGTATAAAATGTAAATATAAAGTTAGCCTTTCAGCGATTTTTTGAAAATGAAATGCTGTAGACAATACAATGTTATCCGAACCATTTAGCACTTTTAGATAATAATAGTCATGTACAATTCAATACCTATTTGACCACATAATTCTTAAAATCGCGGATGTGCCATTCATTTTTTTGCTGTAGTTTTTAACGTTTCCTCTATTTTTGGTGATCAAACTTATATGGAGACATATATTTTAAAATTTCTAATCATATAGTTACCATATAAGAACACAAAATATGCTTTGGAAATAAAAAGAGCTACACAGAAATTGACTTGTGTAATAGAATACTTTTTGCGAAGCATATTCGGAAATAGTAATGAGTTAAACATCATATTTCCGCCCTTTAATGAATAATAACGCTGAACATGAAGCTATTGAGAATTCAAACATTGCTAAACATCTTAAAATTTTAATCTCAATAATGGATATATAGTACGACTATGCGTTTTCCATTAAACTACCCGTGACTATTGTAAATCTTGAACCATGTTTTTTCATTAAGTCGAGGTCAAAGTTTGTAAAAAGAACTCAAAAATTACAAAAATTGCTTTTTTTGTTGACTTTGATCTCAATTTCCTCAAAAACCAGATGTGTTGGAAAAATTTGGAAACCAAATTCTTATTTAGCATGGAAAGGTTAGTAGGAAATGTCGCATCCCCGAAAAATACAAAGAGTGAAACATACACAGAAAAAATTGTTGAATGTTTATAATTCAGCATTGTAATCGTTGAATTTAACATTGGCTTGTCATAGAAACAATGATGTTCATATAATGCTGCAAACCAACTCCCATGGATTTTCACAAATATGTTTTGATCCATAATTTTGAACTATGTAGTTTCTTAAGACGATAATATAAATGAGTCGATTTTTCCTTTCTTCTTCGCATTTTTAAATTTTTTGTTTTGTCCCATCTATATTTCAGTTCACTTAATTCTCTAGTATTCAGTTGACACTTTTAGTTTTTAAATATCCGTGAATAGAAACAATGAATGGGACTACCATAGGTAGCCGCAAATTGTTTCGCAGAGAAAATGTAACGAACATTTTCGGTTGACTTTCAAACCCATTTGTTTTGCGCAATTTACACGACGCTTCTTTTGACGAAGTAGAGAATCTGTAGATTCTCTCCCATTCTCACACACAAACAAGAATTGCATGCGTGAAAAGAAGCGTCGTGTAATTTTCTACCTATGCGTGTTCTCTAATGCGAATGTTACACCATTACGTAATCTGTTCTAAAAAATTTTGCTGTACATAGTCTAAGTTAATTCGTTTAAAAAAAAATATCACAAATGGTTTTTATGCTATTAGTTAATGATTTTATATAAATTCGTTGTTAAAAATCATTATATTGCTCCTAAATACATATTTGTTCAAAAACAATAACGCCATTAAACCGAAATTAACCGCTAAGGAAACTGAAATGAATTGGTTTGACCAGTATTGGAATAAAGGTTAAGGTTACGGCTTTTTTTTAAATAACGGTTATAGTATTTGATTCGGTTACGGTATTCAATTTGAAGCTGTATTTTAGCGGTTATGGGTTTTTAGTGGTTACGGTATCTTTCCTTGGTTATAAATCAATTTAACACAAAAATAGTTTTTATTAAAGCCCGTATGACACTGTATAGTTTTTGTATTGACAATCTAAATTAAAGCAGTACAAATATATTGTTACTCAATTTTTTAACTAGTGTAAAGAGTACGAACACATAGTGCCAAATTGTAGTAAATGTCAAAACAAATACTTTTGTTATCGATAAATCAGCGAAAAATTGGGATATCTGTCAAAAGTGCAAACGAAAATTTTGAACTTTATCTTGACATTTCTCACAGGCAAATAAGTTTGTTGTCAGTTTTTTTTTTGGAACTGTCAGTTTTAAAAAAAAAAACAAAACTGTTTGTTTACAAATTGTATATATGTTTCATTCTCACATTAATGTTGTTTTTTTCTCCCAATACATCTTGAAACTATACAAAAACTATACAGTGTCATAACAGCTTTACATTATGCATAATTTAAGAAAAAAATATAAATTTTTACAAAATCAGCCCATTTAGTGTATTATTTGTAGCCCTAAGTTTCTTCGATAGAGGGAGCAACAAATCGCCAAGAAAAGGCGATTTGTTGGATTTAATAAATCCTAGTTGTAGTTGTATACCTCTGTTTATAGATTTTTAGGGTGGACACTCTTTTCATGGATTATTAGCAAGAACCGAACATAAAAGTTGATTGATAATAAAACTTGAAAATAATTATTATTTTGAAATTAATATCGATAATAGTTATTTTGACCGATGCTAAAAGCTATATTAAGAGTAAAATTAAGATTAAAATTAAATAAGATAAAATTTTTCTATTGAAATTAAAAAAACACATGCACAATTTCCAGACTAAACTCGATTGGAGCGCGTAAATTTATATTTTAATTTTTACTCATATCTACACAGAAAAAAATATTTTCCTACTTTTTTCAATTAAATCGGTTTGTTGAAAATTTTAAAAGCTGTCAATTAAAATTTAATTTTATACTATTGCTCAAAATACATTGTTGTTGTTATTTGTAATATTTATAAATGTAGTTGTTTTTTTATAAATATGCATGGATTAGTAATAAATATTTTAAATCCATATTTTAATTTTATCTTGCTTATTTTATCGTTAAAATTTTAAATAAATAAATAAACATTTTATTAAATTATTATTCAAAAGCATGCTAAAAATTCAATTAAACTTTTAAATTTGTGCAACATATTTTCATTTGCTCGGTGCAAGTTTGCGAACAAATAAAAAGAGGGCAGATTTAGAGATACTGAGGTGGATAGAAACTCACTTATTAAACTATTTTATCTGTTACCTTTATTGACACAAAGTCAGTTTTCCATGGCAAAATTCGAATATATTCATCATCACAATCCAATTGTTTTATAGATTCTTCTAAAATATTTTAAGTGTTTGCTTTCGACAATCGAGTTGATCTGCTAGAACTGATTGAATATGATGTAGCATTTGCCAACTCTCATTTTATTTGTTTAAAAGAAAAATTCGTTGGAAAGATTTGTATAAAATCCTTTTTATTTTCTTTGTTATCTCTTTCGTTGTACTTTTCTTTTATTGAGTCCAAAAATTTGTTTTCGGAATTTTTTATTGTTATTTCTTATACTACGTCCATACTTAAGATCAAAATATTTCAAGATTTTTTTTATGGATTTTAAAAGTCGAAAACTTAATAAACGAAAATACGTATTTTGGTATTCAATGTGAATATAGCTTAAAACCTCAAAAACTTCTTCCATCCTTATTTTTTTTAAATAATCTATTGTAATTTATTGCAGATATATTCTGTAGAATTAAGTTTACGTATAAAACTTGTTAATTTAAATGAAGCAGACACTTGTTAAGGCATTTTAAAATTTCTTTTTTGTCAATGAAATCTAGATCCTGAAATTCAACATCAATTTTACCTCTCCTTCAGTTCTACTTACTTTAGAGTGACAGCTTGAGCAAAATTTTGCACTTCGCTCAACATGGTATAAATGTGTCACTGACTTGCAAATTTTTCTTAGATATTTAAGGCATACATTTTGACGATTGATCTTATTAAAACGATTACAGTATATGGTTCCAATAGCAACTCGTTTCATTCTTTAGTACTGTTCAAATAGTAAGTAAATTGAGAATATATTATACTAATGCTATTTTATAAATTGACTTACCCCTTATTTAAGGGGTTTACTATCTTTATATTTTTTGTAATTGTTTTTGTTTATTATTTCAATAGTTTGAACTTTTTTCTATGTGCTATGAAAATTTTGGAGCAAAAATCGCAGAAATAAAAAAGTTTCATCTTGGTAAACAAACTCATTGTCCTATATTTTACGTGATCAATATTACTTTAAGTGGGTTTTTCTCAAAATAAGATATTGAAAATCGCGTGACACTGTGCAGCCTTAACTAGTGGACCGATTTTCAATCGTTTTTTTTTTTTGTTTTGCTTTGTATAGGTCTAACAAATTAAGATTTTAATTTTTTAAAAATAAAAAACAACGATACCTTTGGATGTTTTTTAAAGTTTTTTACCCTTGCACCATTTTAATGAAAATTCGGCTACGTTAGGGCCTAAGAAATTTATTCGAGTGTGAAACAATTTAAAAAAAAAATTTCAGATGAGTACCCAGCGAACCACGATGGCATACGATGTTGCCTTTAAAAAAAGGGCTTATAATGAAATCTTTACCAAGGTTGAAATGGTAGTCCAAATAATAATTACTAATTTTTAGAAGAATATATTATTGTGATTTTCTATAGCAGAAAGAATTTTTGAATAAACCATTCATTATTTTTTTAATAATTCCTTAAATATTGTAATTTTATTGGTTTTTATAGCTAGCAAACACCTTAATTTATTATATCAAACGGTTTCATATATTTGTAACTAGGTGTACAGAAAATATTTAAAAAAATTTTTTTGGACAATAAAAAATAATAATAAAAACAATTTAGTTTTTTATTTAATCGGACATCGGAGCTAAACAACAAAATCAAATAAACATTTAAAAATAATAATCTATCAAAATAAACAGAATTTCGTGAATTTCGTGTGTTTTGATGGATTATTGATCCTATGACCGATATGATATTTCTCGGTAAAATTATAATAAATGATTGAAAATTGGCTTTAAAATATTTATATGGTATTTATTTTTACATTATTACAGATTTTTTCAAAAGTGTCCATCTTGGGGCCACTTTTTTTAAATCATAATTTTCGACAATTTAAAAATATGTTAAAAAACTTTGTTTGTGTGCAAAATAAAAATTTATATCTGCGGCCAAAAAACACCCAACATATTGTGCTTTAATATGTTATATAACAGCTTAAGATATCTTATTCCGTTTGGGCTCCAGAGTATTTCAAAACTATATCCATCTTGGGGTCCCTTCCCATATGTTGATTAAAATTGCATTAAATTTGCATTGATTAAAATTGCATTTCATTTTGAAATGTCAGGTTTGAGATCATAATTAAAATGTTACTATTATAAATAGAAAACACTAATTGTTAATTGACTAGTTCCTCATCATCCTCATTCTAATAAAAAAAAAAAAAATAAAGGTAATTTTTAGATTATTACTATATCTTGTTAGGAGTATATCTTGTTAGGAGTAACACTCACCGAAACGACGGGATACTCAATCTTAATTTGGATAGTAGAGTTCAGTGGTATACTCCATTTTCAATAGGATAGATCAAAGTAAATATATATTTAAATTAATATTTGCAGTGACTCAAGCAATTTTTTGAGTGTATCTTAAGTAAAGGACATCAAAATCTCTTCTTTGAAATTGTTTTATTTATTGTTTATATGTCGAAACTTAAAGCTAACAAAGATGGTCATCCATTTTGAGACGATGTTTACTAACGAACTTTGAAGATTCGACCCATATGACAATGAACTCACAAATGTTAGTATAAGTCAAAGGTTATTACCCTAACGTTTCGTATTGTACATAAATGAATTTTTTCCTCCTAAAAATGGACGGCCATCATTGTTAGACTTAAATTAATACATATAAACAATAAACATATAAACAATAAATAAAGTAATTTCTAAAAATATGTTGATGTCTTTAACTTAAAATACTCTCAAAAAACCGCTTCAGTCAATGTAAAATTTAAATTTAAATATCTTTTTATTTCAACATTAATTATTAAAAGGGAGCATACCACTGGATTCTACGCCCCAATATTAGATTCACATGTCCCGTGATTTTGGCACGTCATATTCACATACTTACTGTGCAAGTCGTGTCTCTTTTTTGCATCAGATTTTGATATGCCGTCTTAAACGTTTTATCCCATTTTAAAGATTTTAATTAATGACGCTTATAATTGAAGAAGAACTACTTGTCTCTTTTTGTGACGAACACTAGGAACAAATTTTCTTTCATCTGCTTTAAAACATAGCTTATGCAAATTGAACCACAGTTCATTTTCTTTTCGTTTTTAAATTCTGAAATTTTATTTTTGTTGTATGAATAGTATTACTAAAGAGTAAAAACTTATCATATAATTTGAGAACATACTAAACTTAACAGTAATGAATGAGTAGAAATTATTTATATTTTACGAAGACTTCTAACATTATGATTCATGAATGACACAGTACCGAATAATGAGAAAATAAAATAATCTTGCAAATGAGGTATCCGTGGGCGGATCACCGAACCCCCAATAAAACTTGGATAAAAGTAACAATCGGTAAGAAGTGTACGTGACTAATAAAATTTTTAGGTGGTAAATATGGGTTTAAAGTTTGCTCAAAACTTTTCTGTTTAACATTGTTTTAATACTTCCGTGACTAAACCGGCTAGCACTTCAAAATACCTCTAATTTGATACCATATATATGTATACACAGTGCATACTTTAGGGACACGACCAAAATTGTCCCCGAAATATGCGGTGTATCGAACCAACTGTCCTCATCTTATACGATAGATGCATGAAAAGGCGCGAAAACTTTGCGGACAGTCCCCAAAGTAAGCAAATGTCCCTAAACTATGCGGGGGAACGAATACATATATATATATGTATGCACAGCGCATACTCTAGGGACACGCCTAAAATTGTGCCTGAAATATGCGGTGTATAGAACAAATTGTCCTTATCTTATACGCTAGGTGCATGAAAAGGCGCGAAAAACTTTGGGGACAGTCCCCAAAGTAAGCAAATGTCCCTAAACTATGCGGGGGAACGAATAAATGTCTCTAGAGTATGCGCTGTGCATACATATATATATATATATATATATATATATATATATATATGTGTATATATGTGTATATATATATGTGTATATATGTATGCACAGCGCATAGTTTAGGGACACACCCAAAATTGTTGCCGGAATATGCGGTGTATGGAAAAAACTGTCCTAATCTAATACGCTAGATGTATGAAAAGGCGCGAAAACTTTGGGGACAGTCCCCAAAGTAAGCATAAATAAATGTCCCAACAGTATGCGCTGTGCAAACATATATTTATATATTGCACACACAATATTTTTCCCGTAAAGTCTACTGAATATACAAATTAAATTAACTGAAAATCAGTTAAAAACAGGACTACTTCCTTTCGTTTAAAACATTTGTACTTTTGTTTGTTTATTTTCAACTGCTGAAAATTTAATTGCCAAAATCCATAAAAACAATAGATTGTTTTCGTTTATTTCAATACTCAATATAAAATATAACAACTTTTTGTTTTAAATAGAAAATTTGAACTGAATATTTTTAATACTACCAAAAGTCCATTTTTGTTTATTTTGATTATAGAATAACAGACAGAAAGTTAAAAATATATTTCTTTTGTAATTTAACTGTATATTGCATTGAAACAACTTTAAAGATTAAACTTTTAAATAACTGTTAATTTTTCATTGAAAAGTTCTTGTGAGTGTATATATAAATAAAATTAACATAAAAAATATTATCTATGTACACAGAAAAAAAAAATTGCGCCAAGTACACATTTTGTTGAATAAAAAAAAATAATCAATTACTTTTTTAATTGATTCAATTAAAAAGTAATCAATATTTTTGTTTATTTAAAGTAATCAATAGTATTCAAAATATTGATTACTTTTTGATTGAGTCAATTAAAAAAGTAATTGAGTCAATTAAAAAAGTAATTGATTATGTTTTTTTTATTCAACAAAATGTTTACTTGGCGCAATTTAAGAAATATTTTTTTGTGTGTATATAAAAGCAAAAAAAACTGTAAAAAACTATGTAATTTGTTAGAAAATGGAGTAATTGCAAAGGAAACTGCAGCTATGTAATTTCATATACTTAAGATATGCTTTAGAACAAGTGATGCATGAGTGTCGATTTATTTAAGAGTTTAATTAAATAAACAAAAATGTGGTTTTTAGATGAATTTGTTGAAAAACAAAACAAAAAAAAATGCAGTATCATAAACTCTAAAGATTTATTTGTAATTTTTTGGAAATATATTTTCACTTAAATATGTCTTATTTGAAGAAATGAATGTGTTTGCAGCATTAAAAGCAATTTGTATGTTGAGGTCAATTTGTGGATACACAAACAATTGCCAATTATTTTGTGCTTGACCAAAATCCAAAATGAAATAGAGCATGATAGAGTTAACCATGCATTCAACCAATGTTGACTATCAGTTATGTACAATTTCCATTTCCACAGCAACAACTGTTAATCAGTTTGTATGTATTTGTAGGTTGTAGTGTTGTCCATATAAATGTCCATACATTTTACCTAATAGTATATAAAGCACTCCTAACTCAAAGAAGATCTTCCTCTAGAGAGTATTATACATATTCCAAACATGTTTTAATGGTGTTGTTTGTTTTGTGTTCATGGCTAGCTAATAAGATTTCACGAGATAAACCAAAAGTGTTGTCAGGTTTTAACCATCATACTCCACTATGAAAATTGTTGTTTATATAAGTGTTAGTGTATCGAAATGTTTATTCATATCGTCAGCTAAAATGGGCTTCTACGGTAACAAATGGTGGTTTTCTAAATAAAGTTTGAATCTTATATTATAAATAGATCTTCTGCCAGATCTGATAATATATGATAAGATATGGCATTTTTGATATAGTTTATAAACAGATCTGATCAGATATAGTACCAGATCTATTATTAAAAGATTTTATAATGCCTTTGTCCAGATCTGGTACCAGATCAAAGCCCTTACAGAGGCAAAAAAAATGTGCATACATTTCGCACATCAGTTCAAAAGTGACTCAACTCAAAATTTTTGATTTTTCAGAAATCGAAAAAAAAAATATTTTCAACTTTATAGCAATTTAACAACAACAAAATACACTGATATTGTTTTTATAGATAAACAAGTGTATTGTGCCCGAAAAATTAAAATTTTTAGTTGAGTCACTTTTGAACTAGGTGTGAGATTTCTTTTTGACATCATCTTCAAAGTTTTCTTTTCAAATTTTATTGTGTTTCATCCAGCAGGCGAAAATATGACTTTTTCAAATTCACCCCTGCCGATTTATATGAATTTGTTGTCTTATTAAAATTCGTTGCTGTTTGCGTTTTATAGCAGCTTAAAATTGGTATTTTTATGAAAAATTTTAAAAATACATACTGTTAAAATGGTTGTAATTATTAAACGTGCAGTACGATGTTTAAAATTAATATCTCATTTCAAAACTTTTTTGTCTTCCCTGGAAGATATGGAGGTTTGAAAAAGTCTTTGTATCTCAAATATCTCAAAATAATTTTTTTTTTAACTTTTGATCTCGGACTGACGAATGTGTGCTCTAAAATATATAATATATTATTAGTACACATATCCCTCGATTTACACGACAGATACGTTCCAGAAAAAATCGTGTAAATCGAATTCAAAAAAGTTTGTATGGAAAATCGTGTAAATCGAAAAAAGGCAAATGCTGTATATAAAGTAATTTTTTAATAATATATATTTATTTGTTTTAATGCAAAACCGTATATAAAACAAAAAACTAACAAAATGAGTTAATTTATAAACAAAATTAAGTTATAAAATTCATAAAACCAAGAAATAAATTATGAAGCCTGGTATAACATCAAAAATCCATAAAACCGGGTATGTGCTATAAATAAAGAAAAAAATCAATAAAAATGGACTACTATTTATTAACAAAAAATAATAATTCAGTTCATTAAAAGAGAAGTTCATTTCAAACTAATAGTGCCAACTAATCTTATCTTTCTGGTTGGTGACGAATCACTTTCAGCACTCGATAGTATTTCAAAAGTTTCTGTTTCGATGTTGGAGATAGCTCCAGCCCGCAGAAATTTGGAAATATATTTTGTTATAAGAACTTGTGACGTATTATTGTTCAATTCTTTATTTACCTCCCGATATTGTGCCAGGCCAAGAGAAATATATATCTGGAACTTTAGAGCTCTTTCAACATTTTGGTCATGTTGGACAAAGTGATATCCTAATTTTCTTACTCGTCTTCACCTGAGTCATTATTATTATTTATTTAAAACCAATGATTTCATTATATAATAGCCTTTGACAATAAAGTTCTCTCAGGCATTTTTTTCCAAAATAAACCTCACTCGTCAGCATTGAAGACTTGATCAGGAGTATATGAAATAATTTCGTCGAACTTTTCTGAATATTCTTCTGCAGCATCAACTTGTTGATGCTTGTTCCCCTTTTAGTTTCAAACCAACCATGACTAGTTGTAAAAGATTTTTGTGCTGCTGAGGATGTTGATGGTAAATCATCCTTAATTTTTTCGTAAATCCGAAATGCCTTATTTGTAATTACATTAGTGTCAATTGGAATTCGCTTTTGGGTTAGGTCTTCAATCCAAATCATTAATATCTTCTCCTTTTTTCAATTATAGTGTCTCGAACGTACGAAGTTGTACGCTAAGATACATCATACCCAGCTGCTAAACTTTTCCTGATAGCGTTTTCATTCTTTTTTATAGATCTAATTGTGGCTTCATGAAGGGTATATTTTTTAGAAACTCTTGATAATTTTTCTCCTTTGCGGAGACAATCCAAAATTTTAATTTTGGTTTCTAAAGATATAAGTTTTCTTTTTATCTGCTTCTTTACAATTTTTTTCTGCATATTTATTTTTATAAAATATCGATCGAGTTATAAATGTTATATATATATATAATCCGATTTATTTATATAAATTTTACAACTAACGGACTTGTATGGTAAACACTGACTGATTTATATATTTGTATATTTTTGATATTTTATATGTACGTGCATAAATGGATAATTCCCTTTTTAATTTTATTCCGATATTTTAAATAATCAATTAAAGAAGTAAAAAAAAAGAAGTTAACTTGTATATTAATTTTTTACTAGCGTGAATATGTATACAAAAGTTTTTTTATTAAATAATAAAAAAAGAGCTTGTAATTCGAGGTAATTTCCATATTCCTCATTGTACACGAGAAATAAAAAAATCGTGTAAAAAAGTATCGAGTAAATCGAGGGATAGGTGTATATATATATTATATATATTATATATAAAAATTTCTTTATAAAAATGGCTTTTTCCGATACTAGTACACTAAAAAAAGTTATTTGAAAATTTTGTTAAACGTTAATTAAAAATATTTAACTAGCTTTCAGAACTGTTTTGTTGACATTGCGTTTCCAGCTAAAATTTTATTTAACTACTTTTACCAAAAACAAGTTTTGAACTTAAGTTTATCTTATGTATGTTGATACCAAAATTTTGCTGATAAACCTATTAATAACATGAAGAACAAGTAAAAAGACTAGATATAAACGAAGTAGAAAAAAAAATATGTAAACAAACACAACAATTATAAGACTTCAACAAAATGCAACCGCGCTTTGTTCATTTAATTTTTTCTTCTGTATACTATGCACCAAACAAATGAACGCATGTGCACATAAAAAACGTGAAAGCTAAAAAATATAAATAAAACAATAAATAATTCAATAAACTTATTTGAAAAATTTACTAAATAAATGATATTTTGATAAATCTGAAAAATAAAATACGATTTGATGTTCCATTACAAAACAATATTTTGGTAAATTGAGGATGCAGGCAAAATAAAATATAAAATACGCTTTGGTGCGACTGTACAAAAAATAAATGTATCAGGTTAAAAAGAAAGATATATGGTTTTATAAATTAGCTAGTTTTTACAATCAGTTTCAGAAATTTGTGTTAAAAATTTCATTATATATCAAAATCTTCTAATTTTTTTATGGAAAAATACTCGTATGCATTTTTGCTAAAGCAAATATTTAAATAGTAAAATGCGTTTTGTTTATTATACATGAGATCATCTTTACAATTCGTATATTCGAATTACTTTCATGTTTCAGAATATATTTGTGATATATCTAGCTTAATACATTGAGTGCACATGTGATGTTTCAGCATTTTGTTATCTAATGACAATTTTTTAAACAAATTTCTGAAATTGATGATAAATAACAGTACGCAGTTAACATTCGAACCAACTACACGTTTTTTAATTGTGCGCGATCTTACACTCAGTTTCTCTTTACACATAATTACAACAAAAACAATTAATATTATTTTACGTGCTATTTCAAAAAAAAAAAATCAATTCATATCAATAGAGTAAAACAACGCAAGTGATTTTTAATTAAATAATCATGAACGCCCCTCCTCCTGGAGGTGGTGGTCTCAATAGGGACTCCCCTCCAAGAAAAAAGACTAAACATAAACCGTTTATTGATACAGGAATTAGTTTTTCCTTACATATCAAATAACACTACCACCGAGATAACCCAAAATTCGTCGTGATGAAATCTAATAACCCAGAAGTGCCTCTTAACAAAATAAATATTTTTCTCTTAAGTAAAGCCCTTAATGGTCTTATAAGCGAAGACAACCGTAAATTTACAAAATTTACACGTGACGGTAATCTTCCAATTCTTACAAAAACAAAACGACAAGCTGAACTCATACTCAAAACAAAAAAACTATCAAACATTTGTGACATTACATGCTCTTATCATGAACACTTAAACACCGTCAAAGGTGTTATATATTGCCCAGAAATCAAAGAATTGTCAGAAGCTGAAATAGTTTCAGGCCTTTCAGACCAAAATGTTACGCAGGTTCAAAAAATCAAAAGAATGATCAACAGCGAATTAAAAAATACATCACTTCATATACTACACATTGATATGTATAAACTCTCACCTGACTACTATGTGCCAAAACCAATGTAATGTAAAAATTGCCATAAAATTGGCCACACAAAAAATCGCTGCCAAAACACAGCGACATGCCCCATATGTTCACAAACATTACATTCCGAAGAACAATACTGTACACAAGTCAAATGCATTAACTGTAATCTGCAACAGCAATCCACCAACAAAAATTGCCCGAAAATATTAAAAAGACAAGAAATAATTAAACATTCAACTATAACCAGAACCTCAATAGCAGAAGCAACAGAATATGTAAACTCAAACTTCGCAGCTGATCATTTCACAAAAAATGCCCCAAAAGAAACATTAGAAGAAATAAATAAAATAAAAACACAAACAACAATGAACAAACCAAAATACAAAATAACCCAGAAACAACTATAAAAACCCCAAACTTATTAGAAACAACAAAACAATTTAATACAGAAGACCTGCATACAACAAAACCCAAAACGCAAAACCCAACACAACAACCAAATCTTTAGATCTACCAAACTGCTCCAAAATTCAAAACAAACTCTCACAACAAAAGAACTAACAATTAAAACACCAAAATATCTCACATCAAAACATCAAGAATTACACAATACAATATCAAATATTCTCTCAAAACCATCTAAAATTAATTCAAATAAAACAACAACAACAACAACAAATCAACAAACTTTGCAACATCATACATCGCGACATACTGTTACAGACGTAATTAGTAGCGATGATGAAAATGCGATGGAATAAAATTAAAAAGGCGAATACCAAGCATTTAAAGTAATACCACCAAAACTTCTTCCACTATTCAAAACTCTTATGATAATAATACAATGGAACATAAACGGATACCTCAACAATTACGACTATCTAGAAATTCTTATCAGAAAATACAACCTGACCTAGTGGTATTACAAGAAACACACGTTCCGATGAACATAATAAGAAAACACCCAAAACAATACTCTACATATTTACACAATACTCAAAATCAGAGCAAACATGGCTTAGCCATTTTAATAAAAAATAATGTACCCCACTCTTTACTTAATCAAAACCATTTTGGTAAGTTCCAAATACAATCCTTAAAAATACAAACGAGTAAAGAAATTCTAATACAAAATATATACTTACCACCCACTGAGAAAATCACAACATCTGAATTAGACAACGCCCTTAATACAACAGAACAATATAATAATATTTTAGGCGATGTAAATGGTTGGAGTCCATTATGGGGATCAGCCCACTATAATGGACGTGGTCAAATTTTTGAAGATTTCATAAGTGCAAACAACTTTTTTGTGCTGAATAATGGTAAAACCACCCATTATTCGACTCATAATACTTTTACAGCTATAGATATTACTGCATGTAGCACAAATTTATCTACAAACATAGATTGGGACAACATTGATGACTTGCATGGTAGCGACCATCACCCAATAATACTTCATTTAGAAAGAGTAAATACTCCTGCCCCTTTTAACCTCAAGTTTAAAACGCAACATGCTAACTGGCCTCTCTACAGTAAAACCTTAGAAAAAGAACTAGACTGCAGGAAACATTCTAACAACAACAATAAGGAAAATGCATCACTATTGAGATCAATTCTATCTGCTGCAAATATAAGTATACCACAAAGTAAACCAAGAAAATCACAACATAACACATATTGGTGGACTAAAGAGCTAAACTCTCTAAGAGAAGAAAAAATGAAGCTATGGCACGAAATTAAAAAGAAACCAACAATTAATTTGACTATTGAATATAAAAAAGTTAACGCTACATTTAAAAGAAAAGTAAAAATAGCTAAAAAGGAAGCATATAAAAGCTTTACATCAAATATTAACCCAAAAATGAAATTAACAGACTTATGGAGAACAATCAAAACCTTTTCTGGCAAGACCACAACCATACCAAACATAATATCATTAAAAAACCTGATGGTAGCGTAACATCTTCATCCGATGAAATTTCAGAAATTTTGGCTTTACAATTCTCTAAAATATCTTCAGACAACCACTTTTCTCCTGACTTTTTGAGAGAAAAAAGCACATATTCAAATCTTATTTACTCACCACCCCTCACCCTCAGTAAAACTGCTAATCAAATTGAAGGCCATATAACAAGATACGAATTACACCTAGCCATGAAAACCACTAAAGATAACAGCCCGGGACCCTGACAAGATACTATATTCAATGATTAAGAATGCACCAGAAAAATTTAAAGAAATGCTAATAATTCCATACTTGCAACTGGTGTCATACCACATATATGGAAAAAATCAAACGTAATATGCATACCAAAACCCCTAAAAAACAAACTAGAACCAGAATCATATCGTCCAATATCGCTAATATCATGCACAAGCAAATTATTAGAAAAAATAGTAGCCAAACGAATTTCTTGGTTTTTAACACAAAACAACTTTATTGACATAAAGCAAACAGGTTTCAAACAGAATTGCTCAACAACGGATACTCTTATACACCTCGAATATTTTCTTGCTAAAACTATCTCTAGCCACAACCATTGTTCAATATTCAGTATTGACTTTGAAAAGGCCTTTGACAAGATAGGAGCGCATAGCATCCTTATGCAGTTAGCCGAATGGCAAATAGGGAAAAATATATACAAATACGTAAAATCCTTCCTTACCAATAGAATTTTCACTGTCAGCGTAAACGGATTCTTTTCAAAACCAACTAAACTTGATAATGGGATCCCACAGGGTTCGCCACTATCAGTTGATCCTTTTCTTAATAGCATTCGAAAAAATAAACCTTTTAATGAAAAAACATAAACAAATGTACCACTGTCTATATGCCGACGACGTTTACCTATTTGCAAAAACAAAAAACCCACAAGAACACACTAAATCGTATTTTTTACGACCTCAAACACATGGTGCAACATATCCGGAGCCTCAATATCCCAATTTAAAAACAAACATTTACACATCTGTCATAAGCATAACTGCTCCATTAATCAATTTAGGATAAACAATTCCTCCTTCGTGGATGTCAAAGAACTAAAGATACTTGGATTAATTTTCAACAAATCTGGAAATTGGAATAACCATATTGACCTATCTATCAGGAGATCTCTCAAAAAGAATAAATATTCTTAAATCCATTTGTGGTCTATCCAGCGAAAGCCATATAAATAGTTTAGTTCATGTACTTAAAGCCATTATACTAAGCAAAATTGATTATGCCCTTATTATTTATGGAAAAGCTTCCAAAACCAAATTCTCTGAAATAAAAAAATTTTACCACCTGTCTCTAAGAATTGTCTTGCAAGCCTTTAGAACAACACCAATAAATAACATGCTGAATGAACTCAATCTGCCATCTTTGGAAGACAGATACAATACACTAATCGGTAATCAGATAATAAAAATCTCCCAAGTCAAGTACAATATTACTTTTAATGACGCTAAAAACTTCACGAAGTTAAAAGAAAACCAAGAGTTCAAACCACCATAGCCTCAATACTTAACACTGCAGATATTTTATCTATAACTTTAAATAAACCAACAAACCTCAGAACCTTCTTTCCACCCTGGACAAATATACAAGATCATTTCATAAAAATGCCAAATATCACTAAAAGAGAAATGAATGAAGAGCAAGTGAAACAATACCATTTGGAGCAAATAAACACACATAAAAACAACAACTACATTATTTGGTACTGTGATGGTTCCAAAACCACTGATGCAAATTCGTTTGCGGTAGTCAATAATAACAACTCGATTGTTGAAATAGGAACCCTCCCCGCATTTACGTCAATATTTACCTCGGAAATAACAGCTATTGAAGAGGCCATAAAAATAAAACCACCTGGAGAAAAACTTCTGATATGGACAGACAGTTTGTCATCCATAAATGCCTTAAAATCATACAAGCACAATGATCCCTTAATAATCCGTATTAAAGAAAACCTTCTACGCAGCAAGCACACAAAAATCTTATACACCCCTGCTCACATGAACATTTTGGGAAACGAATTTGCTGATAAGGCCGCCAAGACACCAACAGATCTCCTACATTTCTGATAAATAATTATACTAAAAAAGATTTAAGAAATCTTGTCAAAATACAACTAAAAGAAAACAACATGTATTCATCAAACATGTACTACAAAAATATAAACCCAACTTTACTAAAACCAATATACCCAAATACCTTTACTAAAAAACAACAAAATATTTCACCAGATTAAGACTTAAGAAGATTAAGAAGATTAAGAAGATTAAGACACCAAGCTAACTCACGAATATCTTTTAAAAAGAAATACACCACCCCCTACATGTCCAAACTGTGGCAACACACTTACGATGGACCATCTTTTATCCTGCTTTAACAAGGTAAGGTAGTAGGCTACCTTAACAGACGCGATTAGGAACCTAAACTATAATCAGCTGAAAATACATCTATCCTCTGATATACTCAACAATATATAACTTAACTCTTCTTTATATTAAACAATGAAATGTATATTCTCTTAACATAAGTATTTAAATAGAGGCGAAGGCCCTAGCAGCCAGTTCTCTTTTAATTTAATATTTTTTGTAAATTAATTTGCACTAAATAAATATTAATAATAATAATAATGATGATAAATAATTAAAAAGTATCAAAATAATAAAAGATCTCACAATATTTTGAGCTTAATTTTTATTTTTGAAGAAGTGCGCTATAATTGGTAATTTGGATTTGGTAAGCAGTAACTACATTTGCATGCTTCCAAAGTAGAGCTTCGCCGCCTTGAATACTGTAAAGCAATTAGGGAAAGCATTCTGTAGTGCTTCTCAAAATGCATTCCTAGAAGCAGTGAGTACTGTTTACAATGAAGCAATAAAGAAAGCATACCATGAAGCATTAATGTTGTCAACATACAAAAAAAAGCGCTTCTTATTGCCTAAGAAGGATTGAATTTTATGCTTCTAAGAGCAAATGAAAGAAGTGCTTTTCACCTTCTTAAAATAGACATACCAAGTGGGACATCGCGACAAAAATCATGCCTTCTGTATTTGCTTTGGAAGCGCTTCGTAATTAAATAATGCCTTAAGGAAGCGCTTATGTGTAAGCACTGCTGGACATAGTATGTGATACCGATAATCTACGTATGCAGGTTAGCTACATGTTGTGTCCTGTTTAACATGCATATCGATTCTAACATGCGTAAATTATGGGTTTTTTGAGATATTCGCGAATAAAGGAAATTTTTTCAATTTCAGTATACTTTTCGCGAATAAAATTAATTTTTATGCAATTCTATTTAAAGGTCTATTTTTATTTTTATATTTTTAAGCTCTATTTTTTGCTGGGAAAGTTTAAAATGTCGGTTTGTGCGCTCAATATTTTTAAAATGTCAAAAAGAATGATAATGTCAAAGAATATACGAGTACTTACACTCAAAAAAATAAGTTAGTAGAAAAGTTAGTAAAACGTCTTGTAAATCAGGAATACTATTTGTTAGCAAATTTTTTGCTAAAATTCTGTTTTAAGCTAAAATTTTTTGTTATACTTATTCAGCACTTAACTGTTTTGAACTAATGTTTTACTAATTTATTTTGCTAAACAAAATTGTGCTGATAAGCACATTAATAGTGTGGACGACAACCAGATTGAAAGATATGCGCAGAATGAAGCAGATGTCGCGGCATGTCAAGATGTAGTAGAGAAGAGGAAAATGATACCAAAAAGTACAACTCTAATAAGACATATAAAAAAATCAACAATGGAAGATTTTTGTATCTGTTTTTCATACATAAAGCAAAATTGAGGATTAAAACAACTTAAATTTTACGTTGTCACCGGCTTGTGAAAATAATTGTCTTTTAATTAAATAAAAGACAAAATAAAATATTTAAATTTAATATGTATTTCTAAACTAAATGTTTATAGATTAATAATCTAGTGTGGTCAAATTGCAAACAAACATATACAGACATGTAGACAGAGTAAAGCGATGTTGATTTTTATGGTTCCTTCTTCTTATTGCAAAAAAAGGGTTGTTTTTTCGTTTCGTTTGTTTTTGCTTATTTTTTTCGTTTCGTTTCTATAATTATCTTCGGCAGTTGCGTCCTTTAAAAGATATCATCATTTAGATAGCCATTGATGTAAGTAGTTGAAAGAAAATTTTTGTTATGTTATATATATTATTTCTATATATTTTCATATATTAAATTAATTCATGTCGTCAATGTGGGAAAATGAAAATTTTTATATTTCGTAATTATTGTAAATTATTTTTAAAAGAATGACAAAAATACGTTTTATGATTTTCAGCAAATATATTAACTAAATTACAATTTTTCTACAAATTTTTGCGTTTTTTTCAGTCTACTAAAATTCAGCAAAAAATTTATTAATTTTTAGCAAGGCTTTTTTATTTCTAATCCACTAAGTGTTAGCAAAACTTTTGCTGAATCTACTAATTTTGTTGCTAAAAATCACCTCGCTGATTTTCAGGAAAAGATTTTGCTGACATTAGCATTTTTTTTGCAAGCACCCTCCTGACTAAAATTTAGCTGACTTTACAAACTTTTTTTTTTTTAGTGTATATAATATTTTTGTAAAGTTATTGCAGCACTGTTTGTTACTTATCAATTGGCCCACGTATGTTTTGAAACTATCGTTCCTGCACAAAATATAATCTTTGTCAATAGTATGCTTAAATTGTGTCTCCTTTGAGTTGCTAGAATTTTTTTCGTATGTTTAACATCAAGTGCTATAATTATGGGCATTATGCTTATTGCTGTTGTAGTAGATTTTACACTTTTTTCTCCCTCTTGCATATAGAGCAGGTCACATTTATAATTAACATACCGCCACTAGAGTGAAACGAAAAAATAAAAAAAGTGTATACGAAACGCAACTACAGTAACCAAAGTAGAAATTAGTTGACTTTTTAGCATTTGGTTCATTTGTTAGCAATTACATTAGGTACTCCTTACTTCAAGTGGGCAATGTAGGAAGTAAGATGGGATAATAACAAAATATGGAACATTTTACGAGCTACACTGATTAGGGACAATTGTGCAAACTTAAAAACGTGTCGAACATTGATAGGCACATTTTTTTAAAGCTAAAATAAATTCATGGAAATCCAGTGTAATATTAACGCCCGATGTAGTGTCGTAGTGTAATGGTGTAGTAAGAGAAATAATTTTTCAGTCAAGTTTAATGTTGATTTATTGGTAATAGAACAAAATTCTGGGACCAAATAAACTATGTAATCTATGCCAACTAAGTAAATACACAAAATAAAAATATAATTACTGCTAAGTATTAATGTTTTTTTTTTTCAAATGCAAGTCAATAAAATCATATATTATAAGCTTTATTGTAAATATTCAAATGAAAGCAAATTCAAAATGACAGTGGATGAACAAAACAGTTTAAGAAAAAATAACATGGTATCCCAAAAACGATGCAAATGATGTAATAATTCCCTTAAGGAACTAGTAACTCGTAGCACAATATATTGCATATTCAAACGTTTTGAAAATGGGGAAAAAATATATCGCAGATGAGCTTCTTTAATTGAAAAAATTGGCGGTTAATCAAATCCTAAATTGGTCAGAAAATTTCGTGTGTCCAAGGAAAAAACTGGTAAAAATTTACTTCAAATGAACATGAAACACTACCAGAGGAATACAGTACCCAAATATAGGAAAAAAACAAATGGCAGAAATGCCAACAAAATGCATTATGATATTTATTTGGTTTATGGTTACCTTTTTGTAGAAAATCATATTAAATAATTTGAAATTCTCAAAATTAAAAATTTTATGTAATCAATTTTTTAATCTTATCAAAATTAGTTTTGTGCATAAAGTTTTAAGTTCTTAAAATATGTTGATGACTTTTCAATTTTAGTATTAATCTTCTGCTCGCTACGAATAACAAATTTTTTTTTTTTTTTGCAAGTTATTAATTTAGTCCGTCGTGAAGTTTCACTTCAGATACCTGAACAGGTAAAAATTACCAACCGTGTAAAAAAATCGTAATCCACTGATGTTTTTGTAAAACCCACCGTGTTAAACATTTCCAAAGGCACAACTAATATTGTTCTAGGAAAACACTATTTTATTTGCAAAGCATGTGTTTGGCAGTACAACCCGCAAAATTCGTTGTCAATATTATTTTTACATATATTACAACCAATTAGAAGCATTTTTGAAAATATTTTATTATATTCTCTTAGTTTAAACGAGCTTAATGTAATTTATTTATTAATTTAAAACTATTGGGTTAGAGCATTGTTCGTAAGAACTGTGCATCATTAACAGTTGCCAGTATAACAAATTATTCAATTGACTATAAAACTTTAAAAAAAATTTTAGTTTCTTACCTTTCTGGCCTCATTCAGCTTGGCATTATTCCCAAAAATTTTTAAATTTCATAGAGGTTATTAAAAAAAATATATTTTTTTGCTTTAAGATGGGCAATACTTTAAGAAACTAATACATGATGATACTTTCGATGTTATTATCTCAGATGGCTTAGCTATTATATAGACATCTCAAATTCAACATAAAACAAAAAGTTTTAATTTTTATCCGTGAATTTTGATTTACAGTAACTATAGGTTTTTATTTTTTAAATTTGGACATATAACCCACAAACAGCATTCGTCAAAACAAATAAACTTTCAGTTTATGTGTTCACTTCATCGCTCAATCAAAAACTTTAAATTTTTATTCGATTTACAATTTACCGATTAAAACATTGTATATAAAATCATATGCGGACTTATTTAAAGACACCAAAGAAATGCATATATTTTTTTAACTTTTTAACCATTGCGATTCTATGTAGGTCCAATTAAAACCAAGTTGTTAATATAAAATATTATAGTGAAAAAACCTTGACTTAACAAAAAAAAAACGTAATGTATAAATAGTTTTAAAATCTTAAACA
Organism: Delia radicum; assembly: GCA_021234595.1. Classification (NCBI taxonomy): domain Eukaryota; kingdom Metazoa; phylum Arthropoda; class Insecta; order Diptera; family Anthomyiidae; genus Delia; species Delia radicum. The sequence continues at coordinate 98,450,149 of CM037854.1, read as the reverse complement.
AGATGTAACTAGAAAAGTAATAAGCGAAAGGTTTTTTCGTTCCATTGTAACTTTCAATCTGCTTTATTCAACTAAAACTTAAAGGTATTTATTTTAAAATATTGATTACTTAGTATTTATAGTATAATAGAAATAAAATAATAATGTTTATAATGTTAATTGTTTATTAGTTGAATGTCTATATCGCTAAGAATAAGGTAACATGATCACCACTTAATAGTTTGTACATTTATTTAAACAGTGTGTCCATATGAGCATTACGTTGTCCATGAGTACGATAGTTATATTCGGCTATCGTATTCCGCTACAAAGAAGTCATGAATAAAATTATATGTATGCGTACAGCCCATATTTAAATGTTAATTTCATATTAACCAAAACTTTAGCCGACTATTAATCTTATTGTACTACAGTACGTATGAGTGCTAATTTGTATTTCCTAACACTCATACGCGCCGTAGTATCTGTATTCCACATGAATGAATACTAGTGTTTTCAACTATTTGCCTTATGCAGTTAACCGGTTATGGTATTATATGAAAACTCACTTAAATTGATTAATCGGTTATTCGGGTTGGTTTATCAGCAAAATTGGCGATTAATGAGTAATCGTTAAATGTTAATTAAAAATATTTTTTTTGTTTTTTATAAAAAAAAATCTCAAAGAAATGCTCTTTTTTGGTTTATATAAAGTAAAGTTGACCACATTGGTTTATACAGTGTTTGATGATTTAAACTAGCAGCATATTTTTAATGAAGCACGCTCCGGAAACTTGAGGATTTATTTTTGGGCTCTTAAAAAGGTAATGTTATCAGAAATGTTCTGTAGTAATAAATATTTGAAGTTACACAGTTTTCTAATAAAAATAACTAAAAATCTGACAATAGTGCTGGTAAAAGAATGAGCTGTGGGTATGGAGTATTTGACTTTTTTGAGTATTCGATCATTAATATTAACTACTAGGGAATGTACCCTAATGTGGCCCTATAAATGGTATTTTTTATATATAAAAAAATTAAGTAGAATGTTCCGAATCCAAATAGATCAGCTTATAGGCCAACTCATCGAGAATTTTTTTTTTGTAGAGAAATTTTCGGTCGTAAATCTTTTTTTTGTGGCAAATAATGTAAACAAGGGAACATGTATCCTAAAGTAGACTAAAATTAAAAAACTCTCTTAAAGCATATAAAATTTTTATTTATTTTACTTTGCTAATATTAATTGTTTATATTTCACCCCAGTAAAAACCTCGGCAAGAGCTTGGTATTATTATTAAATGCTTTTACGCCAAATTGTCGGCGCATAGTGCCATTACAAAGTTTCTCCATTCTTGTCTGTTCTGTGCCATTGTCCTTAGTTGTGGCCATGAGAGCTGTTGGTCATATTGTCTTAGTTCTTCTAACAAGCTGCGTCGCCAACTTCCCCTTGGTCTTCCTCGCCTTCTTTGGCCTTGGGGGTTCCACTCGAGTACTTCTTGCCCTATGTCGTCAGTAGGTTTGCGCAATGTGTGGCCTAGCCATTTCCATCTTCGTTCTGTGATTTCGACTTCTATTCGTTTTTGTTTGCATCTGCGGTATAGCTCTTCGTTAGAGATCCAGTTGCTAGGCCACCATATTCGAAGAATATATCGGAGGCATCTGTTTACGAAAGCATTGCAACTTGTTGTTCATTTCTGTTGAAGACAGCCAAGTTTCACAACCGTAAAACAGTACAGATTTTACGTTTGTGCTAAATAGACGGATTTTGGTGCTTGCAGAGATAGAATTGGAGCGCCAAATGTTATACAATGCTGCAAAAAGCCCCTTTAGCCTTTTTAATTCTTTGTAGAATGTCAGCACGTGCTCCGCCATCGGCTGTTATTTGGCTTCCAGGTAGGTGAATTCGTGGGTTGATTCGATGGGTTGCCCTGCTACATTAAATGATTGTTCTTCCTGTTTGTTGCTCATATACCTTGTCTTGCCTATGTTGATTTTTAATCCAACTGGATCAGCAATTCGGACTAAATCATTTATTTTTGACTGCATATCAGATTTTCTACTTGAGAGCAGAACAATGTCATCTGCGTATACAAGGTCGTTGAGATGTTCCATTTTGATAGGGTGCCAGATGAAGCCCCGTTGAGGATGGTTGTCTATTGCGCTTATTAAGACTTCATCGATCACAATTAAAAACAAGAGTGGGGATAAATACATCCTTGTCGTACTCCTGCCGTAACATTTATTGCCTGTGACAATCGGTTATTATGCCGCACTCGACACTGAAAGTTTGTGTATTGCGACTTAATAAGATTACACAGCTTTGGCGGTATTCCCCTGTGTTGCATAGCTGCCCATATATTATTGTGCCTTATGCGGTCAAATGCCTTTTCAAAGTCAATGAAAACTAGGTGTAAAGATTCATTCATCTCATTATTTGTTCCATTATTATACGTAAAGTTGCAATTTGATCTATGCAGCTTCTTTGGGGCCGGAAACCTGCTTGTTGTTTTCGTAAAGTTTCGTTGATCTTGGATTCAATACGGTTAAGTATAATTTTGCAGAAAATTTTGAGACAGCTGCACAGTAGCATAATTCCGCGCCAGTTATTGCAGTCGTTTAGGTTACCTTTTTTTCGGAATTTTAACGATAACACCCTGTATCCAATCAGATGGAAATATTTCAGTTGTCCAAATTTGCTTGAAAAGTGGAAATAGTATTTTAGAAGATTCAATGGGATTTGACGAAATGACTTCAATGTTTAAGCCATCAATTCCTGGAGCTTTGCCGGTTTTCATTGCAATTATTGCCTTTTCTATTTCGCTGTGTGATGGGTAATTGATGTTAATTCGCGAAATTGAGTTAACATTAAAATTAAAAGGCGATTGAAGTACCGCTGGATTAGAGTTTGGCGGATCAGTTGGAGCTTTAAAAATTTCTGTAAAGTGTTCAAACCATCTCATCAATTGCTCACTATCAGTGGTTAAAACCTGTCCACTTTTATCCTTGATTGGTGTATTGGGGTTTTTGCGTTTCATGGATATTTGCTTGGTGCATTCATACAGCTCTTTTAAGTTTCCCCTTGCCGCTGCTGTTTCCGCTTTATCAGCTATGGTGTTAATCCATCTACGTTTATCATTTCTACATGACCGTTTAACAAGACGATTAAGGCCTGCATATTCTTTTTTGGCCGTTTCTTTTGAAGACCGTGTTCGTGCGCTGTTAATATTAGCTTTTTCTCTCTTCTTCTTTCTATCAGATTCCAGGTTTCGTTTGTTATCCAATATTTACGGGTTCCTCTCTTAATGCCAAGTACTTGTTGACATGTTGTTAAATAGGCTTGCTTTATTGAGTTCCAGTTGTCATCCACTGAGCTTGTGGGTTCAAAATTTCTATTAACAGATCTTAGTTGTTGGTAGAATTGCATTTTCGTTGCAGGTTGTTTCAATTTGCTGATATCAAAGCGTTGTTCTGTTTGTGCGTTTTTTTTGGTCTGTTCGAACAACTTTAATCGTATTGATGCTATAACGAGGTGATGGTCAGAGGCGATGTCTGCGCTACGTTTATTTCTTACATCCAAGAGGCCGTTTCTCCACATCTTATCAACACATATATGGTCTATCTGATTTTCGGTTGTACCGTCGGGAGAGACCCATGTGACTTTGTGTGCCTTCTTATGAGGGAAAAGGGTGCCCCCTATCACCATTTTGTTGTTGTTGCAAAATTCGGCTAGCAAGTCGCCATTTTCATTCATCTCCCCTAAACCGTGATGTCCCATTACGCCTTCAAGATCTTTGTTGTTATCTCCTACTTTTGCGTTCATATCGCCCATTAAGATTTTAATGTTTCCTTTTGGTATCTTTCTAAATACGCCATTCAATTTCTATAAAATTTTCTTTCGTAGCAGTGTCAGTAACAACAGTGGGGGCGTAGCATTGAATTATTGTCAGGTTCCGCACTTTTGTTCTAAATGTAGCTGTTATATTCTCTCATCTACTGGGTCCCACCTGATTAAGGAGCGGTATGCATTTGGGCTCAGTAGAAATCCAACTCCATGGTGGTGGGGGGCGTTGTCACCTAATAGTCCAGAGAATAGGAGTACTTGTCCGGTGTTAAGCTTTTGTTCACCTTGGTTTGTCCAACGCAATTCAGAGATTCCGAGTATTTCGACGTTGATTCTAGTTGCTTCTTTGGCGAGTTGTGCGAGTTTGCCTGTTTGCGCTAGCGTTCGTACGTTCCATGTACCAATTCGAGTCCGGGTTTTCATGCCAATGTCGTTGCCAAGTTTTGAGAGTTTTCTTTATTCTGGTTTCGTGTACAATTGAATTTCGAGAGCAGTAGGTTGTCAGCCTAAGGCCTCTAGCCTTTTGGTGGGATTGCCACCTAAGCTGAAAAGGCACAGCGTATCTGAATATACCATCAGATTTTGGTTATTTCTTTAGCATTGGATATTTAATGGCGCCAAATTTCACCATGTCGGTTAGAGCCTCAATGGCACTCAGAATTTAAAGGTTACACGTTTGCTAAACGTGTCCATCTGAGACTCTCTTCTCTAACCCGCTGAATTGTCCGCCACTGCTTATTTTATTCGCAGTTACCCATCATACTGCATGGTAGGGTCATCCACTATCCGCAACCTGTGGAGGCGTCCCTTAGCACTTCAGCTGTGCTTCCCTATAAGATTTTATTTTTCATCTTCATAGCACTTGACTACAAAGATTAAATATAATCCCCAGGGGTATAACGGAACATATTACCTGATAATAAGTTGAACTCCTTACTAGAGGTGTTCTTGGATGTATGGTAATTTTTCAAAATGAGATTTTTGGGGAAGGCTGGGTCGGGTTTTTTCCTTTTTATATAAAAATAATTAAATAATTTTCTATTTAAATTTATTTTCATCGGGATAAACATTAATTGCATTTTAGTAATTAAATGTGCTAAAGTCCCAAAACTTATTTAACAAATTGTGAAAATCATCTGATGTAGGCGTGTCCCTATCCGGATTTCATTCCTGCCAAGGAAATCTTCAGGGGACTTTGGTTATTAGAATTTCTAGAGATATTTGTAAAATATCAAAGAAAAACCAAACAACAACAAAAATTGTCACAATTGGCTTTGTCATCTTCCAAATACTACTCTGTTTTTTTGACAGACCTAGCAATGTAGTGACGTTATTCAAGTAAATCAACAATAGAAAATCATATGTTTCTATTAGTGTCAGTTACATTTAAATTTGCACAAGCACCTGCATATTTGTTATTTAAATTTATTTTCATCGGGATAAACATTAATTCATTTTAATAAAAATATATAAAGTTGGAGCCAATCGCAAACACAAAAGGCATTTTTTTTAAATGTAACCTATCCTAAGGTGAACTCAAAAAGGAACAATAATTTTGGGATATTGTCCAATTCTACAATTTTAAATATAAAAAATTTTCTTTAACAAAATCAAACAAACTTAATGCTAAATACATTTTAGAGAACGAAAATGAAAAAAACTTACAAATATCATCCGGTACACTTGGGAAGGACCCCAATTTGATTTCGAGGAAATCGTTTTTTTAGTAATAGCAAAGTTGTTGATGTTTTGTACCATTTATTGTTTTATTTTATCTTTATTACGCAAGTTTGTTTTATTTCATACTTATTAAACATGGTTAGAAAAAAAATGTTGGACCTCATTAACCCATATATCTGCAGTCTAAAATGACATCAGACTTATTTATTTCAATTTACAAAAAAAGGCCAAAGCTTTTCTTCTAATGAACTACTAATGAATTTTAAGAAACATGATTTGAAATAGTAAGAGACAAGGTGTTAGGCTGCTGTTCCAAAATTAAACAACGCACAGTGGGTTCGATAGTAAGCACATCAGAAACCCAGCATTTTAGAAAAAAAAGTAAAAAAAAAATTTTTTTAACCCGTTAAAAGTATACAAGTCGGATTTCGTTCCCAATTAATGGTAACATTAGCAGTTGGGCTGGCAAACTCTGACAAATAAAAAGCTGTAAGATTTAAACTGTTGACTAAACTTGTAAGAAAAGCCGAAAATAACTAATGTTATTAAGGGTAATTTTGGAATATTGGTCGTCCTTCTATCTGCCATCCTAAGTGCATAAAAAGCAGCCGTACTTAATGTATCCGGCCTGCATACCTGAAAGGAAATTAACGACTTTTAAGTCACAACAGAACCGCCACTTATGGTCTTCATATTTTACGGAGTCCAGTATTAATTTTATAGAATCATAGCTTTCTTTAATGTTCATTCCATAGGCAATTGGAATAGGATTTTTGGTATTATCGTAATACAGAAGTACAGCTTTTAGACTCTTCTTAGATGAATCAATAAATCACGAGGCCTGGCTCGTGGTTATACTCAAAATTCATTGCATTCATTATTCCTTCAATATCGTTGCAATAAGCAAACGTGTTATTATCGTTTACTGAAAGAACGGCAGAAAGCTGACATTAATATTGGTCTTCGGATAACTTTAATTCCTGTGTAATCACTACCTGCGCATTTTTATTTTTGTTGTTGTTGTAATGTAACGGATCTAATCAGCCAAACAACAGCTGGCAATCTATCAAAATTTATAGTTCGGACCTTGTAACTTTTTTTGTGTTGTACAGTGTAAGGAAGTAAAAATGTCTAGAGCTAAAAAAAATGTAAAATTTCACGGCGAATATTTTTGCGGAACATTTTAACCCCTTAAATCCCTGTTTTAAATGGTGTTTTCTGTTTTTTTTTTTTAAAGAAGGACAAAAATACCCTTATCTTAAGAAGTTAGAGGGCTAACATATTCTACAAAAATGTTCTCCGTAAATTTTTACATAAATTTGGTGAACACACCATACACTTTAAACGTAAGCTGTACTCGACTTTTTATGCCGATTGACAATACAAAATTTGAATGTGGGGGAAACTTTACCTCCCCCTAAAAGGAAACCCAGATGTAAACTTTCAAAACGCCGATACACGTGTCTTTTTTTTTGTCTCTTCTAGCAAAATTTATAGGTCGGACCTTGTAATTTTTTTTTTGCGTTGTACAGTGTAATTATACTCAAAAACTTATATAAATAACTACACTTACAAAATATCTTTCTCAGAATAGTAGGAAAAGAGATTAAAAATTACTTTGCAGGAAAAAGAAGTAAAATCAGCAGAATCTTTTTGCTAAATATTACTACAAAAAAAAAAAAACATAAAAAAAACTGTAAACTCTAAGACAGAAAGAATACAGACCCTTATCTGTCTTTTATTTGTATTTATTATTTCTTTTGTTCCTTTAGTATGTACGAGGGCGGTTCAATAACTGTCTGACCTATCAAAGAAAACAAAACAAATTTGTTAACACTTTCTTAATTTCTCTACATAATCTTCTTTTAGCTCTATACAGCGTTATTCAATATATTCGATACCCTGTTTATAGTAAGAACTGTCGATATCCTTAAAATAGTCATCAGCCGCAGACTCCACCTCTCCATTGTTGTCAAATGTTTTACCACCGAGCCATGTTTTTCAAGTTTGGAATAGAAAATAATCTGAAGCAATCCGAACTTTAGTTCATTGATTTTGGCCATCTCAATAGTGGATGTGTGAACTGGTGCATTGTTTTGATAAAACAAATGTGGCCTTTTTCCCTTAATTTCATCACTTTCTAAATTAGCCGACTTATTATACTTTTTATTATACATTTTTTTTTTTAGGGAAAAAGAAATAGAACGTGAAATTCATAGATTTTTGCCGAAAAGGTAAGAAATATCGTATAAAATCTTTAAGAGGACAAGTTAATGAAACTCAAAATCTTGTCAATTTCAGAGGCTTTTTATATTTAATTACCAACAAGCTGTTACCATATAGTAACCGCAAATGAAATCTTCATCCAGGCAAGAGAGCTATATTTAATTAATTGTATTAATTTGTTAATTTTGATAAATTCACAAAACAATTATTTTTAAATTTTGAAGATCCATCTTGAATTCAAATACTAATTTGTATAATTATCTAATTCTTAAATTTTCAAACTTTGAACCAGACATACCTTCTGATTGAATTTTTAATTATCACCTGATATATTGAGGCTGGGTGATGTATTACGTATCGACATATATATATCCGATAAACCTGATAATTCAAAATTAAGATTACTATTAATAATAATCATTAAGTTCAAACGTTGTAAACTTAATTAAGCACAGTCGTAGAGGTAGGTAGTATAGCCTTCTAAGAGATAAACTGTAGGTGGTAGGAATCAATACAGTCTCACCCATGGTCACAAATCGATGCAAAAACATCGCCAAACACTCTATTGAAACATCTTCACGACGCTGTTTTTGTTCTACTGACAGCAAACGCGGCACCTAGCTTTCTCCTCTCCAATTTTACGGTCATTATACTATAATTATCAGTTTTTGAAATCCCTATAATTTCAGCCAGCTCACCCACCTTCAGCCGATGATAGTAAAAGTTAATTTCGCCGCAACAAATATTGTACATTACGCACATTTTTGTCTGAATCCGTTTCGGTTCTTTGAGTTATAAATTAATTTATAATAGATACTGCTACAAAAACCTGAGTGAAATATGTATTCATAGAACAAACGTGTCCATAAGTTAAACAAAATTAATTTTTGGAGTTATCGCAGAGAAATTTGTCGGTCGACCTTCACTTTAATAACTAGAGAAAAATATCATACATAATATGATCCCTTACGACTATAATTATAAATGGTGCACTCAAAAAAAAAAGTTTGTAAAGTCAGCAAAAAGTTTTGCTGAGTCAGCAAAATTTTAGTCAGGAGGGTGCTTGCAAAAAAATTGCTAATGTCAGCAAAATCTTTTGCTGAAAATCCGCGAGCTGATTTCTAGCTACAAAATTAGTAGTTTCAGCAGAAGTTTTGCTAACACTTAGTGGATTAGAAATAAAAAAGCCTTGCTGAAAATGAATAAATTTTAATGCTGAAATTTTAATAGACTGAAAAAAACGCAAAAAATTGTAGAAAAAATTGTCATTTAGTTAATTTATTTGCTGAAAATCATAAAACATATTTTTGTGATTCTTTTAAAAATAATTTACAATAATTACGAAATATAAAAATTTTCATTTTCCCACATTGACGACATGAATTAATTTAATATCTGAAAATATAGAAATAAATATATATAACATAACAAAAATTTTCTTTCAACTACTTACATCAATGGTTGCCTAAATGATGCTATCTTTTAAAGGACGCAACTGCCGAGATATTATAGAACGAAACGAAAAAATAAACAAAAACAAACGAACGAAAAAAACAACCCTTTTTTTGCAATAAGAAAAAGGAACCATAAAAATCTACCTAAAATGTGTGTCTTTTTCTTCGCTGTACTCTATGTTTGTTTGCAATTTGACCACACTAGATTATTAATCTATAAACATTTAGTTTAGAAATACATATTAAATTTAAATATTTTATTTTGTCTTTTATTTAATTAATAGACAATTATTTTCACAAGCCGGCGACAACGCAAAATTTAAGTTGTTTTAATCCTCAATTTTGTTTTATGTATGAAAAACAGATACAAAAATCTTTCATGGTTGATTTTTTTATATGTCTTATTAGAGTTGTACTTTTTAGTATCATTTTCCTCTTCTCTACTAACAACTTGACATGCCTCGACATCTGCTTCATTTTGCGCATATCTTTCAATCTGGTTGTCGTCCACACTATTAATGTGCTTATCAGCACAATTTTTTTAGCAAAAATAAATTAGTAACACATTAGTTCAAAACAGTGAAGTGCTGATTAAGTATAACAAAAATTTTAGCTTAAAACAGAGTTTAAGCAAAAAATTTGCTAACAAACAGTATACCTGATTTACAAGACGTTTTACTAACTTTTCTACTAACTTATTTTTGAGTGTGTAACAGCTTATTAATATCAATGAATTGTGACAAATACTATATTTGTCGATATGAAATGGAATGCAGTAATTAAAAACATTGAGGTTATTGAAAAGTAAAGAAAATAAAATTTCTCAATCAATCGTTTTGGGATACGTATTTTAGCTATAAACTTCTACAGCTAAAGCCATTGTTCGCGGAAACTACAAAGAAAGGCAGCTCTCATAAACATTACATGAACACCTTCCAAAATGACAGATACACACAGATATCTACAGACAGATATCTAGAACACCTTAATTAAAAACTACCAATATGCTTCCAAAATTGCAACAAAAGTGAGTATGCATTTGGATTACAGATCATAAAAAGAAATTTAAAAAAGCCTTTTTTAATTTTTTAAGTAGTTTGGAAGCTGTAAGTCATTAAAGATCACTAGTTTTCAAAATTTTTCAAGTTTCTGAAATATTAAAAACGTTAATAAATCGCGAGTTTCAAACTAAAATTTGGACGACTCTGGACCTAAAAAAAAAAAAAAATATGATCCAGATTATGGTCGATTTTAGTTATATAGTTATATTAAAAAGCACATTGTTTTTTGTATAATTTTAAAATAAATGAAAGTGGGTCAATGGTACTCTAATGTTTGTTCTACTTAAAACATTTTAAGTGCTGAGTTTTCCAAAATTTCTTTTTGTTTTTGTATTAGAATATCAATTTACGACTTTTTCATAAAATGCATAATTTTTTAGATAAAATTACGCCAGTGAGAAAAAAGTAAAAAAAAAAAGTTTGTTATAATTTGTATTAAAAATAAAAATTATGTTTTTTTCCGACCTTTAATTGTGCAATGAAAATGAAAATTATTCAAGTTCGAGGCCATACTCTATATTTCTTCATTAGGATATTGTCCTAACAAAATATCTATAGAGTTTTTTGTTTTCAAATTTATTATTTGACCCTTTCAGGAATGTGTTGATAGATCTATTTCGGAATTTCTAGGTTCCCATCATCAGACACGTTTTGAAAGCGGGTAACAATCCCATGCCAAACATCAACCATACATATGAACTAGTTTACTCACTACATGAGAACTAATATACATATGAGTTTGAAGTTAAAGATTATAACCATTGATCAAAAATAAATTGAAAACTTGCTTGTATAAAAGGCAGAGTACCGCCAAGTTTTACTTCCCCTGGTTTGTTTACAAACTAAACACAAATATAAAAAGAGGAGAGAAACAAAAAAACGTGTATTGAATATCCACCAGAGGTGGATCTTGCACATCAAACAAGTTTTCAATTATTTTTGATCAATGGTTATAATCTATTAACTTCAAACTCATATGTATATTAGTTCTCATGTAGTGAGTAAACTAGTTCATATGTATGGTTGATGTTTGGCATGGGATTGTTACCAAGCTTTCAAAACGTGTTCTGATGATGGGACCTAGAAAATTCCCGAAATAGATCTATCAACACATTCCTGAAAGGGTCAAATAATAAATTTGAAAACAAAAAACTCTATAGATTATTTGTTAGGACAATATCCTAATGAAAGAAATATAGAGTATGGCCTCGAACTTGAATAATTTCATTTCATCGTAAAAAAAAAAAATTTTATATTTTCAAAAAATCTGAGCTGAACATTACTGAACTGAGAACAATTCGAGAAAGTATTAAAAATGAAGCAAAAAGTGAAGAAAGTTAATGCAGGTGTATTTGGTATTGACTGGTATTGACTGGTATTATTGTTACTTTTGGTTGGTAGCAAAAAGCATAAATATATTGCAAATATTTTTTAAAAAAATCATAATTTTATTGGTGAACTTATAATTATTCCGTCCACTGTAGAAAGGCACTTTTAAAATTGTTTTAATAAACTTTCGCTTAATTTAAAGTGTTTACTATATGGTTAGCTGCTGATATTTTACAACCAATTTAAATTCGATAACACATGTTTGTATCTCTAGCACCGGAATTGGTTTATCTTACACAAATATCGTAGTAACTTAAAAACTTACTTTTTTCTTTGTTACCACATACAACATACTTGCTGAAAATTATCTTTTTTTTAGTGTCACACATTTATTTTATTTATTTATGTTTATACAATCTTGTTTGCTCTTTCTGTTTAGATTTGTGTTTAGAAAGAACTTGAAAGAAATAAAATAAAGTCATTGAAAGAAAAAAAAAGTACAAGAAATAAAGTGCCAATGTCATTGCCAACTTATCATGCTGAGCATTAAAAATGTTTTTCTTACCAACAGATTATGATTTATGTTCAAAGTTTAATATTTTTTAAAGAATACATAGACTTTGAGCAACGGGAAATTTGCCAGTAAATTGTAGTTTTCTGCTCTTTCCTTTGTTTCCTCTCTTGTTTTTTGTGTTAAAAACCACAAATAATGGTTTTATTTCCTGTGGAGTTGAACTTAATAAAAATTCAAATAGTTCAATGACTTTTACATAATAAAGGGTCCGCCAAATAACTTCTTTTTTTTTTGAAAATGCTATAAAAAAAAACTACTGAATATTTTCTCAAATTTCTTTTTTTATTTGAAAATACAATCCTTCCCGTTAATAATGGAAAATAATTTCATTCAAAATGCCTGAATCGGCTGGCCATGCAGTAGCCTACACGATCGGTCCAATTTTTAAGCACATTATCGATTGTGTGCAGCTGTATTTCCCTCCTCTTCAATTTTTGTGAACAAAAATTCGTTTAACATGGCCCGATAACGATCGACATTGCTGTAACGGCCACCTCTTGCTCTTTTTCGAAGAAAAATGGCCCAATTATGCCGCTGGACCAAAATCCGCACCAAACAGTGACTCCTTTTTGGGTGTATCGGCGCACATTCTGCAACATTACCATGATTTCAAAGTAATGTCGCAATATTTCCCAGCGTTGTTCAAGCGTATATACAACCATATTCGTTCAGCGGAAGGATAAAACTAATTATTTGTCAAATCAGACATGAGCTAAGAGTTACCATTCACGAAATAAGCACTAGTTGAAAAAAAAAACGTTGATGGCGGACCCTTTATTTAGTTATTTTAAATCAAAACTAGAATTTTAAATAATACATAGAAAAACTGATCCCCAATATACGTATTATCGTTTTTTTTTTAGTTTTTCGACTTTAAAATTCCATAAGAATTTTAAACAGTAAACTTTAAAAAACGAAAATATGGTGTTTTGGGGTTCAATACGTACGTAGTATACTGATAGAATCATCCTTCGTAGTACACTAAGGATATTATGAAGGTAAATACGACAGCAAATGTAGTCAAAAACAAATTAAATTTAAATTGAAGAAGGGACGACTAACATTTCATTAAATTCAATTAACATTTGTCATTTGTTTTTATTGTTCAAAAATGACTAACAATTGTGATAAAAATGAACCACATGTTAGAAAAAAAAAGTAAACTAACCTTTATTATTTTTATTTTTTAAATAACAAAAAACGACTGCAAAAAAATTAATGTAAAATTATAAATCAGTCATATGATGTGGTTTGTTTTTTTAAATAAACTACAAGGTTAGTAAAAAACGAAATTGGCATATGACTGACATTTACATTAATAATAATGAACTGTATTACAACCCAAATAACTACAAATTATTAAAACCAGACGTTTCATGCGTGTGCTAACTAATTGATACCATTAAAATAGATTCATTGATTTAACGAAAAATTTCATTACCTAAATTAAAATTTATTAATATTGTCATAAAACAAGTTCAATAAATTAATGAAAAATGTGCGCCCCGGTAGGCTAATTGGTAGCGTGCTGGCTTATCAGTGCGGGGGTCGTGGGTTCGATTCCCACCAGGTCTGTTTTCGCTGCAACGCGCCGAAGCCCATAGCAGCTAGTGCTCGGTTAGGGTAATAGTATATAATTTGTAATTATATATAAAAATTAATGAAAAATTTTCCAAGTTTTTTTAATACAAATTTAACTTTTTTTATTTATTTTTTTTCTATATAGTATATTTTTAAACGCTCAATATTAGAAATGACATAAAATTCTTTTGTGAAACCATCTCATATCATTCAGTGTATAAAGTGATGTGAAATGTTAATTGATTACAAAATACGTAAACGTGCGACATAAGTGCGTTTTAAAAAGTCAGCAGATATGTAACGAACGTAAAATTGAGCGTTTTGACTCTTGAGCACAACAGTTCAAGTTTTTTATATTCTGTTAAAGAAAAAATGCCGACTCATATCTTAGCCTCTTTAAAATTATATCAATAAAAGTATGTGTTTAATACGATAATTTTAGAAGGAATGTAGAAGGTAATTCACATATAAAACTTACATAACTTCTATGCTAGAATTAAATATATATTTTTTGAACGTAAGGAAATTTTATTTTTGATAACTTAACTTTTAATCCAATCCAATGAATTAAGTCGACCATGTCTATAATTCGTAGGTCTTATGGTGGTGAGTAAAGTCGGAAAAGACAATCCTTGGTAATTCGTTAATAATACTAATGAATGACTTTCAAAATGAAATCCAAAACTAATTTAATACTTTTTATTTAAAAATACGTCGTGTAAACTTCCATATCCTGTTTCTGAGCATCCTGTGTCTTTTCTCCTTAATTAAGCTTATTGTAGTTTGTTTGATAATAATAAAAGATGTTGTTTTTTTCAATTCTTATTGTTGTTTCCTGATTTTGAGCCAGAGTACAACATGTCGTTGTCTTATATTCAAACGGAGCTATCTACATTTTTTCTTTATTATAAATAAGGTTTTGATGCCAAAACATTAACTGACGTAGTTGCCATCTATGGTAATAATTTGAAATTTAAAAGATTATTCTAATACTGTTTTTTTTTTTGCAAATTTAATCAAACATTTTGACCAGCCGGTCAAACTAGTAACCATATGCAAACGTGGTATCGATGAAAAGAGATTTTAGAGACGTATCCACTGATATATTGTTGTTGAAAAGTTTTGCTCCTTTGTTGTTGTAACAAATTTACTAATTTTAAGGCGCTTTATAAGAGAATGCATCACGACCAAATTTACATATCGCCCATTTACTACAATAACCTCATAATCAAAAAATTTTGATTTTGCAGAAAACGACTTTAAAGTTTTCAATTTACTCCCACCTGGGAAAAAAATAATGACATAATTTCTCTCAATAGGTGGGTATACAAGATATCAATACGATTTTTTTACACAATATGATACGATGATATAACGAATATTCTGCATCATTAACTCAAAAATAATGTTTTTTGAGTTGTGACGTTCTTGAAGTAAATGAGCGATATGCGAATTTGGTAGTGATACTAATATACGTCACCTTTAAATCACTTAAAAATTATAAATTTTTTACAACACAACAGCAAAATTTTACAAAAAACAAGATGTCAGTGAATGCGTCCCTTAAATATCTATTTACCGATACTACATTTGCATATGGTTTCTTACGAATAAAAACGAAAAAATTTACCCCACTAATTAAAACATTTAACTTTCGAGGTGGCACATAAAAGAAAACAGCAAATCATATTTTTTTATTCTCTATATCATTCAAATCGGCGTGTAAGCATTGTGGGAGTTCCTTCTTAAAAAAAATTTCTCTGGTTTTTATGTAAATTATTCCCAAAACTATTTTTCTCGATTTTGTTTCTCTTACTGTTTCTTATTAAATTTCAAGCGTTGTAAAAATTCCACATAAAAAATTAAATAAAAAAATGCGAGACAAAATTCATTTTTGAGAAAATAATAATACGATATAATGTAATTTGTGAAAATTCAGTAGAATTAAGTTCATTCAATAAATTACCCAAATTGCAAAAACATATCGTTTTTATTACACTTTAACATCGAAAACAAGCGCCAACTTTGAAAACGCACAACGCAGCTACCGTGGTACACATACAAAAATATTTGCAGATTTTTTTCAATTAATTTTAAATTTTTTAAATGAAATTGATTTGTTGAACATTTTGAAAGCTGTAAAGTAAAAATTAATTGAATCAATTAAATAATTGCTCAAAGTCGCAACTTGCACCAACATTTTTATTGTTTTTTTTTTTTTTAATAATTGTGAATGTAATTGTGTTTTTATAAATGTTTATGTATTAGTAATTTTTTGTAAATTCTTATTTGCTTTATTAGTTTATTAAGTTGAATCATTTAATATCAGTAGTTGAATCTGCATTTTTATTTATTCTAGAACAGCAAAATAAATTGATAATGTAATTTTTAAGTTAATTTTGTTCATAAATGTTTCCATTTTTATAATCAGAAAAATGCTAACAGTAAACTAAAAATAATTAAACAAAAAAAATGGCTGATTTCAACAAAAGGGCAATTTATGCAAACAACAAAAAAATAAAAAACCCAACCAATTCAGTGTGTTACGTTTCAATAGAGAGAAAAAAGAAAACAATTTCTGTGAGCAATTTGTTTTATTAAAAAACTGAAGCTATAAAAAATACTTTGGTATGACAACAACACCCTTTTAATGCCTTCTGGTGAGGTAGGCGATATTGGCCACTTTTTTAAATGAACACAGTTCTTTTTTTCAAAAAAAAAACCATTAACTTTTCAACATAATCTCCTTTAAGCTCAATACACACATAGTCCAACGTTTCTCCAATTTTGTATCCTTCCAAAAAAATAGGATTTTTCGAGGTCCACAAAATAGGCTTTTTTCTTGGCCATATGGGGTCGCTTTTTTTTAATCCTCGTTAAATCGGGTCTAATAAGTTGGCATAATATTCGCCGAGTATTGTTTTTTCCTTTTGAAGGTAATCGATGTAGATTATCCAGCTTGCATCCCAAAAAACCTTATTGGCTGACAAACTTAACTTGACCTTATTCGGAGCCATTGTTTAGACTGCTTCTTGGTCTCCGGAGTGTTGTTGTTCACTTTGGTGAGCAATGAAGTAATCCCAAACCCTGACTTTAACAGCGCCCTCTAGTGTGCAAACCCCACGCAAATGCAACTCAGCATAAAGTCTAGCTGTCAGCATTTGCGCTCTGATCACACACTTGTTCGTGAACTTTTACCCAAGCAACATCACTCGTCTTGTGCGTTAACTACACAACAATAGAACAAACAACCCTAGTGAAGAACAGCGGAACATAAAAACATATAGTAAAAGAATATTAAAACAATACAACAGTGAAGTTTAAAATTAATAAAAATTAAAACTTATCCTAAATATTTATTAAAAGGCTTAAATATAAAATAAATTAAAATATGCCAAAATCTAAACCCTAACCTAAAAATCAATTTAATATTATATATATAAAAGTGTTATATATAAAATATATAAACAAAAAACCCTATTTTATAACGTTTACTTGAACACATTAAGAAGTAATTATTTCAAAAGAGTCCCCTACACGGTAAGGTACATTAACCTTAGGCGCCTATACCCTAACCCCCTCTAACCTTTAGACAGTTGTAATGGATCCATGTTTCATCCACAGTTACAAAACGCCGGAAAAAACTCATTCGACTTGCGGGTCAACAACTCCAAACAAGCCTTTGAAGTTGCCACACGATTACGTTTATGGTCAATTGAGAGCAAACGCTGCACCCATCTTGCAGACAACTTTCTTAAACCCAACTGATAATTTAAAATCGAAACCACGCTACCATAATGAAATGCCTATGGCATCAACAATCTCACACACTTTCACTCTTCGATCGGCCAACACCATATCGTGGATTTTTTCGACATTTTCGGGTGTATTGACCTCAATTGGCAGTCCAGAACGTTCAGCGTCATTTGTACTTGTGCGACCATCGTATACAATATTGAGCAATTTCTAATCCAAAAATTTCTAAACCAAATATACAAATATAATGCAAAACTTATAATCAAATGTGTATTTAAATTTAATTTAAATAATGCAATAAAAGAGCTATCAATTGTTAATTGAATGAGAACTTTTCGTTGTTGGAAGAATTTCAGCAGGGAAAAATAATTAAATCGGCTGTTGTCGTTATTACCATACAAAATTTATTTAAGTCCGGACCAGTAAAAATTACGTATTTCTAATATTAATAAAAGTAATTCGAAGGGTGTTTCCACTCATGTTGATTGATTTCAAATAAATATATGGAGATATCTACTGTAACTGCGCTAACGTAACGAATATTACGAAAGGATTACATATCGCATTCAGTAGCAGTTTTTAATTAATACTGTAGAAGTTTGATTTGCACATATTTTTAATTTTAGCAATTAAAAAGTTTTTTACTTCTCCCGTATGGAAGTATTATAGCTCCGTTTGAATATAATACACCGATATGCACATTAGAGCGGCATTTTTTGTGTGAAGAAAAACTTTTTTTCGGAAAATTTAAATTTTTTTATGTTTTGTAGCACTAGGTCTAAAAGATATATAGTGCTAATTCGAGAAATATCGGAAAGCTTTAACCCATTAATGGCCGCTAAACCCGAAAACGTTAACCAATTTCGTTGAAATTTTCATATGGTAGTGTTTGGACAACTGGTTTCTTAGATAGGAGATGGTAAGTTTACTTACCAGTGGGCCGGTATGTTTAGTGTTTTTGAAATAATACAAATTTTTTTTTTTTTTTTTATTAATTAATAATCATATAATTACAAATTATATACTATTACCCTAACCGAGCACTAGCTACTATGGCCTTCGGCGCGTTGTAGCGAAAACAGACCAGTGCCTCTGGTGGGAATCGAACCCACGCTACCAACAAGTCTACCG
>CM037854.1:98404760-98431437 GCA_021234595.1 Delia radicum | reverse complement strand
AAAAATCTTCTAAATAAAACACGATTTTCGCTACGATCACCGGTCTGTCGGCTTTAACAATTCATTTATTACTAAAGAAAAATCATATTTACAAAAGACTACAATTATATTATTTCAAAAGCAATTTAGGAACCGTTATAAGTATATACAACAAAAAAGTGGTTTAGCAAAGTAATTATTCCAGAAAAAAGAAAATGTTTAAAAAGGAATAACAAATGAGTATTTTTAATAAAACAGTTAGGAATTTAATAGATGTATTCAATATTTAACAATTAATTTTCTACATCCTCCGCCCCCGCAGCTGATATCTCTAAGGGATACAGTAGCTGGATAGGTCTTTTTCAATATTTGTTGATTTTGAAGTCGGATATCACACGATCGTACTCGACCATCTCTCCCTTGGTACGTTTGATGAACCATCGCTAGTCGCCACAACAACCTCGGCTTATTATCTTCGTGTAGTAGAACAACGTCCCCCACTTTGACGCTTTTTGCTAAATCCGTTTTGTTATGGTGTATTGATCTTAGCTGACACAAGTATTCAGTACGCCAACGCTTCATATAGTTTTTAATCATCGACTGTCTTAAGACCATGATTGTGCTATAGTTGATTTATCGCCCTTTATATCTGTGGGAGATAAGATACATTTACAATTAGTTAAAAAATTGATGGAGACAAAGGCTCCAAATCGTTATGGTCGCTGGTAATATAAGTGATTGGTCTATCATTAACAACGCTTTCAACTTCTGCTAATAGGGTTGCCAGGTCATCTTCACATAATTTTGACTTTGCAATTGTGGCTTTTTAAACAGTTTTTAACGCTTCTAACAAGACGCTCCCAAAATCCACCCCACCAAGCCGCTCGTTCTGGGATGAATTTCCATGAAATATGTTGATTGGCTGCCATATTTTGTACATCGCTAGATTTAAGAATCTCCTCAAGTTTCCTAAGCTCTAAATCAACTCGTTTAAATGTTTTTGCGTTATCCGAAATGAATGTTGCTGGTACACCTCTTCTTGCTACGAATTTTCGTAAAGCATTCATGCAACTTTTGCACTCATATCACCAACAAGTTCTAAATGAACTGCTCGTATAGCTGCACAAGTGAATAGCATAATATATACTTTTTTGTCCCCATCTTCAGACGTCACATATAGTGGGCCAGCAAAATCAACACCTGTTGTTTCAAAAGGTCGACTGGTAACTACTCTTTTCACCGGCAACACAGTCCAGGGTTCTATTGCGCTTTTTCCATGGAACCGCAGACATACAACACAACGTTGAACAATTCGCTTAATTAGTTATCGTGCTTGTATAATCCAATACTTTTTTCGAATATTTGCTAATACTGCCGAAATACCACTATGATGAGATTTACGATGAGCCTCCAATACTATTAGCTGACTTAAGTGTGAGTTTTTTTGGCAATATAATTGGGTTTCGTATGTCGCTGCAAAATTCGCCTTCTGGTAGCCTGCAATTCGCTTTAAGTAAACCATTTGAGATGCTGGGATTTAACGACGACAATTTGGAATCAGTTGGTAATTTTTGATTTTTATCCAAAGCTTTTATTTCATTCATATAGTACTGCATTTGTTCAGTTTTTATTAAATACGTTTCAGCTTGCTGCAGTTCAGTGGCCAGTGAGTTCATCGGGGTTGTTTTTTAATTGCCGATTCGTGTTTGAAGATAGTTTAATTCGTTGTATAAACCGAAACACATACGCTGTAGTACGAAGAAGTTTGTTAAATTTACTAAACGCTCAATTTCAATAACAGGAGTATATTTGTCGACTATAGTATTTTCTTCAACGCTGATCAATAGATTTGATGAATTTTCAATGACAATTTTTTCGGCCAATTTGATTCGTTTTCTACTAACCATAGGGGTCCAAATTTCCACAACTGTGAGTTAACCAATTCATTTGCTTTAATCCCTCTCGTGAGTAAATCGGCTGGGTTACTTTTACCATCACAATGCCTCCAATCGTAAATATTTCGTTAAACTATTTATTTCGTTCACTCTTGCCTTAACATATGGTTTACATTGTTTACCTTGACCATTTATCCAACTTAATGTTATTGAAGAGTCTGTCCATAAAGTAGTAGAATGTATTTCAAAATCCAAAGCATTGCTCAAAAATTGTTTTAGTCTCGAAGCTATTAACGCTGCCGTCAATTCCAATTTGGGGAGAGTAATTTCTTTATTTTCTTGTTTTATTGGACTTACTCTGTTTTTTGAACATATTAAAGTTGTAGTTGTTTACCATTTTCTGCTGTTTGTCGAATGTAAGCAACTGCACCAAAAGCTTTTTGGACTAGCATCAGCAAAAATATGAAGCTCTTTTACTGAGTTACTGGAGAGTGAAAGACACCTGGGTATACCAAAATCGCTTAAAACACTCAATTCATCTTGCCAGGTTTGAAAATCATCATGTATATCACCGCTTAACAGTTTATCCCATTCAATATTTTGTTTCCATATGGATTGTAATATTAATTTTATTCTTACGGTAATGGCCCTAAGAACCCCATTGGATCGTACAATTTTGCCATCGCTTTCATAACATTTCGTTTTGTTGGTCTTAAATCTTGCAAACAACATAAATTGTTTTCTACGTCAACGCTTACAAAATCGCTAGATGTACACCAATTCATACCCAAAACTTTTTGCTCAATTATATCCGTACGCTCACCAAATATTTCTGCCACTTCCGCATCATTTGTGTTCCATTTCGTAGATTAAAATTTGCCTGCTTTCATTATTTCTTTTGCCGCTTGAAAAATACATTTAGCCTCTTCGTGATTATTAACGCTCATAATCAAGACGTCAACGTAAAATGACTGCTGTAGTTTACTGCAAATTGAACCAAATGTGGGTTTGTATTTTTCCAAGTGGTTTTGTATTGTTGCGGAGAGTAAGAATGGACTGCATGTTGCTCCAAATGTTACCCTTGTCATACGGAATTCAGTAATTTCAGGAAGCTTTTTATTTGCTTGTGGTGTAGTTATACCATATAAAAACGATGCGAGTCGCGATCTTGTTCAGATATTAAATTTGCAGAAAAGCTTTTCTATGTCTGCAATCATTGCTATTTTGTTTGACCGAAATCTTAAAAGTGTAGTTAACAAATCTGCAACCGCATTATCAACAGGGCTTAACATGCTCATTCAAAGATGTTAATCCCGTTTCGCTGGATGAAGCATCGAAAACAATTACGTAATTTAGAAGTAGTTTTTTCTTCACGATACACTGGCTTATGTGGCATATAATAGATGGGTTGGTTATTTTTGGTTTGGTCTACTTCTTCCGCTATACCGCATTTTAAGTAAACCCCGAAGTTCATTATCATATTCTAAAAGCTTTCCATTATTTTTTAATAATTTGTTCGTTTAAATTATATAACCGTTTTTCCGCGACGTTTTTATTATTGTTTTAAAGGTCGTCAATATTTTTCCACGGCAATTTAACTACATAACGACCGTTTATAAATTTTATTTCACGTATTGTTTTTTCATACAAATCATCATCGCGAGCAGTATTTTCTTTTATACCAATAGATTCTAAATTCCAAAATTTTGACAAATCAAACTATTAATTTTTAATTTCACTTTCAGTGACGTTTAGCGTATGTTGCGTTATAATATTATCTTCATTACGACCTTCAATTGTCCAACCAAAAAATGTTTTTACGGCCATTAAAGTATCATTGATTCGTTCGGTATTAGTTGTATTAAATTTCCAATAAAAATCTTGCCCGATAAGTAAATTTATACCGCTCATTGAATTTTTATTATTAACAATTGAATTATCCGCGAGTTCTAATTTTATATGATGAGACAAATTATTTATTGTTTTTGGGCACGGGAGATTATCAACACAAATCGATGGCACTACAATGGCATTTATTGTTATTATGGTTTTGTCATATTGACTTCGTAATGCTACTTCAACTTTATCATATTCGCTTACGTTTTTATTTTCTTTACCTCCAAAGGCCACGATATTTAATTTTATCACCCCGTTTGTTTTTAGTTTTAATTTATTTTTTAATTTTTCTGTTATATACGTTCGTTGACTACCATTGTCCATTATATTCTTGAAATAACTTGATCATCATCATCAATGTTGCTAATTATTGCCCTCGCTGTTTGCAAATATATTCCTTCTTCTTTTTCATCAATAATATTTAAAGTTGTGGCTGCTGCGCTGCTGGCTTCGTTGGAGCTTTCAGTTGTCCTCATTACTTTTGTTGTTGATATTTTATTTTCGCTCTTTTGTGGTATATCACTCAATTTACTTCCCCTTTGTTCCGCTCACACATAGATGTTACGTGTCTCCCACTACATTCTCCACATCTGAGGTTTGTAGTTTTGCAAAACTTGGAGTTGTAATTTTTGTTTGTACATCTGTAACATCTCCCTTCTTTCCTTAACAGGGATTTTTTAAACTCAATACTCAAATTACTTCTACATGTCGCTGCTGAGTGATTATTTCTTTTGCAAAAATACAATACTGATTTGTGTTACTATTTACGTGTAGAGTAGCAGCAGTATAATTTTTTGGTTTTGATTCTCTTCTTTCAGAGATTTGTTTGTCACTCTCAGGACAATTGAGCCATTTCCAACGCTTCTAATTCGCTTTTAATAAAGTTGAGCAAAAACCCTAATTGTTCTTGATCATTTACCTTTCATCCTTTCAATTGCAGAATCTACACTTGAATTTAATATTGTGCTTGTATTACCTTTAGCTAATTTTCTATGGAATTCTACGCGCATTGTTGTTGGTATACTTTTTCAACAAAATTGATTTTACCATTATGTCGTATTGTGATGACGAAATTTGAAATGAAGACAAAGTCCTCATAGTGGAAATTACTTCGTTATAAAGTTGGCGTAGACCACGAGTATCACTATGAGACTGAACTGGTTTTAGAGTCATCAGTTTTTGTACGAATTTTTCCACAATTTTTCCCGAGTTCCCATATTCTTCCAACAACAATCAATAGCCTCTTTATAACACTTCTCCGTGGGTGTAAACCCTGCAATAGTTGCTTCTGCTCTTCCAATCAGAGACTCGCTCAAAAAGTTAAACATGGCCGCTACGGTTAACTGTTTGTTTTCGTGAACAGCCCTTTTAAATAATTCCCCAAAACGGCAGCCAGTTTTCAAATTTACCATCAAACTTTTTTAGTTGGAATGGTTTTGAGTCTTACTCCGCTACAAATATTTTCTTCTTGGACGGTAGTAACGTTACGCTCTTCCTCACTATTTGGAGTTATTTCGCTAGTTTGTTTAAAATGTGTACGTAAAATATGTTCCAATTGCGCTGTTATAGTGATGGCTTTGTCATCATATTCAATAACCGTTTCACACTCTTTCGCTAAATCATCCGCTTTATAAGAGTCTTCATAGCCTCGTCCGCTTTTCTCAAATTTGCATGAGCATTGCGTAATCTTTGAAGATAAATAACGAGCTGAGACTCCGCACTATTTGGATCACTTACTTCACGAAACGCTATACTTTCAAAAGTTCTTAAGTAATCCAAAATCGTATTACATAATTTTGTCACTTGTGTACGACACGAAGCTCTATACACTGCGTCCATTTTTATGTTTTTTCGATAACCTTTTTTTTATTTAAATATTTTTTTTTTTGTAATAAATGCACTGTTTAATTATTTTTTCGCTTAAAGTAATACACAATTAATAGCCGGCTGTCCCGGGTTTCGGTACCATGTTAAAAATCTTCTAAATAAAACACGATTTTTCGCTACGAT
Organism: Delia radicum; assembly: GCA_021234595.1. Classification (NCBI taxonomy): domain Eukaryota; kingdom Metazoa; phylum Arthropoda; class Insecta; order Diptera; family Anthomyiidae; genus Delia; species Delia radicum. The sequence goes on along the minus strand of CM037854.1, from coordinate 98,425,657 downwards.
CACCGGTCTGTCGGCTTTAACAATTCATTTATTACTAAAGAAAAAATCATATTTACAAAAGACTACAATTATATTATTTCAAAAGCAATTTAGGAACCGTTATAAGTATATACAACAAAAAAGTGGTTTAGCAAAGTAATTATTCCAGAAAAAAGAAAATGTTTAAAAGGAATAACAAATGAGTATTTTTAATAAAACAGTTAGGAATTTAATAGATGTATTCAATATTTAACAATAATTTTCTACAGTATATATAAAGAAATTAAGTAGAATGTTCCGAATCCAAATAGATCAGCTTATAGGCCAACTCTTAGAGAATTTTTTTTATAGAGAAATTTTCGGTCGTAAATCTTTTTTTTTTTTGTGGCAAATAATGTAAACAAGGGAACATGTATCCTAAAGTAGACTAAAATTAAAAAACTCTCTTAAAGCATATAAAATATTAATTTATTTTACTTTGCTAATATTAATTGTTTATATTTCACCCCAGTAAAAACCTCGGCAAGAGCTTGGTATAACGGAACATATTACCTGATAATAAGTTGAACTCCTTACTAGAGGTGTTCTTGGTTGTATGGTAATTTTTCAAAATGAGATGTCCAATTCTACAATTTTAAATTTAAAAAAATTTTCTTTAACAAAATCAAACAAACTTAATGCTAAATACATTTTAGAGAACGAAAATGAAAAAAAATTACAAATATCATCCGGTACACTTGGGAAGGACCCCGATTTGATTTCGAGGAAATTGTTTTTTAGTAATAGCAAAGTTGTTGACTTAAAATATTTAAAATTGAAAATTAGCTACTTTTGTACCATTTATTGTTTTATTTTATCTTTATTACGCAAGTTTGTTTTATTTCATAATTATTAAACATGGTTAGAAAAAAAATTTTGGTCCTCATTAACCCATATATCTGCAGTCTAAAATGACATCAGACTTATTTATTTCAATTTACAAAAAAAAGGCCAAAGCTTTTCTTCTAATGAACTACTAATGAATTTTAAGAAACATGATAGTAAGAGACAATGTGTTAGGCTGCTGTTCCAAAATTAAACAACGCACAGAGGGTTCGATAGTAAGCACATCAAAAACCAGTATTTTAGAAAAAAAAAGTAAAAAAAAATTTTTTTTAACCCGTTAAAGTATACAAGTCGGATTTCGTTCCCAATTAATGGTAACATTAGCAGTTGGGCTGGCAACTCTGACAAATAAAAAGCTGTAAGATTTAAAACTGTTGACTAAACTTGTAAGAAAAGCCGAAAATAACTAATGTTGTTAGGGTAATCAATTAACATCACCTGTGGTTGGTTGATATATATATATATGATCAAAACCTTGAGTTTCTCTTGGGTGGTGGATTAGAATGAGGCTGAAGATGACCTAGTCGCATAGGTTGAAAGTGCGGCATGCCCTCCAGCGCTGATCAACAAAAGAATTTTTTTCATCTTCTCTTACATTTATTAACAATTAGTGTTTTCTATTTGTAATAGTAACATTTTAATTATGATCTCAAACCTGCCAATTTAAAATGAAAAGTTACACTTTTAAAATAACACTGTACAACAAAATCACATTTTTTCCAAAATTACAAGTTCCGAACTATAAATTTTGATAGAAGGGACAAAAAGAAAAGACACGTGCATCAGCGTTTTGAAAGTTTACATCTGGGTTTCCTTTTAGGGGGAGGTAAAGTTTCCCCCAAATGCAAATTTCGTATTGCCAATTGGCATAGAAAATCGAATAATGGTGTGTTCAGAAAATTTGTGTAAACTGTTACGGAGAACATTTTTGTAAGGGTCTTTTTTGTCCTTCTTTTAAAAAAGAGCAAAAAACACCATTAAAACAGGGATTTAAGGGGTTAAAATGTTCTGCAAAAATATTCGCCGTGAAATTTTACATTTTGGTCAGCTCTAGGCAATTCCACTTCATTACACCGTACAACACAAAAAACAAAAATGATTATCCCAATACCAATATTAAAGTTTGATGTACAATGGGGGTAAGATAATTTTTTCAGTTGGTACCCATGCTTGATGAATGACATTGTGCTCTCCTAATGTTCCCTTAGCTCTCAACTTCTATTGTTTTTTGGAATATTGGTCGTCCTTCCATCTGCCATCCTAAGTGCATAAAAAGCAGCCGTACTTAACGTATCCGGCCTGCATAACTGAAAGGAAATTAACGACTTTTAAGTCACAACAGAACCGCCACTTATGGTCTTCATTTAATGTTCATTCCATAGGCAATTGGAATAGGATTTTTGGTATTATCATAATACAGAAGTACAGCTTTTAGACTCTTCTTAGATGAAGCAATAAATCACGAGGCCTGGCTCGTGGTTATACTCAAAATTCATTGCATTCATTATTCCTTCAATATCGTTGCAATAAGCAAACGTGTTATCATCGTTTACTGAAAAGAACGGCAGAAAGCTGTCTTTAAATGCTCTTGTGACATTAATATTGGTCTTGGGATAACTTTAATTCCTGTGTAATCACTACCTGTGCATTTTTATTTTTTTTTTGTTTTTGTTGTAATGTAACGGATCTAATCAGCCAAACAACAGCTGGCAATCTATCAAAATTTATAGGTCGGACCTTGTAACTTTTTTTGTGTTGTACAGTGTAATGAAGTAAAAATGCCTAGAGCTAAAAAAAATGTAAAATTTCACGGCGAATATTTTTGCGGAACATTTTAACCCCTTAAATTCCTGTTTTAATGGTGTTTTCTGTTTTTTTTTTTTTAAAGAAGTTCAAAAAATACCCTTATCTTAAGAAGTTAGAGGGCTAACATATTCTACAAAAATGTTCTCCGTAAATTTTTACATAAATTTGGTGAACACACCATACACTTTAAACGTAAGCTGTACTCGACTTTCTATGCCGATTGACAATACAAAATTTGCATGTGGGGGAAACTTTACCTCCCCCTAAAAGGAAACCCAGATGTAAACTTTCAAAACGCCGATACACGTGTCTTTTTTTTTTTGTCTATTCTAGCAAAATTTATAGGTCGGGCCTTGTAATTTTTTTTTTTGCGTTGTACAGTGTAATTATACTTAAAAACTTATATAAATAACTACACTTACAAAAATATGTTTCTCAGAATAGCAGGAAAAGATATTAAAAATTACTTTGCAGGAAAAAGAAGTAAAATCAGCAGAATCTTTTTCCTAAATATTACTACAAACCAAAACATAAAAAAACTGTAAACTCTACAAAATTTGAGTAAAATTTTTAGTTGGTGCATAATTATAAATAATAACACAAATAAAATACAGTTCTAAGACAAAAAGAATACAGAGCTTTATCTGTCTTTTATTTGTATTTATTATTTCTTTTGTTCCTTTAATATGTACGAGGGCGGTTCAATAACTAGCCGACCTATCAAAGAAAATAAAACAAATTCGTTAAACACTTTCTTAATTTCTCTACATAATCTTCTTTTAGCTCTATACACTTTTCCCAGCGTTATTCAATATATTCGATACCCTGTTTATAGTTAGAACTGTCGTTATCCTTAAAATAGTCATCAGCCGCAGACTCCACCTCTCCATTGTTATCAAATGTTTTACCACCGAGCTATGTTTTTCAAGTTTGGAAATAGAAAATAATCTGAAGCAATCCGAACTTTAGTTCATTGATTTTGGCCATCTCAATAGTGGATGTGTGAACTGGTGCATTGTTTTGATAAAACAAATGTGGCCTTTTTCCCTTAATTTCATCACTTTCTAAAATTAGCCGACTTACAAAAATTTTTAGTATTCATTTTTTAGGGAAAAAGAAATAGAACGTAATTTACATAGATTTTTTCCGAAAAGGTAAGAAATATCGTAATAAAATCTTTAAGAGGACAAGTTAATGAAACTCAAAATCTTGTCAATTTCAGAGGCTTTTTATATTTAATTACCAACAAGCTGTTACCATATAGTAACCGCAAATGAAATCTTCATCCAAGCAAGAGAGCTATATTTGATTAATTGTATTAATTTGTTAATTTTGATAAATTTACAAAACAATTATTTTTAAATTTTGACGATCCATCTTGAATTCAATAATAATCATTAAGTTTAAACGATGTAACTTAATTAAGCACAGCCGTAGAGGTAGGTAGTATAGCCTTCTAAGAGATAAACTGTAGGTGGTAGGAATCAATATAGTCTCACCCATGGTCACAAATCGATGCAAAAACATCGCCAAACACTCTATTGAAACATCTTCACGACGCTGTTTTCGTTCTATTGTCAGCAGACGCGGCACCTAGCTTTCTCCTCTCCAAATTAACGGTCATTGTGCTATGTATATTAGTTTTTGAAATCCCTATAATTTCAGCCAGCTCACCCACCTTCAGCCGATGATAGTAAAAAGTTAATTCGCAGCAACAAATATTGCACATTATACACATTTTCGTCTGAATCCGTTTCGGTTCTTTGAGTTATAAATTAATTTATAATAGATACTGCTACAAAAACCTGAGTGAAATATGTATTCATAGAACAAAACGTGTCAATAAGTTAAACAAAAATTAATTTTTGGAGTTATCGCGGAGAAATTTGTCGGCCGCCCTTCCCTTACGACTATAATTATAAATGGTGCACTCAAAAAAAAAGTTTGTAAAGTCAGCAAAAAGTTTTGCTGAGTCAGCAAAATTTTAGTCAGGAGGGTGCTTGCAAAAAAAATTGCTAATGTCAGCAAAATCTTTTGCTGAAAATCCGCGAGGTGATTTCTAGCTACCAAATTAGTAGATTCAGCAAATGTTTTGCTAACACTTAGTGGATTAGAAATAAAAAAGCCTTGCTAAAAATGAATAAATTTTTTGCTGAATTCTAATAGACTGAAAAAAAACGCAAAAAAATTTGTAGAAAAATTATCATTTAGTTAATTTATTTGCTGAAAATCATAAAACATATTTTTGTGATTCTTTTAAAAATAATTTACAATAATTACGAAATATAAAAATTTTCATTTTCACACATTGACGCCATGAATTAATTTAATATCTGAAAATATAGCAAATAAATATATATAACATAACAAAAATTTTCTATCAACTACTTACATCAATGATTTCTATAATTATCAACTGCCGAAGATAATTATAGAAACGAAACGAAAAAATAAACAAAAACAAACGAAACGAAAAAAAAACCCTTTTTTTGCAATAAGAAAAAGGAACCATAAAAATCTACCTAAGATGTGTGTCTTTGTCTTTCGCTGTACTCTGTCTACATGTATGTATATGTTTGTTTGCAATTTGACCAAACTAGATTATTAATCTATAAACATTTAGTTTAGAAATACATATTAAATTTAAATATTTTATTTTGTCTTTTATTTAATTAATAGACAATTATTTTCACAAGCCGGCGACAACGCAAAATTTAAGTTGTTTTAATCCTCAATTTTGTTTTATGTATGAAAAACAGATACAAAAATCTTTCATGGTTGATTTTTTTATATGTCTTATTAGAGTTGTACTTTTTAGTATCATTTTCCTCTTCTCTACTACAACTTGACATGCCGCGACATCTGCATCATTTTGCGCATATCTTTCAATCTGGTTGTCGTCCACACTATTAATGTGTTTATCAGCACATTTTTTTTAGCAAAATAAATTAGTAAAACATTAGTTCAAAACAGTTAAGTGCTGATTAAGTATAACAAAAATTTTAGCTTAAAACAGAGTTTTAGCAAAAAATTTGCTAACAAACAGTATACCTGATTTACAAGACGTTTTACTAACTTTTCTACTAACTTATTTTTTGAGTGTGTAACAGCTTATTAATATCAATGAATTGTAACAAATACTATATTTGTCGCTATGAAATGGAATGCAGCAATTAAAACATTGAGGTTATTGAGAAGTAAAGAAAATAAAATTTCTCAATCAATCGTTTTGGGATACGTATTTTAGCTATAAACTTCTACAGCTAAAGCCATTGTTCGCGGAAACTACAAAAGAAAGGCAGCTCTCATAAACATTACATGAACACCTTCCAAAATGACAGATACACACAGATATCTACAGACAGATATCTAGAACACCTTAACTAAAAACTACAATATGCATTCCAAAATTGCAACAAAAGTGAGTATGCATTTGGATTACAGATCATAAAAGCAGACCAACGGAACTTTAAAAAGCCTTTTTTAATTTCTTAAGTAGTTTGGAAGCTGTAGGTCATTAAAGATCACTAGTTTTCAAAATTTTTCAAGTTTGTGAAATATTAAAAACGTTAATAAAATCGCGAGTTTCAAACTAAAATTTGGACGACTCTGGACCTAAAAAAAAAAAAATATTATCCAGATTATGGTCGATTTTTGTTGTATAGTTATATTAAAAGTTTCACCAAAGCACATTGTTTTTTGTATAATTTTAAAATAAATGAAAATGGGTCAATGGTACTCTAATGTTTGTTCTACTTAAAACACTTTAAGTGCTGAGTTTTCCAAAATTTCTTTTTTTTGGTATCAGAATATCAATTTACGACTATTTTCATAAAATGCATAATTTTTTAGAATAAAATTACGCCAGTGAGAAAAAGTAAAAAAAAAAATTTAATATTTTCAAAAAATCTGAGCTGAGCATTACTGAACTGAGAACAATTCGAGAAAGTATTAAAAATGAAGCAAAAAGTGAAGAAAAGTTTATGCAGGTGTATTTGGTATTGACTGGTATTATTGTTACTTTTGGTTGGTAGCAAAAGCATAAATATATTGCAAATATTTTTTAAAAAAATCATAATTTTATTGGTGAACTTATAATTATTCCGTCCACTGTAGAAAGGCACTTTTAAAATTGTTTTAATAAACTTTCGCTTAATTTAAAGTGTTTACTATATGTTAGCTGCTGATATTTTACAACCAATTTAAATTCGATAACACATGTTTGTATCTCTAGCACCGCATTGGTTTATCTTACACAAATATCGTAGTAACTTAAAAATTTACTTTTTTCTTTGTTACCACATACAACATACTTGCTGAAAATTATCTTTTTTTTAGTGTCACACATTTATTTTATTTATTTATGTTTATACAATCTTGTTTGCTCTTTCTGTTTTAGATTTGTGTTTAGAAAGAACTTGAAAGAAATAAAATAAAGTCATTGAAAGAAAAAAAAGTATAAGAAATAAAGTGCCAATGTCATTGCCAACTTATCATGCTGAGCATTAAAAATGTTTTTCTTACCAACAGATTATGATTTATGTTCAAAGTTTAATATTTTTTTAAAGAAATACATAGACTTTGAGCAACGGGAAGATTTGCAGTAAATTGTAGTTTTCTGCTCTTTCTTTTGTTTCCCCTTTTGGTTTTTGTGCTAAAACCACAAATAATGGTTTTATTTCCTGTGGAGTTGAACTTAATAAAAATTCAAATAGTTCAATGACTTTTACATACTAAAGGGTCCGCCAAATAACTTTTTTTTTTTAAAAATGCTATAAAAAAAAACTACTGAATATTTTCTCAAATTTCTTTTTTTATTTGAAAGTACAATCCTTCCGGTTAATAATGGAAAATAATTTCATTCAAATGGCTGCCTCGGCTGGCCATGTACGTAGCCTTCACGATCGGTCCAATTTTTAAGCACATTATCGATTGTGTGCAGCTGTATTTCCTCCTCTTCAATTTTTGTGAACAAAAATTCGTTCAACATGGCCCGATAACGATCGCCATTGACTGTAACGGCCACCTCTTGCTCTTTTTCGAAGAAAAATGGCCCAATTATGCCTCTGGACCAAAATCCGCACCAAACACTGACTCGTTTTGGGTGTATCGGCGCACATTCTGCAACACTACCATGATTTTCAAAGTAATGTCGCAATATTTCCCAGCGTTGTTCAAGCGTATACACAACCATATTCGTTCAGCGGAAGGATAAAACTAATTATCTGTCAAATCAGACATGAGCTAAGTGTTACCATTCACGAAATAAGCACTAGTTGAAAAAAAAAACGCTAGATGGCGGACCCTTTATTACGTTATTTTAAATCAAAACTAGAATTTTAAATAATACATAGAAAAACTGATACCCAATATACGTATTATCGTTTTTTTTTTTTAGTTTTTCGACTTTCAAATTCCATAAGAATTTTAAACAGTAAACTTTAAAAAACGAAAATATGTGTTTTGGGGTTCAATACGTACGTAGTATACTGATAGAATCATCCTTCGTAGTACACTAAGGATATTATGAAGGTAAATACGACAGCAAATGTAGTCAAAAACAAATTAAATTTAAATTGAAGAAGGGACGACTAACATTTCATTAAATTCAACTAACATTTGTCATTTGTTTTTATTGTTCAAAAAATGACTAACAATTGTGGTAAAAATGAACCACATATGTTAGAAAAAAAAATAAACTAACCTTTATTATTTTTATTTTTTAAATAACAAAAAACGACTGCAAATAATTAATGTAAAATTATAAATCAGTCATATGATGTGGTTTGTTTTTTTTAAATAAACTACAAGGTTAGTAAAAAAACGAAATTGGCATATGACTGACATTTACATTAATAATAAATGAACTGTATTACAACCCAAATAACAACAAATTATTAAACCAGACGTTTCATGCGTGTGCTAATTAATTGATACCATTAAAATAGATTCATTGATTTAACGAAAAATTTCATTACCTAAATTAAAATTCATTAATACTGTTAATTTTTTCATTTTATTTTTTTATGCTTTATCATAATTTCATAAAACAAGTTCAATAAATTAATGAAAAATGTGCGCTCCGGTAGGCTAGTTGGTAGCGTGCTGGCTTATCAGTGTGGGGGTCGTGGGTTCGATTCCCACCAGGTCTGTTTTCGCAGCAACGAGCCGAAGCCCATAGCAGCTAGTGCTCGGTTAGGGTAATAGTATATAATTTGTAATTATATATAAAAAATTAATGAAAAATTTTCCAAGTTTTTTAATACAAATTTTAACTTTTTTTATTTATTTTTTTTCTATAGTATATTTTTAAACGCGCAATATTAGAAATGAAATAAATTCTTTTGTGAAACAATCTCATATCATTTAGTGTATAAAGTGATGTGAAATGTTAATTGATTACAAAATACGTAAACGTGCGACATAAGTGCGTTTTAAAAAGTCAGCAGATATGTAACGAACGCAAAATTGAGAGTTTTGACTCTTGTGCACAACAATTCAAGTTTTTTTATATTCTGTTAAAGAAAAAATGCCGACTCATATCTTAGCCTCTTTAAATTATATCAATAAAAGTATGTGTTTAATACGATAATTTCAGGAACAAGAATAAATAAATAAAAAAAAATGTTTTATTAGCTGGAATGTAGAAGGTAATTCACATATAAAACTTACATAACTTCTATGCTAGAATTAAATATATTTTTTGAACGTAAGGAAATTTCATTTTTGATAACTTAACTTTTAATCCAATCCAATGAATTAAGTCGACCATGTCTATAATTCGTAGGTCTTATGGAGGTGAGTAAAGTCGGAAAGACAATCCTTGGTAATTCGTTAATAATACTAATGAATGACTTTCAAAATGAATTCCAAAACTAATTTATACTTTTTATTTAAAAATACAGTCGTGTAAACTTCCATATCCTGTTTTCTGAGCATCCTGTGTCTTTTCTCTTTAAATTAAGCTTATTGTAGTTTGTTTGATAATAATAAAAGATGTTGTTTTTTCAATTCTTATTGTTGTTTCCTGATTTTGAGCCAGAGTACAACATGTCGTTGTCTTATATTCAAACGGAGCTATCTACATTTTTCTTTTATTAAATAAGGTTTTGATGCCAAAACATTAACTGACGTAGTTGCCATCTATGGTAATAATTTGAAATTTAAAAGATTATTCTAATACTGTTTTTTTTTTTTTGCAAATTTAATCAAACATTTTGACCAGCCGGTCAAACTAGTAACCATATGCAAACGTGGTATCGATGAAAAGAGATCTTAGAGACGTATCCACTGATATATTGTTGTTGAAAAGTTTTGCTCCTTTGTTGTTGTAACAAATTTACTAATTTTAAGGCGCTTTATAAGAGAATGCATCACGACCAAATTTACATATCGCTCATTTACTACAATAACCTCATAATCAAAATTTTGATTTTGCAGAAAACGACTTTAAAGTTTTCAATTTACTCCCACCTGGAAAAAAATAATGACATAATTTCTCTCAATAGGTGGGTATACAAGATATCAATACGATTTTTTTACACAATATGATACGTGATATAACGAATAATTCTGCATCATTAACTCAAAAATAATGTTTTTTGAGTTGTGACGTTCTTGAAGTAAATGAGCGATATGGAATTTGGTAGTGATACTAATATACGTCACCTTTTAAATCACTTAAAAATTATTAAATTTTTTACAACACAACAGCAAAATTTTACAAAAACAAGATGTCAGTGAATGCGTCCCCTTAAATATCTATTTACCGATACTACATTTGCATATGGTTTCTTACGAATAAAAACGAAAAAATTTACCCCACTAATTAAACATTTAACTTTCGAGGGGGCACATAAAAGAAAACAGCAAATCATATTTTTTTATTCTCTATATCATTCAAATCGGCGTGTAAGCATTGTGGGAGTTCCTTCTTAGAAAAAATTTCTCTGGTTTTTATGTAAATTATTCCCAAAACTATTTTTCTCGATTTCGTTTCTCTTACTGTTTCTTATTAATATTTCAAGCGTTGTAAAAATTCCAATAAAAAATTAAATAAAAAAATGCGAGACAAAATTCATTTTTGAGAAAAAAAATAATTACGATATAATGTAAGTTGTGAAAATTCAGTAGAATTAAGTTCATTTAAATTCAATAAATTACCCAAATTGCAAAAACATATCGTTTTTAATTACACTTTAACATCGAAAAACAAGCGCTAACTTTTGAAACGCACAACGCAGCTACGGTGGTACACATACAAAAATATTTGCAGATTTTTTTCAATTAATTTTAAATTTTTTAAATGAAATTGATTTGTTGAACATTTGAAAGCTGTAAAGTAAAAATTAATTGAATCAATTAAATAATTGCTCAAAGTCGCAACTTGCACCAACATTTTATTGTTTTTTTTTTTTTTAATAATTGTGAATGTAATTGTATTTTATAAATGTTTATGTATTAGTAATTTTTTGTAAATTCTTATTTGCTTTATTAGTTTATTAAATTGAATCATTTAATTTCAGTAGTTTGAATCTGAATTTTTATTTATTCTAGAACAGCAAAATTCAATTGATAATGTAATTTTTAAGTTAAATTTTGTTTAATAAAATGTTTCCATTTTTATAATCAGAAAAATGCTAACAGTAAACTAAAAATAATTAAAAAAAAAAATGCTGATTTCAACAAAAGGGCAAATTTATGCAAACAACAAAAAAATAAAAAACCCAAAAAAAAAAAAAAAAATCAGTGTGCCTACGTTTCAATAGAGAGAAAAAGAAAACAATTTCTGTGAGCAATTTGTTGATATAAATCTAAATAAATATATTAACTAACTAAGAATTATAAGCATTAAAATGGTATGACAACAACACCCTTTCAATGCCTTCTGGTGAGGTATGCGATATTGGCCACTCAATTGATTTTTTAATCCAATCAATTGATTTTTAATCAGATATTTTGTGTAGGAAATATAACAGTACGAGGGCGGATCAATAAGTCCGTGTCTTTTTTAATGAAACACAGTTTTTTTTTCAAAAAAAAACCATTAACTTTTCAACATAATCTCCTTTAAGCTCAATACACATAGTCCAACGTTTCTTCAATTTTTGTATCCTTCCAAAAAATAGGATTTTTCGAGGTCCATAAAATAGGCTTTTTTCTTGGCCATATGGGGTCGTTTTTTTTTTAATCCTCGTTAAATCGGTCTAATAAGTTGGCATAATATTCGCCGAGTATTGTTTTTTACTTTTGAAGATAATCGATGTAGATTATCCAGCTTGCATCCCAAAAAACCTTATTGGCTGACAAACTTAACTTGACCTTCTTCGGAGCCATTGTTTAGACTGCTTCTTGGTCTCCGGAGTGTTGTAATGGATCCATGTTTCATCCACAGTTACAAAACGCCGGAAAAACTCATTCGACTTGCGGTTCAATCAACTCCAAATAAGCCTTTGAAGTTGCCACACGATTACGTTTATGGTCAATTGAGAGCAAACGCTGCACCCATCTTGCAGACAACTTTCTTAAACCCAACTGATAATTTAAAATCGAAACCACACTACCATATGAAATGCCTATGGCATCAACAATCTCACGCACTTTCACTCTTCGATCGGCCAACACCATATCGTGGATTTTTTCGACATTTTCGGGTGTATTGACCTCAATTGGCAGTCCAGAACGTTCAGCGTCATTTGTACTTGTGCGACCTCGTATACAATATTGAGCAATTTCTAATCCAATCTATTGATCTTTAACCAAATATACAAATATAATGCAAACTTATAATCAAATGTGTATTTAAACTTAATTTAAATAATGCAATAAAAGAGCTATTAATTGTTAATTGAATGAGAACTTTTTGTTGTTGGAAGAATTTCAGCAGGGAAAATAATTAAATCGGCTGTTGTCGTTATTACCATACAAAATTTTATTTAAATCCGGACCAGTAAAAATTACGTATTTCTAATATTAATAAAAGTAATTCGAAGGGTGTTTCCACTCATGTTGATTGATTTCAAATAAAATATGGAGATATCTACTGTAACTACGCTAACAGTAACGAATTATTACGAAAGGATTACATATCGCATTCAGTAGCAGTTTTTAATTAATATTGTAGAAGGTTGATTTGCACATATTTTTAATTTTAGCAAATTAAAAAGTTTTTTACTTCTCCCGTATGGAAGTATTATAGCTCCGTTTGAATATAATACACCGATATGCACATTAGAGCGGCATTTTTTGTGTGAAGAAAAACTTTTTTCGGAAAATTTAAATTTTTTTTATGGTTATTGTAGCACTAGGTCTAAAAGATATATAGTGCTAATTCGAGAAATATCGGAAAGCTTTAACCCATTAATGGCCGCTACCCGAAAACGTTAACCAATTTCGTTGAAATTTTGCATATGGTAGTTTTGGGACAACTGGTTTCTTAGATAGGAGATGGTAAGTTTACTTACCAGTGGGCCGGTATGTTTAGTGTTTTTGAAATAATACAAGAATTTTTTTTTTTTTTTATTATTAATTAATAATCATATAATTACAAATTATATACTATTACCCTAACCGAGCACTAGCTACTATGGCCTTCGGCGCGTTGTAGCGAAAACAGACCAGTCCCTCTGGTGGGAATCGAACTCACGCTACCAACTAGCCTACCGGGCGCACACAAGAATTTTATTTACAGTGAAAATTCACATTTTATTTTAAAGTATTTAACTATTAAAAATTTAAAAAAAAAAAATCATTAAAAAACGTAGTAAAATAAACAATTTCAATTAAATTGCTGTACGTTGTCAATTTTTGAAAGCTTTTAAATTCTAGTCCAAGTGCTTTGAATATAAAAGAAAGCACTTTTGATACAACCGCACCCTGCATGCTTCACATTCACAAATCGTCTGAGTATTTAATTTAATACTTGGGTTTCCAGAACGTCTTATAATACAATGAACCCCTTTGTTTAGGTTTGGCAATTTTTGTTTTAAATTTGATGTATACGTTGAGGATTGTTCGATTGTGGGCGATTCTGCACATGTAAGAAGTTCATTAGCAGCAGCTGCACGAAATTGTAGCTGCGATATTGGTTTTGATCCTTCAATTGTTGATATCAAGGCATGCAGTTTCCATGCATTAACCACCATATTGCCAACAAATTTATAAACAGTAGCCACCACCATTTTTTGGATCGTACAGCAATTCGATAATTAGCCAACGCGTTGTCATGTAGATCTACTCCCCCCATATACTTGTTATACTGCGCAATAGCACCAGGAACTTTTACGTTAATATACGTTTTGGTTGCGCGATCATAACGTTTGGCGTTTGTTTTTGGATCCATATTACCATGATTTGTAAGAACAGTAACAAGAAGCATTGTCTCTCCACCGTGTGGCCAACACTTCATTCGTCTCATCAAAAGAGCTACACTATCACCATTGGCCATTTTTTCAGGCAATTGTGCCTTACCAATTCTGTTGCTTCGAACAGTTCCTGTTAAATACAAGTGCAGTAATTAAAAAAAAAAAAATTTGAAATTTAATTAGTTGATAAAAGTTGCAAATTACCTGTAGCAAAAAAAATTTCCGTGCTTAGTAAACACAAAAAATGGTACGATGTAAAAAAATTATCAAAGTATATGGTATGAGACAATGCAGATTTTACAATTTCTAGCAAAATATATGTTTTGGCCCAATGGTAAGTAAACTTACCACTAGGATATTCGACTGTATTTTCAACTTTTAGTATTCCTAAATTAAATTGAATTAGTTTTATAATAAAAGTATTCATAATGATTTCTTAGAAACAGTGTTTAATTAACCTTAATTTTTTTTATAATTTTCCCAGTTGCTTTAAAAAATGTTCCTTTTTTGGAACTTGGCGAATATATTTCCCAAACGCGAAAGGATAACAAAAAATTAATATCGTTGAAATTGTTTTCTTAAAACATGTTAGGTTAAAGTATTCACCAATAAAGATTTAGTTTTTTTAAATACGTAGAGTTTTATACTTGATTAAAGTGCTGGTAATGGGTTAACCCCAAACCCTATTACCAAAGTCAACCGTTTTTAAAAATTTTGTATAAAATTGCTTTAGTAAAAATATGTCTTGCGATACATTCTTTTTTTATTAATTTTGTCTCGAGGAACACGAACAATAAAAAATGTTTGAAATCGGACTAACAGTATTCAAGATATTGCGATTTGATTTTCACTAAAAATAGCTGACTTTTTCCTCTATTCCACAAATTTTTTAAATATTATCTTAAAGTTTTTGATTTTTGAACTGGAATATAACAAAAAAACGAGCTTTGGTTGTATCACAATTGTGTCTGAAATTACAAATGAAACCTATCCTTTGATTTACACAATAGATACGTTCCTAAAAAAATCCTGTAAATCGATATATAATTTTTTTTAATAAAAATTGAAATTTGTGAATTTTCGTTGAAAATTTGCTGGAAATCACACAAAATTGCTATTGTTTTTTAAATTTTTATTCATTGATGAAATTTTTTTCTTTTTCTAATAGTTTTCAACAATAAAAATATCATTTGCAGCTGAAATTTTTAGAAAAACCATAAAATACTTATGTATCCTAAACAAGTCCCCTAGCCCGCCGATATTTACCATATGGTAAAACCAAAGTCAGTCATTAAATAAAAGTACAACAACAAATAAACCTTAAAAATACAAGTCAGCCATTTTGAAATATTGGAGTGGTTTTTTCAAGTGAATAACACTTTGTTTCAATATTTTTAATAATTATATTTAATATACTATATCTAATATATGACAAAACATTTTTTGAGTGAATTTTTATATCTTTAGTGGTTTAAAATATATTTTGAAATGTGATAAATACAATGAGATCTATAACTTGATATAGCTTGAATTAAATCAAAGCAAAAAATTAAAGTTTAATATTTTTTAATTTGCTTGAAACCTCAAGCCGCCATTATTTGGCGTCGTCACCCAGTGTAGAAAAGGTAATGACATGTCACTATCCTTTTCACTACCAGTAATGATATCAGCTTACTCTCTGCATTTTTTATCCTAATAATAAGGACTTACTAATAACTAATTTATATTCCCATTATTTTAATACAAAATATAATGCCTTACCAATAGGTACTTATTTTTACCATTATTTTATATAAGTTATATAAAAAAAATTATTCGAAAATCTACTTTAAACGCAATGTTTTTCTAACTCTAGTAAAGACATAATTAAGTATATATTTTAGATACACCTATCCCTCGATTAACACGATAGATACGTTCGAGAAAAAATCGTGTAAATCGAATTCAAAAAAGGTTGTATGGAAAATCGTGTAAATCGAATAAAAGGCAAATGCTGTATATAAAGTAAATTTTTAATATATATATTTATTTGTTTTAATGCAAAAACCGTAAATAAAACAAAAAACTATTAAAATGAGTTAATTTATAAACAAAATTAAGTTATAAAATTCATAAAACCAAGAAATAAATTATGAAGCCTGGTATAACATCAAAAATCCATAAAACTAGGTACTATAAATTAAGCAAAAAATCAATAAAATCAGTCTACTATTTATTAATAAAAAATAATAATTCAGTTCATTAAAAGAGATCAGTTCACTTCAAACTAATAGTGCCAACTAATCTTATCTTTCTGGTTGGTGACGAATCACTTTCATCATATTTCAAAAGTTTCTGTTTCGATGTTGGATATAACTTCAGCCCGCAGAGATTTGGAAATATATTTTGTTATAAAAACTTGTGACCTATGTATTATTGTTCAATTCTTTATTTACCTCCCGATATTGCCATGAGAAATATATCGCTGGAACTTTAAACCTCTTTCAACATTTTGGTCATGTTGGACAAAGTGATTTCCTAATTTTCGTCCTAATTCAAGGCCTTCACAAATAATTTTTGTTATCAGTGCAACCATTTCATACTCGTCTTCACCTGAGTCATTATTATTATTTATTTAAAACCAATGATTTCATTATATAATACCCTTTGACAGTAAAGTTCTCTCAGGCATTTTTTTCCAAAATAAACCCGACTCGTCAGCATTGAAGACTTGATCAGGAGTATATGAAATAATTTCGGCGAACTTTTCTGGATATTCTTCTGCAGCATCAACATCAGCAGATGCTTGTTTTAAAAAATTTATAAAGAATGTCTTTTTTAAAATTTCAAACCAACCGTGACTAGCTGTAAAAGATTTTTTTGCTGCTGAGGATGTTGATGGTAGCTCATCCTTAATTTTTTCGTAAATCCGAAATGCCTTATTTGTAATAACATTAGTGTCAATTGGATTTCGCTTTTGGGTTAGGTCTTTAATCCAAATCATTAATGTTCTTCTCCATTTTTTCAATTATAGTGTCCCGAACGTACGAAGTTGTACGCTTAGATACATCATACCCAGCTGCTAAACTTTTCCTGATAGCGTTTTCATTCTTTTTTATAGATCTAATTGTGGCTTCATGAATGGTATATTTTTTAGAAACTCTTGATAATTTTTCTCCTTTGCGGAGACAATCCAAAATTTTAATTTTGGTTTCTAAAGATATAATTTTTCTTTTATCTGCTTCTTTACAATTTTTTTCGGCATATTTATTTTTATAAAATATCGATCGAGTTATAAAAGTTAATCCGATTTATTTATATAAATTTTATAATATTTGGTTTCACAAAAAAAAACTACAATTAGCGGACTTGTATGGTAAACACTGACTGATTTATATATTTGTATATTTTTGATATTTTGATTTGATATATTTTGTATGTACGTGCATAAATGGATAATTCCCTTTTTAATTTTATTGTCAATGAACTTGTGTGTTTTATTCCGATATTTTAAAAAATCAATTAAAGAATTAAAAAAAAAGAAGTTAACTTGTATATTAATTTTTTACTAACGTGAATATGTATAGAAAAGTTTTTTAATTAAATAATCAAAAAAAAATAAAAAAAATTGTGTAATTCGAGGTAATTTCCATATGTCCCTCGATTCACACTAGAAATAAAAAAATCGTGTAAAGTGAAATCGTGTAAAAAAAGTTCGATAGGTAGGTGTATTATTTATATTTGTATATGTCAAGTATAACATTTCGAGATATATCAGATAGGTATAGCGGTTGACTGGCAATCCTTCGGTGTTCCCATAGCACTTAACCCCACCGAAGTAAAATAATGAATCAGAGCAAAATGAAACAAAATGATTCCTTAAATTCGCCAACTCTTCATCAGGCGGAGAGCAACAACTGTTCTAAGAATTATCTATCTCGCGCAATTACAGTGTTGCCATGTTGGAAACCCTTCATCTTTCAGCACTTTTCATCTCGCCACTATCCCCTTTCCAAAGAAAGCAACACACTAATAAATAGGCAGAATTTCCTGAGTGTTGCTTCTCTTTAAAAAAAAAAAATCTAGAGGGTTCGAATCCAGTGTGGGTACAGTTAATTAAAAATAATTAGGTTAACACACATGTCGTTATTTTGCGCGACATACCCATTTAAAAAGTAATGAGATTTGTAATAACAATTGTAAGTATTTGCCATTACCACTTATAATAATGCTTTTCTGCACTGGGTAACGATAAAAGATTAACGCGAATAGATTTAGGAGGCTTAAACTTACATTTACACTAAAGGCTCTGCATGATGAAAAAAATTTTAAATATTCACCTCAATTTGTATAATATTAAAAAGTATAATAATTTTACTATATAAATTGTCTGTTTTTCCAAGGTATTTGTATGTAATTTTACAATATTGACATTATTCACTCAAATTAAAAGCCGTTTTATCTACTTTTCTAGCGAACAAAGTAGAAAATTTTCGATAATTCTTAAAAAATTTTCAACAATGAATGAAAATAACGGCATTTTGAGTAAAAATCAAGTCACAATATCTCAAATCCTGTTAGTATGATTTAAAAAAATTAAAATGTTTGCATTTAACATGCAACAGCTATCCGATTTTTCCCAAATTCGCTAGGTCACAGCAATAATTGATAAAAAAAAAAATGGAAAGTACAAAAAAATGCCGCTCTAATGCACATACATGTGGCATCTACGACATATGAGATTTTTATACAATTTCTTACCTTTCATTTCAACTTGACAGTCAGTGTACACATTACTTTTTTTTTAAATAGGTTCTGCTTTTCCTTGCTGTTTATTTATTTTTTTTATACATTTTTTTTTTTTATTTAACTTTTTTATTTTTGTGACTTAACTTGATTGAATTATTCCGCTTTATGTAAACATTTGCAACAGCAGTAGCAGTAGGAAAAGTATAAACGTCTGCAATATATTTAAGTACAACGAAACAGGTATAAAACGACTGATTGTCTTAGTTCGTTAAAGCGCAGCTTCTATTATTGCCTTTAAATTTGTCCATTATAAACATAATCCACTGTAAATGTATAGCAAACAATGAAAAATAAAAAAAAATAAGCAGATTTGCACATGAAATCATTACGCAGTCACACAAAATTCATGTTAAAATAGCTTAAAATAGAAAGAAATAAAAATAACACAGTCTTTAATTTATACAAATTTTTTTAAGTAAACAGTTTTGTTTTACATTCCCGATTAAAAAAAAATAATATGGAGCTTTATATATTTTTATTTAATTTAATATGGCCCCATAATTAATTATATAAAATTTCATTCGAAAAAAGGCCCTATCAAATTGCATCATATTGCTTCAATAAGTTCGCCAACTCTCCATCAGGTGGCGAGCAACAACTGTTCTAAGACTTATCATCTCGCTCAATTACAGTGTTGCCATGTCTGAAGCCCTTTATCTTTCCCCACCTTTCATCTTTATACTATCCCTTTCCAAAGAAAGCAACACACTAAATATAGGAAGTATTTCCTGAGTGCTGCCTCTCTTAAAAAAAAATAAAAATTAGCATCTAATTGTATCTGATTAAATTAAATACAATTAAAAGTGATTTGATACAGTTTAGTACGAATTTTGTCATCATCTAATTTTATTAAATTATACATTACTTTATATAATTGAATATAATTGGATGGTCTATATATTATTTTAAATGTCGTTTGGATTCTTTAAATTTTAAAAACATTAATATTATTTAATAATAATAAATACCCCATTTATAATAAAACCCGCATATTACTAGTAAATATGTTTAAAACTATGATAAACATAAAATATATTATAGTTCTTAACCAGTAAAGAGTTTTCGTGTTTTTAGAAGCAGGATAAAACAAATGCGCTGATGTAAGTGCTTACTATTATATAATATTGAGAAGCAGCAAAAGAAACGAATAATTTTCGTATAAAAACAAACAAAACTGTTAAGCTTACTTTTTTCCTAACAAGGATGTAGATTGTAAGCAGCTTACCCTCATCGCTTATAAGGACGCAGGTTGTAATGCAGAAAGTTTCATATCGTGGATTATAAACGATCTGTAAAAATTCTCCCAAACACAATCGTTTGCTGTTTTCGAGTATGAAATAAAAAATAATTAGTCATTAAACTGTTTCTGAAGAGCTAGCACGTGGAGCGGTAAAAAAAAAATAATAATAATTATATTATGTGTCTAATATTTTAACAACAAAAAACTAATATCTGTAGAGTTGTATGTGAAATAATTATATATATTCATATTATTACTTTTAATCGTTAAAATGTAGACATGAAATATGATTTTACTGAAACCCATGAAATCACTGCTTTGTATAAGCGGTGAAATCCGCGCTTATTTTGCCCAAAAGTAATGCTTCCAAGTGGGAATTCGCCATATAAAAATCATGGCATACGTAAGCAGGTTTGTAAGGGATTCTTTTCGGTTTACTCCCTTACAAACCTGCTTGCATGGAAGCAGCGGTTTTTTACAGGGTAGCTACAAAACAGTTTGTTATATTTATTGCCCTCATCAGCTAAAATGAAGAAAACTTTAAATAAATTAAAGTTTCTAGTTGAAATGCTGAAAATTTGCAATTGATATCAAAAATTTTCATTTGCAATCAAAAAGTTATAAATTATTTAAAGATTTCTTTTAAATTTTTACGTAATAGTTCGAATATTTTAATTGAAATAAAGATTTATCGTGTTATTTACCATTTTGCTTAAAATGTTATCAATTAAATTAGTTAATCACAATTTGTTTGCAACTTCTAATGCAAAATTCCACACCTATTCAGAAAAGGTATTTAACAAATTGTGAAAAATAATTTTTCGTAGGATGGTCGC
>CM037854.1:98385598-98404660 GCA_021234595.1 Delia radicum | reverse complement strand
AAGAAAAGAAAAGAAAGAAAAGAAAGAAAAGAAAGTATACAGAATTTTTAAGTGAATTATCATTTATGTGAAATTAAATTTTCAGTTAAACTATTTTGAGTGTATAAACTTCCGCGTCCACAGCCATATCTTTTGAATTCTGAATGTAAAGCTGTGATATACCTTTTGCCAAAATGACAGCCCTTACTAGTACTTTTGGTTTAAACTTCGCTTTGGCCGAATACAGTAACTTGTCGGGATTTTTTATCAAGTCCTCAGAATAAAATAGAGCATTAATACTTACGTTGATCCAAACAAACGAAAAGTATTTTTCATCATCCAAAATTATAGGAAATTTTTTCTTGAAATATTTTCTCAGCTGTCTGCATTTTGTTGGTATTTCTGCCATTTGTTTTTTACTATATTTGAGTACTGTCTTCCTCTTGCAGTGTTTCACTTCCATTTGGATTAAGTTTTTGGGAATTGTTTCCTTGGGAACGCGAAATTTTCAAACCAACTTACGATTTGTTGCCCCTATTTGATTCACAGCCAATTTTTTAAATTAAACAAGCTCAGCTGCGGTCAATTTTTTTTAGACGTCTTTTCTTTTTAATCCCGGTTGATGCCACCACATTTTCATACCGTTTGAGTATATAGTACACACAGAGAAAAATTTAGCTATTTGCCAACTGAAATTCGATTACTACGACACAAATTCGGTTAGTATGAATTTCAGACGGTTGGTAGAACTTAACATTAGTTTTCGCAACCAACTTCTGGTCAATCAACTGACTTTTTGTTGCGACACCCAAAATATTGAGAAATCAAATGTAAATATCGTTGTACTAACTGAATTTATAAGTTGTTACCATTAATATACACTTTTTAATTCGGTTGGCACTTTATTTCTCTGTGTGTATATTGTACAACGTGGTACTTGTTCTTGAAGGAAATTAAGCTTTGTTCAACTACTTTCATTTTGAATTTTTTCACTTTTGAATATTAACAATAAAGTTTATAATATAAGATTTTATTTACATGCATTTAAAAAAAATACATGCCTACTTAGCAGTAAATTATATTTGAATTTTGCCCATTTGCTTAGATGGCATAGGTTAGGCAATATGGTTACCAAAATTTATGTTTTTTTTTTTTAATACTTTGAGTACTTGAGTACAAATAAATGTAAAAGTGACTACAACCAGTTTATATTTAATATTATTTGATTTTTTCTGTGTTGTTTTTTTGTTAAAAGCGATGCACAGATAGAATTTCTGGCGAATTTTATTTAAATTTTTTCACTAAACTAATGAAGCTTTATCCACAAGTAAAACAAAAATTTCTTAAAATTTATGCAAAAAAAAATCAAAAATTCAAGCAATCCATATTTGAAGAAACTTTTTCATTAGTCGTATGAAATTTTTAATAAATAAAATTAAATTTTTCATAAAATTGTATTAAAAACTGCATTAATTTAATCACAAGTTTAAATGGAATTATTCCAGTGACACTTCATAGATCTAATGCAAAAATTCATTGATATCGCTTAGATAATTTGCTTAGTGTATCCAACTGTGCCAGCCGATGACAGTCATTTCAGATGGAAAACAACAAAACTCTTTTCGTTTTGCAAATTAAGATTTTTTTAACTTAAAAATTTAGATACGAGTTTTAAGGGCCACGGATTGTTGAAACCTGCTATAACAACAACTATTAAAACTAATAGTTTATATATATTTTTTTTTTTGTTCCAGCTGTAAAGGATACACAAACACAATTGTAAAGTTTCAGAAATTTAATAGCTTCCTCAAAATTTGTTAATGAATTTTTGTGTTTACTATTTTAATAAAATTTGGATTTTAATTTAAAACTTTTTCTTTCTACACAGAAAAGAAAACATCATAAACATATGTGCACCTTGGCTTCAAAGTTTTGCTAACCCTTAAGTTTTATTATAAAACATCTGGGTTGTTATTTAATTCTTTATTGTAAATGCGTACAATTTCCTTAGAAATTAACTTTTGCTGATTTAAATACAAACTTTGATTCAAAAATCATTAAGTCTTATATACATATTTGAATATTTAAAGAAGAAATCTTTAAGTTTTTAAAAGAATTTTTTATTAGTTTTTAAAACTTTTTTTTTGATAATTTTAAAGATTTGTTGTAATTCACTGCTAGCTATTTTTCACTCTCTTTTTCTTTTGTAAACATAAAAGGGTTAGATTACTTTTTTTTGTACTTATAAGAACAATATGTATCAAGATTATGTTCGTTTATGTATTGACCCTTATTTCCTTTTCCTTTATAGCTAAAGGCATAATTTCGTACATGTGCATTTTTTATAATAAAAAACAAAAAAATATAAAAGAAGTTAAACATATACACTAAAGTGGACCGAATATATAAAAAATATATTTTTATAACGGAAGGAACAAGGACATATTACGTTTTATATTTAGTTCTAAGAGTAAAAAGAAAGGTTAACATATTTTAAACACGCAATTTTCATCACTAATATGTTTGACATATTTCGAATAACACTTGTCTGCTTTTATGAATAATATCTTATTTTTTACCTTACAAATGTATGCTACAAAGGATATATCGTATAACTAAAGCTGCTTGTTAGAAATTTAAATAATTTTTTAAAAGACCGGACTTTCGACCCGTGTAATTATTTCAATATTTTTTTCATTTAATTCTAGCCAATGTAAAATATTATTTTATTTCGGCAAACTCTAATGTTTACAAATATAAAAAAATAATTTAATGTTTCTCTTATTTTGCATTCAGCAAAAAAAAAATAATAACAGTTTTAGGGCGTATACAAATCCAACCATAATTTATATATTACGATGCAAACATATTGACTCATAAATACATAACGTGTTAAATAAAGTTAGCCACAGGATGAATTTGCATTATGAGTATAAACAAAAATCTCTTAATTTTAGTTTTTAAAAACCATACGAACATTTATTTTCGATTTTAAAATTAAATGGAAAATTAGTAAACTCTACGTCTAACTATACACTATTTGACAGCAAAAGAACTAGCTTTGGAACTCATATTTTCTAATACACCTATGTACGCTGAATTCAAATCTGACAACATTTTTTGCAGTTTTTAAAATATCGAGGTTTTTATAATTATATTTTTCACCAACTGTGTTTTTTTTTTTGTATATATTTTACTTAATTTATCAAAATTTTATGGCAAAGTAGAGTTTTTTTTAACACTATAAATATACACAAAAGTATCTTTAATTTGAGTGTAATAAGGATATTGCACTGGTATTGCAAGGAAATTGAAAATGGTCCATTATTAGTTTTATCTTTATAAGTGTTATGCATGTTAAAACATTTTAAATTGTAGCACGGAGTTTAAACTAGACATTCCAATGAACAATTTGCATATTGCAAATAAATTGAAAATGTCTTGAACTATATAGAAAAGAATATAAAATCTTATCTTATTATCCACATACTTCAAATACCAAAGTAAAAGAAGCTCCTCACATATAAATATATTATTAACATTGAATTACACTTAGAATTCTATGTAGGTAAAGACCACTGCAAATGTAGTTATAGACAAAGGAAATTTTCTTTAAAGAAAGGACGACATTTCAGTAAATTCAACTAACATTGTCTTTTGTTTTTTTAATATTCAAAAAAATTAACCACAATTGTAGTAAAAAAGGACGACATGTTAGTAAAAATTAAACAAACATTTTTTTTTTATTATTATAAATAACAAAAAAAAAAACAACTGTAAAGAATGAATGTAAAATCATAAAAGAGTCATTTGATGTGGTTTGTTTTAATAAATGAACTACAAGGTTAGTAAAAAACTTAATTTGTTCTACAAATGACGGACATTTACATTAAAAATATAGCAACTGTATTACAACCGAAACAACTACATATTTTTCACGCAGAAGCTACCTGAGTGTACTGAAAAAAAAAATTTTCAACTTTTGCAGAACCAGGTTTTTACAATACATATTTTAATAGATTTAGGTAGGCTGAGTCTAAATCTGGCAAACATTTTTTTTTATTTTACAATAGCAATTTACTTTTAAATTTTATAAAATTAAAACCTTATTTTCGATCTTCTATCATAACTTTTGATGTGATGTGTAAGATTATTCATGTTCAAGATCATTTGTTTTTTGTTTAACAAAAATAAAAAGGTGCAATGTTTATTTGTTAATTAAAAATATCTCCATCCACGAATTTAATGCAGACTTTGTCTACCGACAGGGTCTTGCATGTTTCATTTCGCGTCATCGAAAATCCTCAGAGGACCTATGTAGAAAGGGTAGAAGATTTACCCAAATTATAACTTTTGCGCATCGCGCATAGGTCTGCGCATCCTAGTTCTTCATAATACTTGGTCATAGTTATCATATTACGATCGTGGAAAGAATTTCGTTATCATTTATTACCATATTGTTATTATTGCAAACATTATATGCTTATTTCGTACTACAGAATTAGAAGCACTTGTATTTTGTTTAAATGTTTCTTTATATTTTGTTTTTAACAATATTTTTTTAGCGTAATTGCAAACAATTAAAAAATAAATCACTTTTCTTATCACTTTATACATAATTTGTAACACATAAAATTCTATATAAAGTCCATATAATAAACAATAACTTTATTTAAGGGGTGCGCGACAATTAAACTTTTGCCTAGATATCCAGGGTATTTCTTCTTCAAAAAAACTAATAAGCATTACAATTAACACCACTACGTTGTTTGCGTATTTTTAATGTCGTTTTGTTTAATAATATTTCATTTGTTTTGGCTGACTGTATCTCACAAATTCTCAAACAATAATGACACTAAAGAGCGAAGATGTTTATAAAAAACCGACTAATTATCTTATAGTTGGCGCAATTATAATATGGATGTAGTTAGAGAAAGGAATATGATAATAAATATTATATTATGATTGTAGAGAAGACAATAATATTATAACTGAAAAAAGAGAGATTTTTAATAGAACTTAATTAAAGCAACCATATTATTGGTGAAATATGATTGATACAATAATAATTTAATTGAAGGAACCATATACGGCTGTAGGAAACATAGATTTTTTGGCCGCAATTATATTGGTACCATATTTTTTCTCTGCGTGTATATGTACTAAATATTTGAAAATAGTTAAATTCGTAGGAAGATGCTAATTCTATTGAATCTGACTGATAAATAATATAAAAAACAACTCGCCCCAGCTAAAAATTGTTGCAGTTTTTTGTAAAAAAAGTCTATAGTTTTTAACCAGAAATACTTCTAATTAGAAATGTTTAAAAATACGTGTTTTCAAAACAACTCGGCATTGCATAACAGCTAAGAGAATTTTCAATAAAAAAGTTTTAGTTTGCTAAATTTTCGAGAATTTCTACTATTAACGCGGATATTGCTCATACATTTTTTTAACATTATTTTATTACTTTCCCATACAAAAATAATTCCAATATTGTTGTTGGTTTGAGTTTTTCTTCTATTAACAAAAAAAAGAGCACTTTTAAAATAAACAGTTTTGCCAAATTGTTAATTTTAAAAACTCTTTTCTCAAAATTTCTATAGTTTATTCCGATTTGCAACAAAAAAAATGTTTCCAAAAAATGTATCGCTATTAACCATAATAATTTCATCAAATATTTAAATATAGGTTGTGTAGTAATGATTACGAAATCTTATAATTGTTAACAAAACTTGTTTACTAAATTTTCCCAAATTTCAACTTTTGCCGCTGATATTGGTCATAAAATGTTTTCTAACTTTAATTTATTATTTTCTTTTAAAAAAATAATTCAAATATTTAAGTTTTTCTATTAAGAAATACAAAAGGAGGACTCCTGTGCCACTTTCAAAATAAACATTTTTGTGAAATTGTTAACTTTTGAAAGTTCCTCCTCAGTATTTCTATAGTTGTTAAAATTATTTAATTTTTGTTTTGTATAAATATATCGTCTTCTGTATTTCAAAAAAACTTCGTGAAATATTTAAAAATTAGTCGTTTCACAATGATTTCTACATTGACTAATCATTTTGAAAAAAAAACTTTAAATTTTTGATATCTCAATTTTCTTCTTCTAAGTTTAAACGAGCTTAAGATCATTAATTTATTAATGATTTATTTCCAATATTTCGTCTTCACATTGGGTGACTTCTTCAGGGAACAAATATTACACTTTGAAGAAGTCACCCAATGTGGAGACGAAATATTGGAAATAAATAATTAATAAATAAATGATCTTAAGCTCGTTTAATCTAAGAAGAATAAATTAAAAGAAGATCAAAGAAAACTTATATTTGTATCTCAATTTTCTCAAATTTGGTCATAAAAATTTTTCCAACATCGTTTTATTACTTTCCCATAAAAAAATTATTTCAATTTTCTTGTTTATTTAAATTTTTTTCTATTAACCCATTAATGCCCAGACGTTTTTTTTTAATTTTGATACAAAATTTTTGTACACTCTCACTTTTTTTCAGAGCATGCTAAATTGTAACAAGTCTGCTGGCAACTTAAGTTGCCAATGGGCATTAATGGGTTAACAAAAAAGTAGAACTCATAAAACTTTCAAAATCCATATTTTTGTCAAATTGTTAACTTTCAAAAATGTTCCCACAATATTTCCATAGGTTTTCAAGTTATTTAATTTTTGTTTTATATAAAAATAACGTCTTGTATTTGCCCACAATTAAATCCTTTACTCGTTTTTAAAAAGAGCCAATGCTGATTTGCAAAAAAAAAAAACGTTTCAAAAAATTTACCTAAACTACTTCATGAAATATTTAAAATTAGTCGTTTCACAATAATTGTGACATTGCATAGTCTCTAAGGCAATTAGCTTAAAAAATCTTAAGGTTTTTTTTTATTAAAATTTTAGCGAGTTGAAACTTTCAGTACAAATAGTAGTCATAAATTTACTTCTAAAATTATTTTTTTACTTTTCCATACAAAAAAATTTCAATATTCTTGTTTCTTAAATTATTTTTCTATTAACAAAAAAATGAGGACTCATACCACTTTCAAAATATACATTTTTGTTAAATCGTTAACTTTTGAAAATTCTCTCTTAATATAAATCTAATTTAATATTTCTATAGTTTTGATATTATGTTTTATTTAAAAAAAATCGTCTTGGGCTGTACTCAATGTTTTCAAATATTACTTCTTCGGTTCCATGCAAATATAATTTCAATTTTCTTATTTACTTCAGCTTTATTCTAATAAAGAAGAAAATTGGACTCAACCCACTTTCTAAAGAAGCATTTAAGTCAAATCGTTAACTAACAAAAATTTACTAATCAATATCTCAGTTGTTTTTGAAATTTCTTAATTTCTTATTTTACATATAAAAAGATTACCTTGTATTGTAGCGAATGCCATTCGTAACTAATTTTTTATTTTTTTAAATTGACTCTTACCAATTTCAAAATAAATGGTATAACAGTTTTTTTGTTTCTATAGGCCCCTTCTTGGAAGTATAATTTTGCAAAAAATTCTTAATATATTAACAATGATATGTCGTAACGTCTGGTTAAACAATATTTTTAACTCTTTGTTCTGAGCTTATTGGAGTGATTTCATTGCTACTTTAGCTTTACCAATTATATTACTGGGACGTATGGCAAATACGAGTGAATAAGGGACAGCTTTGTTTCGGTGTTAATTTTTTTTCAAACCTATATAGATAACATTTTTTTTATATTTTTTTTTTATATAAATATTTTATTTTATGTTATATTTACGAAGTTATGAGATTTACTACAACAATGGGGGTCATAGTAATTGAATTTGAAAAAACCTTGTATGTACAAGACATACATGGGCACACTGCAGTATATTTTTACTGCATTACGATTGGCAGTAATCAGTAAAATGTTACTGATTACTGAAAGAGACAATGCAGTAACCAGTAACGTTTTACTGATTACTGAAAAAAATTGAAGTACCAGTAATGTTTTACTGATTACTGAAATAAAATTGCAGTACCAGTAATGTTTAACTGATTACTGAAATAAAATTGCAGTACCAGTAATGTTTTACTGATTACTGAAAAAAATTGCAGTAATTAGTAATTTTTTACTGATTACTAAAAAAAGTCGAAGGCTTTTTCTATATCAAGAAATATAATGCCTGTACTTTTACGATTAGATTTGCTTTTATCAATAAATTTAATGACTCTTTTAACCTGGTGTGTGGTGGAGTGCTCTTTCGGAAACCGAATTGCTCTTCATTAATAATGTTGGTATCATTGGCAAAATTAATAATTCTATTGTAAACTATTTTTTCAAAGATGATAGTTTTCGAAACTTACCATTTTTGTGAATGGGAATCACCTTAGCTTTTTTAAAAACTGTGGGGGGAATAACCATTTGATAAACACCAGTTAAATATCGTAAATATAATTTCAAATAATATATCATTCATATTCTTAAGAATAATACTATTAAACACATCAACACCGAGGGCTTTGTTATTTTTAATGATAGAACAAGAGATTTAACTTCATTTACGTCGGTAAGGTCAATTAGTTTGTTTAATTGCTTTAAAATAGCATTTATATGAGCTTTACGGTTTATATACAGACATCTTTGGTATTTTCTTCTATATTTATGTCTTTGCTTTATTAAGATTTTACTTAGCTCCGAAATTTCTCTTTGCCATGGATTTTTGCGGCCCTGTGGACTATAATATACCAATTCCTAAAGCAATTTTAGATTTCAGTTTTTAATATGATTTTCCCACAAAAGATTATGATTTATACTTATTCCAAGGTATTTTGTGCTCTCCGATACATTTATTATTTTTCCAACAATGTTTATGACCCTAAGATCATCAGTTTTCAAGATATATGATTTGAATCTTATGAATTTAGCTTTGTTAGCATTTCGAGATAATTTGTTTACTTTTAAGAATTCTGACAAAATCGCTGCTTCATATTCAATCTGCGTTTGAAGAACTATTAGCTGAATATAGTTGTATAAAAGACAAACGTGATCAGCATACATACAAATTTTCCTTTAAATTGAAGATTTACCTAACATTTATAAATACTTGAAACAAAAGCGGACCAAGCACACTGCCTTGTGGCACTCCACACAGTACATACATATATAATTTTCAAGATAGCTTGATAGTTGTCGAAACAAGACTTTTTCAAAAATTTTATCAATGATCGGTAGAATCGATATAGGACGATAATTTTAAATTGTTTTACCCTCTATACATTTTGGTATTGGCATTTTTTTTTGTATTTTTATAAACTGGGGTAATTTGACTCCTGAACCATATTATTACAAATGTTCGTTATCATTTTAGACACAGTTGGTTTTCTTACCAACAACATATTTTGTGTTATTTTATCACAATATGGACTTTTTTTTGAATTCAAGCTATCCAAAATTTGTTCAATATTTGTATTTCCTTTGCTTCGAAGATAAAATGGCTAATTGCAGAATTTAATTACCGAAATATGTTTATAACAGCTGTTGATTTTTTTTCATTCGATGTAGTTACAGTAACAATATCATATTATACTGCGGGCTTAAGGAATAATAACTAAATATATGAAAATATATACACACCTATCCCTTGATTTACACGATAGATACATTCCAGAAAAAATCGTGTAAATCGAATTCAAAAAAGTTTGTATGAAAAATCGTGTAAATCGAAAACAGACAAATGCTGTATATAAAGTAATTTTTTAATATATATATTTATTTGTTCTAATGTAAAAAAAAACGTAAACAGAACAAAAAACTAAAAAAATTAGTTGATTTAAAAACATAAACTTAGTTATAAAATTCATAACACCAAAAAATAAATTATAATGCCTTTAATAACATAAAAAATCCATAATATAAATTAAGCAAAACATCAATAAAATCAGTCTACTATTTATTAATAAATAAAAATAATTCAGTTTAATAAAAGAGATCTGTTCATTTTAAACAATATTGTAACAAAAAAAATATATTCAAATAAAATTTATTCCCAATCATTTTCGCTGTCTATTAATTCGTCATCAGTTTCCTCGACAACTAGTCCTATTTTTCTGGTTGGTGACAAATCACTTTCATCACTCGCTAGTATTTCAAAAGTGTCTGTTTCGATGTTTAAGATAACTTCAGACCGCAGAGATTTGAAAATATATTTTGTCATAAGAAATGGCGACGAATTTTTGTTCAAATTTTTATATACCTCCCGATAATGTGCCAGGCCTTGAGAAATATATCTCCAGAATTTTAGAGCTCCTTTAACACTTTGGTCATGTTGGACAGAGTGATTTTTAATTTTCGTCCTAATTTGAACGCCTTCACAAATATTCAATTATTTGAGAATATTCCTGCTACAAAGGTTGACAAAAAATATTTTCCATGCATACAATTCTTACCAGCATCCACTGAGTGTTGATTTTCTGATTTTAGTATATGACAATGCAACATGCTTTATACAATCTAAGATTGTGAGTTTTTTCAATGCTGTCATTACTCGATAAAAATCGAAGAAAAAAATCGTGTAAATCGAGGTAATCGAAGTAATTTCCATATTCCTTGATTTACACGAGAAACAAGTATATAGTAATAAAGCAAAATCGTATAAAAAAAGTGTCGTGTAAATTGAGGGATAGGTGTAGTTCGGAAAAAAACTATTTTTGTAGTTTTAATACAAAAATTAAAACAATTTTGGATACAAGATTTTCTTTCTAACAAAAATGTGTGTTTTATATTAGTGGCCACCACTG
The DNA here is from genome assembly GCA_021234595.1 of Delia radicum. Classification (NCBI taxonomy): domain Eukaryota; kingdom Metazoa; phylum Arthropoda; class Insecta; order Diptera; family Anthomyiidae; genus Delia; species Delia radicum. The sequence continues at coordinate 98,393,898 of CM037854.1, read as the reverse complement.
TATAAACCAATATTTTGGCATAATTTTAGTCAAATTAATTATGCTAAAAACTCACATGTTTTACTTAAATATATATAAATTATCTTAAATATCTACATTGAACACTTTCATATTTAAATATTTATCTTTTCAATTTTCTTTGCCTACGTTTTTTATTCTTAAATTGAATTACATTTTCAATTAAGCTTTTTGTTTGGCCATATAATAATAAAAAAAAAATTGAAGCAAATAAAGCAAAGCCTTAACCCATTAACCCAAAATAAATCTGCTGAAGAGATTTCAGTTAAAATGTATTTATATGATAGACAAAGGCGTCAAGTAGGATAAAGTGAAATCGAAATTGAGGAAAGTTAATAGATATTCTTGTAAATTGCCAAGGTGCAAAAAGTGAAAAACAGCTCTCCTAATAGAACCGTTTCGAAATTCGGTATTGTAAATCTTGATTTATGGGGTTTAATTAGTTCCTAAATAAATAATAAATATTAATAATGCATATCATATCAATTATATCACAAATTTTTTAATTAAAATTTTTCCTTTTCCAAAAATGTTGGCAAAGTTTTTTTTTTCATTTGCTGTCACACGATGTGAATTAAAAGGATGAAGAAATTATCTGATTAGAAAAAACATGTTATTCTTTATTTCTAAATTTAGTTGGCTTTCAGAAAATAATTTTACTTAAATTATTGGAAAAATAGTTCCAGAGAACATCGCAAAAATCGAGGTGTGACAGTGGGCGATAGTGGGTTAATAAGCATGTAACTTTCATCTATGGCATATAATATATTTTATTTTCATGGAATTATATATGATATTTGTACAAAAAAAAAAACGCACGTGCATGGCATATATAAAATATATTTAACAATCATCAGTATCCATGTATAAAATACTCTTGGTTTGACTGGCTCTTACACTATATGAGTATTTTACCTTCATGTACTTGCACTTGTCGTTTATTAATTCTCTTGTGTTGGTCATTCTCAATCATACAATATTTACCATTTTCTTTACCGCATCAAAAAAAGAACAAAAAAGCACTAAAACGAATTCAGACTCTGGATGTGAATTTCGAATGTCACCTACAACATGTCAACAATATCAAAATACAACAAATAATATAAGTATGTCCTCCCTTTATATATGAGAACATACTATCGTGCCCACCTGCCTGTCATTGCTATTAAAAAAGGATTTGATATCTTCTTTACTTGTGCGATTATAAGACCATATCCTTCCTCTACTTTAACCGTCAACAACAAAGGGTCACAACAAAAAAAGAATCATGACATTTTTGCGAATGTTCGAATCAACATTTTGCATGCATGTCGTGTACATGCTACCACTTAAGTACATTTTAATGCCCAAAAATCACAGTCGGCATGACAAAGGGGGAAAAAAATGCTTCTTAATTTTCACCAACTATATTTTATGAAAATAAATAAGGATAATACTTAAAATGTGACCATATACTACATAAAAAATACTCTTAAAGAAGTAGTACAGCTTAAAGTTCTCAGGCATTTGATTATGTAGTATCTACAGTACACTGATAGTAATCCAGGCACAAAAATACCAATAAATGACAAAATAACAAAAACTTTCATAAAATAAACCAATATTTGTTCATTTTACAAAAGTTTTTGTTATTTTGACATTATTTTCGTATTTTTAGCATGGATTATTATGAGTGTAGGGTTATAACTTCGTTTTTGCAAAATTTTTACCTATCACCACGTTATGGACAATACTATATTAATAATAAAACTTTTCGGATCATTTTAAAACAAATACCCCCCGACAAAAAAAAAACCTAATTTTGAAACAAAGTCTTCCACATGAAGAGAAAATTCTAAAAATTTGGTTTTTCGCCCTATTTATTAGTTATGCATTTGTGGACTATAATTACTGCACAAAATGTTCTAAAATACTTTTTGCCTAATGTTCTCGCTTTTCTGCTAAATTTAATGCCAATATCGCGAAAAGCTTATAAACTTTTTTTATCAAAATACACCAAAATCGTCAAATTTAGAAGCTGTTGTGAACTCTAAGATACATTAGAGTCTAATTACTTTAATATTTAGTATCTTTATATTTTTGTATGTACTGTGCGGATAGGATATGTTAAATGTTCGTACTACACTTTTGTAGTTCCAAGTAGCAATTTTCATCTATTGTAACGGTTTTTATACTCACAATATTTATTCCGTAAAGACTACTGAATATACACATTAAATTAACTGAAAATCAGTTAAAAACAGGACTACCTACTTTTCGTTTATTTTCAACTGTTGAAAAATTCGTTGACAAAATGCATAAAAACAATAGATTGTTTTCGTTTATTTCAATACTCAATAAAAAATAACAACTTTTTTTTTTTAAATAGAAAATTTTAACTGAATATTTTAACTATTACCGAAAGTCCGATTTTTTTGTTTATTGGATAACAGACAGAAAGTTAAAATTAATATTTCGTTGGTAATTTAACTGTATATTCCATCCAAACAGCTTTACTCATTAAATTTTTAATAACTGTAGATTTTTTATGGAAACGTTCTTTTGAGTGTATTTGCTGTAACGTTCAGTATTGGTTGGTTTTACCAATTATCGAAATATTGAAGCTTTAATTTGGTTGTATTACAAAATTATTGACTGGAAGAATGTTTTTACTGTTTTAATTAAGAAAATCATTGGAAAATTTTTAATTGAGCAAGCGATTTTTTTATATTTGCTACCGATTTTCAACTTATTTTATGTGTGTATGCTAAGAACAAAAACAAAAAATGTTAAGATAATATAAAAAAAAAAACTTCTAGAATAGAACAAAAAGAAGGTAATTTTCAGTAAAAGTCAAGTCGCAATTTATCGAAAGCCGTTAGCACGATTTTAAAGTGTTTCTAATATTCGTGTTCAGCACGTGTTATTTTAAAGCACATGTATATATTTTTATTTTATAATAAATTAAAAATTTCAGAAAAAAGTTTTTCTTAAAAAAAAAAAAAATACTTTCATGTGAACATGCATAAATTAATTTATAAAAATATACTTAGTCTTTGGCTATAACTCAGACACGAATCAATGTGCCATCTTGGAACTTACCACAATCATAAAAGAGAGCTCAGTAATAAACAAGTCACTTCTAGTCGGAAGAGAAATTAGCTGCGAAATTGTGGATCCACTAAAATGTTCACGCTGAGTCAAAATATGGTGTCCTTTTTAAAGCGGGCTTATTTAATAAACATATTTTATTCGACCAGAAATTAAGAGTATTATATTTATATGTATTTTACAAAAAACTTTTCAAGTGTAATTTTACATTTTAGTTGCTCTAAAGTTTGTTAAATGAATTTTAATTCCGTCCGGTTTAAGATCATATTATCGAATCTCGAATAGAACTTGATAATTACTTATTTTACAACATACAGAGAAAACATTTGCAAAATACTACCTAGAAACAATGGTTAACATACTAGATACCTTTAGATACCATATTCTAAATTTTGACCCCTTCTGTCTGAGCTACTTAAAAAAAAAAGATTTTTTCGGTTAATATTTAATTTAGAACACGTCTTGTAAATCGAGTATACTATTTCGCAGCAAATTTTCAGCTAAAATTTTAGTTATACTTCTTTAGCACTTAACAGTTTTGAACTAACGTTTTACTAATATTTTACTAATGTTTATTTTGGACGAATACCAGATGGAAAGATATATGCAGAATGAAGTAGATGTCGTGGCATGTCAAGATGTGGTAGAGATGAGGAAAATGATACTAAAAAGTACAACTCTTGTACGTTATACACAAGAATCAAACATGGAAGATTTTTTGTATATGTTTTTCAACAATATGTATTTATATTAATGGTTGATCTAATAAACTCATATATTGTGTTGATTACTGATTGTCTAAGAAATTGATTATTAATTAAATGAAAGACCAACAATAATATTTAAATTTTATAAAAATTAAATGTGTATATGTAAACTAGCGGTAATTTATGCAATGTCGAAAAACTCCAGACAAATATACCTTTAGGTAGACAGACTAATGCAAAAGAAACGGACACACACTTAGGTATTCCTTTCTCTATTTGCAAAAAAAAAAAAGAAATGGGTTATTTTGGTGTATGTCGTATTTTGATATTTTTTGTTTTGTTTCTGGAATTGCCTACGGCATTTATGTTCAGTCCAAATTGTCATCATTTAGTACTTGAAATATATTTTTGTTTATGTTATATATAATTATTTCTATATATTTTTAGATATTAAATTAGAATCACAATTTTTTTTTAGGCTTTTCAGTAAATAATTTAATTGAAATATATTTTCGTAAAAAAATTTTGAGTTTTTTCACCCTGTCACAACTGAATTTGGCTATTGTAATAGGGGGTTTGTGATAACCAAATTCGGCTGTGACAACATAATTTACGAGGTTGCAGCAACCGAATCAATTCGGTTGGATAAAATTCTGTTGAGACAACCGAATTTGTTATGTGAGTGCTAGTAAGCTAATTTTAAAATTTTTATGGGAGTTAATATTCAGCAAAAATTTTGTTAATTTTTAGCAAAGATTTTTTAATTTTTAATCAACTAAATGTTAGCAAAACTTTTGCTGAATTTACTAAATCCGCAAGCACACTCCTGACCAATATTTTGCCGATTCAGAAAAATTTTTTGCTGAGTTTACTGACTATTTTTTGAGTGAATCTATGAAAATGTATTAGTATTGGTTTAATGGTTGGTTCTGGGTGTTTCTTTTTTCAAAGGTGTTCTCTATATGTTGTAAGTATGTAATTATCAATTTCTATTTGGGATTCCATAATATGATCTTCAATCGAAAAAAAATAAAACTTTCAAATACAGTAAAAACGTAGCTTAGTTAAAGTTATTAAATAAAATTTTTATTTATAATTTATTTAAAATTGATTGAAAAGTAACAACAAATTTTAAAATATAATTTTGTAATTTTATTGCTCTGTCGATGGCTTATGCTTCATAAAAAAATCAGATAATTCTAAATATTTTATTTAAAAAACATTGAATAGTATTTTCATATGAAAAACGCAAAATATAATAAAGAAATTGAATATGAAAAAGATTTCTTGTGCTAATGTTACAGCAAATATATACCAGCCCAGTATTATTTTTCTCTATAAAACTTTAAAAAAATTATTAATATTTGTTTACTGTCACGACTTGTAAAACTTTGTTTCTAGAATAATCGCTTGTACTGATTTAAAAATTGTTTCTTTGTGTTAAAAGTATTCTTTGTGTATAAGCATTCCGTTTGGTTAAAAAAATTTATTTATTTACCTTTGACTTCTAACTATTTACAATATTTTTTTTATAATTATTATTATGCACTTACAAGGGAAACCTTCCAACGTTTACACGCTAATTTAAATAAAATTCGGATATGTAATAAGGATTAAAAATCGAATAGTGTCTGATTTTTATGTGCCATTTTCGTTCTTAAAGGGCAAACACAAATGAAAATAATTTGCACTTATTTTGTTTTTTCAATTTTTGTAACATTATTTCCAAAATATTAGACAATAAATTAATTGCAAAGAAATTTTTAAGAGCAATAAGATGTGGTTCTTGTTTAAAAATCATATAATTTTTGTACTTCATATAAGGATGGTACAAAAATTTTTTTATAATAACCATTGGTTAGGATCCCATATCCAGTTTTTTTAAAGCAGAGTGTAAATGACTGCAGGTTTCCCTTGATTATGAATTTTACGCCAAATTAAACTAAACAAAAATATGAAAAAAACTTAATTAAAACTAATTAAAATGTCAGGTTATTGCTCTTTTGCTAAAAATAAATAAAAACTTGTTGACTTTTTAAATGTTTTCTATTTATACTAAATCTTTAAAGTATAAAATTTAAACTCAGGGCAAAAAGTTGCATCATATTTATGAAACTGTTTCATAAATCGTTTGTCATCAATTATTTAAAATACTTATGAACCTCTCATAGATATATTGAAGAAGTTTATAAATAAGTTTCACATTAATTTCATAAACAAATTTCATAAACCAAATGTACATACATATTTTTGTTTGTTTTATAATCAAATGAAATTAAAAATTCATTTGAAATTTCAAAATCATTAATAGAAATTATGATTTTCTTTCTATTTGCAATTAAAAAAATTTATTTGTAATATAGATTTTCTATTTTAAATTCAGAAACTATCTTAAGATCAATTGAAAGTCAGAAATTCTAATCAGTTGAAGTGTTTAATATTGTGAATATAAATTTAATTTTTCTATATTTCAGTGGAAATGGAATTTCTTGCACTCAATTAATGTTTTTAAATTCAATATGAAAATTCGGAACTTACAATATAATAATTTTTTTTTTATTTAATCCTCAAACGGTACACATGTGCGAATTCGCACCCATGAACATTTAAAAACGCTGCAACTTTTTCTACATGTACACTTAGAATACACTGCAAATGTAGTTGAAAACAAATGAAATTTCATTTAAAGAAAGGACGACTTACATTACAGTAAATTCAACTAACATTGTCAATTGTTTTTAATGTTCAAAAAAGGACTAACAATTGTAGTAAAAATGAACCACATGGTAGTAAAAAATAAACAAACATTTAATTTTTTTTAATTTTTTAAATAACAAAAAACAACTGTAAAAAATTAATGAAAAATCACAAAACAGTCACTTGATGTGGGTTGTTTTTTTTTAAATGAACTACAAGGTTAATACAACATTTAATTTGTTCTATAAATGACTGACATTTACATTAAAAATAAAGAAACTGTATTACAACCCAAACAACTACATATTTTTAAAGCAAAAGTTCCCTGAGTGTACCTTTAATGTTGCGCTCCTTTACGTTAAATATGTATATACTCCAACAAATTCCCCACTCATAAACAGATTTTTATTCGCCTGAGCATAGCTGAGAAATTGACATGAGAAAGTTCGAAAGTTTTCAAGTGTACCACGGATTGTTAAAAAATGAATTTTACCTTCATAAAGTGAAAAACTTTTCTGTAGCAGTAAAACCACGATTTAAGAAGCTTTAAAATGAGGTATCAATGACTTTCGTAGCTTAAGAAGATAAATATGACCAATTATCTCCAACTTCTTTTGTAACATTTTGATTTTTATTTTTTAATGAAATATTTTTTTTTAATGTTAATCTTCTTTTCTACTACAGTTTTTCAGATTTTTATTCATCACTTTGAATACCGTAAGAGTTCCATTAAAAGGATTTGGCAACGACATATAGGAGAATAATTTATAATTAATATATTTCTTCTAAGAATTAAAAAAAAAAAAGTTTTTTGAAATACTGCGCTTTAATCTGCGCATTTTTAACAAGAAGCATTTTACCCTAAAAATAATTTTTTTCTAATTTCGTTTAAAGCACGATAACAGTAGCTTTAAAAATCATTAATTAAGCAATGAATAACTTTAACCGTTAAAAAGATATAAACGATTTTATGCGACTACTTTTGTTAAATATTCGATTTTTTTTTCAAATTTTAAAATGCGATATTTCCACAACCGTAAAAGCTACCAACATAAAATTTGGACCTTGTCATACCTATATGACAATTGGTTAAAATTTAAGGGGATTGTGGTAAAAAATTCGTTTTTTTTTTGGTTTAATATGGAATTAATCCATAGCTCTTAACCCCACTGAGGTCAGATAAAATAGGGAAAACTTCCTATGAGAAATATATGTGAAGTATTAACAAGGAAGCTCGAAAATTTTTTAATTTTTTTTAATAATTCAAGACATTTTCCACGTTAAAAGTTACATTTCAAAATAATGAATTTATTTAACAAATGTCATAGTTCTAAAAAGCTATGAAAGATTAAGATTTCATATATACCAAATATACCATAATTAAATTTATTTATAAATCACTAAATATTTCCAATTGTCTGCAAAGATAAGATTCCCATTAATTTTTTTGTTATTCACTTGTACTTTTTATCATTCATAACCAACAGGTGTCGAAATCGAACAGGGCAACCAGAAATATGCTATATCATGTTTTTACCTGTGCGTCCTATTGAAAAATGGATGAATTTGTCAATTTTCAGAACAATTGACAAATTCTGACATCTGATTTATTAGAGCATAATTTTGCATTATTTCCCTATTTGCAATAAAAAAGTAGTGATCATTCAATACATGGTACGGTACGTATGAGTTATATAAGATACATTTAATATATTAAAATATAACTCATACGCACTGATACGACAACAAAATACTTAATACATACTTAGGTTAGATTAAAATGTCAAA
>CM037854.1:98326534-98385498 GCA_021234595.1 Delia radicum | reverse complement strand
CTATCACAAAGCCGGGACATTCGCAGAGAACATGCTCCGCGGTCTCAGACACCATCTCGCAAAACCTACACAAATCCGTGTCCGATTGACCCTTCTTGTGCAGATGGTATCTGAGATTACAGTGTCCAGTTAAGTACGACGCCAGGGTCCTCAAACCCCCCCTTTCAAGCGACAAGAGTCGCCTCGACCCCCTACTGGAAAAAGAGATCAATCTTTTAGCCTGGCGCTGACCAGGAGAGTTTTCCCAGTAACCAGAAAATTCAGACTCTCTCCGGGTCATTTACTTAGCGCTCAGTGGATTATTTGATACGTCATTAGTAACATCCCAGCAAAAAATTTCCAAAAAGGTAAGGGTGTTTGTAATCAAGCATTTTGGGCAGAAACGCATTCCTTACTAGATTAACTACTCGATTCTTTTAACAGGGCGTTAGACTAAAATAATTGATTCTTAGAATTAATTATTTTTTTACCGAAGAACTATTTACTTTATATTTTTAAGAACTACATACATTTTTAATAAAGAAATAGTTCCATTGTAAAACTACGAAGTACTTACACAAAAAAAATAAATAGTTCACTAGAAAAAATAAGAAGTACTTACATTAAAAAAAAGGAAGTAGTTTCCATAAGTAAATTCAACTTTTACTCACACGTGATTCTCCTAGGTCACTCAAATATAACGATCAAAACTCATACGAAATAAAATCCTAAAAAGTGAAACATCGAATTATTATGATAACATGGGTTTGTTATAATTTCGAGCTATAAACCACGAAAATATAAATTTTTCAAAAAAAAGAACAATTCAAAATTGAAAAACAAAAATATGACTCACGCACAATCACCCTCGAAATTTTTTTTACACTCACTCACGATAATGTCAGTAATTTCAACTTCCACTCACAATTTTCTGCTCACGTTCGCTTCCCTAATTTATACCTAACCACAGTTTAACAAAATTGAGGCAACATGCAATTTCTGTTTTTAGTATTATTTTAATGCAAATAAAAATTGTTTAAAAAATATATAAGATAAATTCTTTAAAGTTGTATAACTTCTTTTTTCAAAATGAGGAACTACTTCCAATGACATCCTTTTATTCAGAAAAAGTATATGATTACTCTTGATTACAAAAAGTTAAACATATAAGTTAATAACATTGTTATTTTCTTTTAAGTAAATAATTACTTTGTTATTGAGTTCATGCTTTCTGGTTTAAATTTAAAGAATTGATTACAATACTACTTGCTTTTTTGACTCTATAGTTGGAATGCGTTTGGTATTGCAGTTACTAAAATTGGCAATGAGATATGTAAGGCAAGTGTGTGCATCACCTTCTCTTTGGAATGAGTATTTTTTTCCTGGGATAACCCAGTTTAACCATACCTACAATATGGTTTTTTTACTAAAGTGTGCCCAAAAATAAACGTTAATATAGAAAAATAACATTAATAGAGACTAAGTTAAGCAATAGTTTAAAATACAACATTTTACTGATTTCAATTTTATACAGATTTATATTCTGTACCATCTTATATAAAAGTTAAGCGTTTAATATAATTTTTTTTTAAGTTTTGTGGTATGCCTCCAATAACCAATTTCTGTTGTGATTTTTCTGTCCACTTATAGATTTGAGACCGTTTTTGGAAATTTCTAGTGTTAGTTTGGTAGAATTTCGGGACGTCTGTAAGAATATCCACTACATAAGCTTTCTTTCTGGAAGCTGTGAAAAATCCGCGAATACATAACTTTTATCGTCCATAATATAACATTAAAATTTTTAAAAAAAATCTGTTTTTAGTAGTTTTGCACATTTTTCGGCTTCTGTATTCTTCTTAGCATTCCTATCCGGAACTTTTTGCACTTTAAATGTATTAAGTCCAACAATTTGTTTAACTTGGTGCACAAAATATTTCGAATATTGCACTCGTCGTACTACTTTGAAACAGAAATATTTGGATCAGCTTCGAAAATGCTGTTCCTGGAGTCCTTTGTTTCACCAGTTTCAGGTTTTCTGCCAATTGTTATTTAGGTCCTTATTAGACTGCACTACCACGTATACCTGACTGGATACATGTAACATTTTTGTGATTTTTTTTTAAAGTAAAAATTAATTATTTCGAAAAGTTTAAATATCTTTTTCACGCACTTGCTTTTGATAATTTATTGTGAACAAACTATGCAACTGATTTCAATATATCAAAAAATTGTGTTATTAGACACATTTTTCAAAAATATTTAAAGCAATCACAGAAAATTTTATAAAAAAATGTGTTCTTCGATTTTTTTACTAAATGGAGCCGGTTTGTCGTTCGAAAGTGATTGCTTAGGCAGTTCTCTTTTCTCTGGAGGGGCTTTGGCCTTTTCACGCACTTGCTTTTGATTATTTATTGTGAACAAACTATGCAACTGATTTCAACATATCAAAAAATTGTGTTATTAGACACATTTTTCAAAAATATTTAAAGCAATCACAGAAAATTTTTATAAAAAAAATGTGTTCTTCGATTTTTTACTAAATGGAGCCGGTTTGTCGTTCGAAAGTGATTGCTTAGTCAGTTCTCTTTTCTCTGGAGGGCTTTGGCCTTTTCCAGATTTTGATCGGGTGTTAGCGCACTGGCCAGTAAGGGTCGAAAACTGCGTTTTCCACACGCAAAGAAAAAAACATGGTAGAGGTAATCATATTCGAAGAGCGTCATACATTTTTGGATTTATGATTGCGACAACTATGTTTGACAACCACACTCTTATTTGTTTCTGTATCATAATATGATAATTAGATTACCATATTATGGTTCCAAATAGATCCCGATATTATCATATTATCGCTCTGGAAATTTTTATGAATTAACATAATATGAGCCCTCCAGGATTCTTCCAGCATTCTGTTGAAGCTGAATTAAAAAGTTGTGCACGTTTTATTTTTTAAATGGTACAAATGTTTATTTATTTAATAAATTACACACATACATAAACTTTAAATAATTTAAGTAATCAAATTGTCTTTGCACTGAAGAATTAGCTTTGGGGATTATTATGTCAACTATACATGATATACATATAATTACAGCATACATCACGCATAGAAATGTTGTTAAGAATAGCAGTTCACACCACATTTATAATGATCATAATATGTTTGCAGCAATCACAATATTTGTATTATAACCTTTGTATAGTCCTATTTATCATGTTATGATCATGGAAAAGAATTTCGTCATCATTTATCTATTTTATTACCATGTTATTATTATTGCAAACATATTATGAATATTTCGTAATACAGAATTCGAAGTAGGAACATTTTGTTGCAATATTTCTTTCATATTACTTTATAATTTATTTTCGTTAACAATATTTTATTTTCGTAAGTGCAAATAATTAAAAATAATAAACAGTGACAATGCGTGACACTTTTACTTTTGCCTGCACTTCCAGGATAGACCTGGTTAAGACTATTATTATTCCTTATTCTACAAAACAAATCAACATTACAATTGACACCACTATGTTGTCTCTCTATTTTTAATGTATTTTTGTTTAATTTGTTGGTGTTGGCTGCTTTTTACAACTTCTTTGCACAAAATTTCATATAAGACTGGGAATGGGAAATTTCCTCCCACCCCCAAAAAAAATTTTTTCAATAAAAAAATATAAAATATTAAAAAATTAATTACATATACTCTATTTTTGTTGCAGATTTATCAACAGAATTTAAAAGTTCAAAAAACTTAGAAAACTTTGCTATTTTCTACAGAAATTTAGCTGAATTATAATTTTTATGGAAAATTGGCTGTAGTGTAAATATCAAAATTTAAACATTCTCGGCCAGTCACGTAGGTTCTTTTATATATAGAAATATTTATATAATTCATATGAAATGTATATTATCGTATATATTTTATCTATATTGACCATCATTGAAATGGTTTTCAACGTTTTTGTTCTACTTAATTTTTATTTAAATGAATTTTCAGGTGTAAAATAAAATGGTCAGTGTTTATATCACTTATTTTTTTGTTTATGTTAAATAGAAAATTGTATTTATTTTTATTTTAATTATAGCTGATGTATTTATGTCGTAAATTTAAACGGAAATAATAATATTCTGTTATGTATTTAAACTAAACAGCTGATCATTAATCAATGTAATAAATTCTTGACGCATTTTTTTTAAATACCCGGTTAAAAATTGTTTTAATATAAATGTTTATAATCCATATAAATAAAAATCAAATGATGCATTTCTTCACAACGGTTCTAACGGGACGAAGAATTAATAAAGTTGCCCGAAAAATCGTAAAAATCGGCAAAAACTGAAAGTTTTTTTGAACTTTTTGTAGAACTTAAGATCATGACTGTAGTCGTTATAACGACTCGAACGATGTATATGTGTAATTATTTTTTTTTGTTCGTTATGGTCCTTAAAAAGATTTGAGAAAAGGAAATTTAAAACACCCTCAAAGAAATTTAATGGCAGGAACGCCACATATGGTTATTCTTTAATTGTTATGCTCCGGGATGGAAATACTCCTAAATTTTAATACGATTACATTAGATTTTGCTTTTGTATTTCTTAGTAATCGGTCTTACAAAATGTAGTTATTTTATTAAATTTGTAATTAATTTCACTGCATGAGCTAATATCATAGAGAGCTGATTTTAAAAATGCGAATTTTTCAATTAAAATTAATTACGTTGCATGCGCAAATGCCGTTTGACAGCTGTTACACTTTAATGGATACATGTCTTGGAATAAATATTGAATTCGTTGTAAATCATGAGCCGTTTAACTTACTGAAAACAAAACAATGGTGGTAGTAGCTCTGTCATGTGTACATTATTTATTATTAAAGAACTTTAACCATTACGCTCATAATTGTTGGCAAAAAATGCAATCGGAGTTTCCAAAAACATGTTTCCGTTTATGTTTCAGTTCAATACAATTTTATATGAACAAGAAAAACAGGAAATAAAACTGCACTGCAGTTACAGAAAAATCTGTAATTTCTACAGACAATTTTGGTAATATTAGGCCAGCAGATGGCTAATTTTAGCAAAACGTGACTGTAATTTTTTAGTAAAATAAAAGAAGTAATTTTTTAGTAAAGTTACTAGTAATTTGCTAAAATTTAGTAAAATTTTAGTAAACTCTTAGTATTAATCGATTTGGTATATACTCAATATTAATGATTTCTTTCATAAAGTTTATGAATCTTTTTTATGAAATGATGAATATCGATGAAACATTTGTCTTTAATTGATATATTCTTCATCGTATTTATGAAAACATCGTAAATATGATAAAAAAAATTAATTGCCAACGATTTGTGAAACATTTTCATCAATATGATGAACCCCTAAAGAGTTTTGAAATCTTACCTCAAATTTCAATTGTACAGCTTTATGATGTTTGGCTACTTTTGACTTACTTACTACGAAACATGACAAGTAGTATTATGTCACAGTGTGTTAAGCTGCTTTGCTAAAAATTTTGGCCAAATTGAACAATGTTAACCCTTACCTGATTGAGGTTAAACGAGAAAAAAACTATTTCAACTCCTTTTGATTTTACATACCTGGCCAAAGCCATTCCTTTAATCCATGTAAAAATATTCTGAACTAAATTAACCCTTATATGCTCTTGGCGTAGAAATTAGATATAACAGTGTTAAAATATAGAAGTGTTAAAAATCCGCTTTGAGCCAAAAGATTCGTATGGCCATTAAATTATTACTGTAGCGAACTTGACAAAACGAATTATGCAGAAGTTCTTATTTTTGGGGCTAATTTCACGTTCTATTCCCAGAATTGAGTCCCAAAATCATGTGTTGAAAAGTTTTGTACTGTGTTATGATAATATACACATTACAGAGTTTCTGATACCATTACCTTATTTACAGTAAGTTAAAGGGATCATCATTTACAGTGGATTCAATATTTAGTTTACAAATCATGTATCGATTAAAGTTTACCAGCTGTCTAACAGGATTAGCACATATAAAGAAATTAATTTGAATTTTAAGATTCGCAATTAGAAAATCTCCTGGCTATGATATTAACTCACGTAGTGAAATAAATTATAAATTTAATGGAATAACTACATTTTGTTAGACAGATGGGGAAACAAATGTAATCGTCTTATAGATTGGGGTACAATGAGTTTTTCCATCGGCTGTGATAGTTTATTTTTAATTAAGTTATTTAAGTCACGGAGCATAACGAACAAAACAAAACAAAAAATAATCAATCATATATTTCATTAAGAGTACATACAAAAACTACGATTATTAAAGTTTGTACAAATTTTTCGATTTTGTAACGTAATTGTCTAAAATTTTCTTTCCTCAAAACATTTTTAAGTACCATATCAAACAAAACAAAATAAGAATTACACATATCCATCGTTCGATTCGTTAGTTATGTTCTTAAGTTATACCAAAAGTTCATAGAAACGCAATTCCAATTTTTCCCGAATTGTTGTTCCCGTTAGAACCAAATTCAGACTATTACAAAACATTAAGAAAAACATTTCATTTTATATAAATAAATATAAACCAACCTATATTAATTTTTTGGATAAAGTAAAGTTTAAAAGTGTGGCAACGCTGAGAGTATAATGGAAAAACATATATAATATTTCTATAGTATAATTTTGGTCCACCACAGCTCAGAGTGGGGTGTTTTCCAAATATTATGGAAATGATTCAGCCATTTCTAATGGTAATGAAATTTCAATGGTAATGAAAAATTCGAATGTATGATTAAGCAATAGCAAGGTCACAGATTAGTACTTTTATGTATTATGTATTGTTTTAAATTTAAAGATTTAGTGGACAAAAATTACTCCAAGGAAATATATTTCCAAAAATATGTTCAGCATTAGCAAACTTTAAACCAAAGTTTTACAAAAATATAAAAAATATGACTATTATTCCCATAACAACTAATGTTCACTAAACTTAAAAAATATTTATGTCGTAACTTTTTTTAAAACCGAAAAACGTAATATATTTATTAATATATTCTATGGACTTATCATAGGATAAACATATCGCACACCTAGTTCAAAAGTGACTTAACTCAAGATTTTAATTTTTCGGGTTTATATGCTTAAACTATGCACAATACACTTGTTTATCTATTAAAAAATAACAGTGTATTTTGTTGTTGTTAACTGTTGCTAAAAACAGTTATGTCTTTCTGTATGTTTCAATTGGTATAAAGTTGCAAATATTTTTTTTCGTTAACGAAAATTAAAAATTTTGAGTTGAGTCACTTTTGAACTAGGTGTGCGATATATTTGCACACCATAATAATCCATGCGTAAAATTACGAAAAAATGTCAAAATAACCAAATTTTTTGTAAAATAAACGAAAATTTGTATATTTTACGAAATTTTTTGTAGTTTTGACAATAATTTCTTATTTGTATGCATGGATGATTATGAGTGTATGAAATTGTGTATATTTTCATACAATCATATACAAAAATGTAGTGAAATTTAAAGACTAAAACTCTCATCTAATTATATTAGATGCCGGACCCAATAATATCTGGTTTTTATATAATTATATAGATTTGTATCAGTTTAGATATAAACTGATACATTCAGATACGAAACTGATACAATTCATAATTCGGATAATATTGTACTGCACATTTATCTAATTGCATAAGATTTGATCTAAGCTCATACAAACATATACAATACCCATATTTCGGATGATATTGAATATAATTACAAACAGTGTCACATAGACATTGACGTGACTACATAAAGCTCCATATACATTTGTTTAATAAGGTCGTTCTAATAACATTGGGTCATTTTCCCAATAAAATTATAAAAAATTTAAATGTTTTTATATATGGTCTAGAAATGTATGTGTACTTAAAAAGAATTTAATAAGGAAAATGAACCAATGTTATTAGATATATGTTGTACAATTATATTAGTGTTGAAGAAATTATATATGAAAATATATAATTTTATATGATGTCACATAAACCACACCTAACTGTACATAATTGTATAAAATTATAAAATATTTATTAAAACCATTTTTAATAGGTTATTTGAGCCCGTATGGTGTCATGTTAAGAAATGTGTTTTTGGAAGTTAAACAATTCGAAAGACACTTATTTTGCTTTCAGAGAAAAAACATTTTCGAAAATATTAAAAAAATCAATCAAATATTAAATATTAATTTTATTTTGTTAAATGAAAAAAGACCAATCTTAAAAACGTGTTCATCAATAACATCACATAAATGATATGAATTTTGTATGTCTTTATTTAAAGTATGTAAAAATCAAAGAAAAATATATTTTAAGAAAATAATCTCCATAGCTACGACATTATTAGCTAACAATAATTTCTCAAAAATTTACATCAATGAACACACCACGACGTATGATCAATATCAATATTACTTATACATACAGTAAATACGTGAATATAGCACCTTTAGAAACAAAATCATAAAATGTCTTAACAACTTAAATAAAATCAAATAAGCATGTAATTTAAATACACATCAACTTGACACACAAATGTGACACTTATGTTGTTAATAAAAAGCTTAAAGCAAATTTTTACTTAACTTTTTTGTTCGTCTTTTGCTTGATCCAAAATAAAAAAATTGCTATTGCTGTTATTTGGTTCATACCTATAGATAAGAAAAGCATTTTTAAATTTTATCCCTTTCACTACCGTCTTTTTGTTTGTGAATGTATTAAATTTTGCCTTCTGTTTCTTGCTTGGGGCCCTTAAATTAGAAAAAAAATGTTTATACATTTGCCCCTCCCCCTCTTACCCAATAACAAATGAGTCCGTAAATCGATTTTTTTGAAACTTCTTAAACCCTTTTGACCATTATTGGGCTGTTCTTGACATGGTCATTAGATGAAGCTACGTGCCAAATTTCGAGATTACAGCTTTTTTAGTTTACTAGATACACCAAACGACCCTTTATTCTGAGATAAAGGTTGACCAAAAAAACTGATTTGTGAACAAATGTCGTCACTATCTAGCCCTGATGAACAGTTTACGCATATTATTTTTTTTTTCAATGACCAATATCCTAATGGACATATTTGTACAAAAATGTAAAGTTTTATTTATCATATCATATATTTTTAAAAATGTGTACAAGTGTAGTGAAAGGGTTAATAAATAAAATGAAGACAACATGTTGTTCGGCAATAGTGAACAATTCTTACACTATACCAAAGTATATAAAATCAACACCCAGAAAATATATTAAGTTGTGACCATTGAGTTTGTTGTCAATTGAATTCTAGTTGCAACAGTAATGTAACATGTTACCTTCTTATTACAAGAAGTTTATTTTTCCATCCAAAACTTATGAAAAATTTCGATTATAAAATTTTTAGTTAAAAATTTTTAAATTTTAATTTAATAGAAAATATAAAAAATCAAATCTTCAAAAAAAAAAAAAACATTACATTTATACTGATGGTAATATATGTTTTGTAAGGTGTCACCAGAATGGACATGACCTTGTTAAAATAATAGGGTTTGTAATGGAAATGTAACCGACCTTAATTTTTTTATTCTCAAATTTATTAACGGATATAAAAGGGACGACTTCATTTAAAAATTGTCAACAAAAAAATAGATACAAAATAGTTAAAATGCACTGTTGCAGGGAAAAGCGTTTATTTTTGTTAACAAATTTTTTAAATTATTGTGTATTTTCTTTATTTCTTTATGAAATTTTAATCAAAAAATTTGTTTTAAAATTTTTCATGAAGAATAAATACATTTACAATAATTTTAAAAATTGTTTAACAAAAAAAAAACGCTTTTCCGTTCAAAAGTGTATTTTAAACATTTTGTATCTATTTTTTTTATTGAAAAATTTAAAAGCAAGAAAAATTTTTATTTCGTAATGTTTTCCAAAATCTTAGAAAAGAAAAATAAAACATTTTTTTCATGAATGATTCAAAAACTTTTGAGTAATTTATAACATTTTTATGTGGTAAAGAAAAACCTTTCCAAATTTCCCAAAATATCCTTAAAAAATTTCGATGAGGCGAAATTATTTTATCCAGTTTTTTTAAAAAAAATTTTGTGGCTGTATATTATAGTTATATCAATTTTTTTGGGATCTGTTTCATTTTTCTTGGGTTATATTTCATGGGGACTTATTTCATTCATTTCATGGAAAATATTCCATTACTTGTGGGAGTTGTTTAATTTTTTCGGGTTGGAAGTTATTTAATTTTTATTATGCCTTATTTCATTGGAGGTTATTTAATTTGGAGGTATTTCACGGCGTCTTAACTATATCAGGAAAAATTTCTCATTGTGATTTTCACACGTCCATCTTCATAGACCTCACTTCAGTCTACAGAGCGCACATACAAAATTCGACTTAAGTTTATATATATATACATTGTATAAGTACAAGTTTTTACCGTCTTTTGTTCATATTTACACGTTATAAAAAAATATTATGGATATTCCATTTCAAAAATAGGGAATCGGTATGATAAATTTCGTCTTTAGTATTATATGAAGGACAAATATTTGGTTTATTGGGGGCTTTAGAAGTACGCAGGCAAACAATAATAAAACATGGCGATATTTGCAGAAAAAAACAAATTTTTTATATATAATGCTGAATATGTACTTTGTGAAGTCATTCAGCCTACTGGCCGAAATAAGGATATCAGTCTTCAGATACACCTGTCTAGTGGTTAGTAAAATATTGGCATCAGATGGATATCATAAATATTTCAAAATCTTTAAAAAAGCTTTTGCCACGCCTTTCCTTCTACAAACCAAAAATAAAAAAATCGTGCTCCGATATTCACTATTTCGTAGATACTAATAAATGTTTACCAAATTTCGCCTTTCTAGGTCATCAGGAGTTTTAGATAAAAAGCAACACATAACAGAAAATGATAGAGACATTTTGTAGAGTAGAAAACCAAATTGCTATAATGTTGAAACTCTATATCTCCTCCCCATTAAGACTACACACCGAAATTAATAGATCTGTCTTCCCATTTGAAAGAACAATATATTTTCAATTTCCAAGCTTATCAAACTAAAATTTTCAATAGCATATAATTTTTAAAACTATTTGTATACCAATTTTTAGCATTCTAGGCCAGCAGGGAGCTTTAGAAAAATCTGGAAAAATTAAAAACCCCTAAAAAAATTTAAGGGAATATGCCAAAATCTGAAAACACCGAAATTGCCACCTCCCTCCTCCCATCAAACTGAAAATAAAAAAACCGGATTCGTTACGTTCTTTCAGGTTGTTTGTGTTATAAATATGACAGTTTCAAACTGGGTGGACAATCCCAGCAAAAGTTGTTCTGACAAAGAATCGGTTTAATTAGGCATTTTCATCGATCAATTTAACATTGGCTTGTCATAGAAGAAATCATTCATATAACGCTGTGAAACAATTTACTAGAAATATTTTATGCGTAAATAACTGCCAAAGAAGTTTTTTAGGCAGAAAAACTTCCAAAGAATCATATTTGGAATGATTCCTCCCTATGACAAGCCAATGTTAAATTCATCGAAAAAAAATTAGAAATTAGAAGAAAAAATGTTTAGTGGGATGATGTTTTATAAACGAAAAACATTGGGTCAAACTTTTACCCATCAAATTCATTTTCTAATTCAATACAAATAATTTTTTTGTTTGTAAGAACTGATTTAATTGCCATCAAAATAAAGAGGAAGTAGTGCTTTAAGAACCTCTTTAACTTGACTTCCAAAGCATTAGTATAAGCACATTTTTCGCTTTTATAGAAGGTATTGTTTACAACTGCCAAAAATGTTAAATTAAAGTTATTTTAGACTGCATTTGCGTCATCATATAAATTAATTTGTATCTAATTTAATAACATCCTAAGAAGTACTTTTTCATAAGTGCATATAATATTTTTTTATATGGAATGTTGTGAGATCGATTCCGGACTGGGGAGATACATTTTTCTTCTTTATATTTTTTTTGAATTCTTATTAATTTTTTTTTTTTTTTTTTTTGTAGTTTAATTTAGTTTTTTCTGTGTACTTTAAGATAATTAAGTAATTTAAATTGACAAATATTTAATATCTTGACTTTAATCATAAAGAATTTTTTTTTTTGGCCTTTGCGATGGAACTTTTTGTAAAAATTATATAAAATATAAAAACCTCAAGTTTTATATTTTTTATAGCATTTTCCTACCGCAAAGATGCTAAAAATTAGTTTATCGAATTTTTCACATTTGTTTCAAGATATACTTTTTAGGTGTGCCATGAAACGTGTGCAATATTCAGAAAAATTAGGTTAAAAAATTTTATTTTGGCTACAAAAATATATTTGATTTTTTAATTCTATTGTTTCGAATCGCAAAAAAATTAACAAAAACAAAAAATATCGAAGCCAAATCTTGCAAGCTAGTTTACTAATAATAATAATTAAATAGTAAATTAATTAATAACTGTTACTTAATTTAAATATATCACTTAGATTTACCTATAGAGTTTTTAATGACCTCGTTTTCCAGATCTTTAGAAATAAATATGGGACTTATTAAGATATCTTACGTTCCAAGGCACACTCGTTTCATTGCGAGCCACTTTTCAATACCTGTAGTTAAACTACTTCTCCAATACTTTTTTTTAATTGTCTGGTATATTTTATCTTATTAAGACACTTCTAGTCAAATTAATTATTAAAAAAACTATTTAAAATATGCAAAGAATTCAAAATTCTTAAATGAACTTTTTTTATTATTATTTAATATTTTTTTTTTTTTTGACCTAATCAAAAGTTAAAAATATTTTAGAAATAAGTTATAGTATCTAATTGATACGAAATCACATAATAAAAATGTTTCAAAAATAATTATTTTATCTTTTTTTGTAGCATAATTGTGTAGCATATTTTTCTTGTTTTCATAAAAATCATACATGGGCACACTGCAGTATATTTTTACTGCATTACGATTGGCAGTAATCAGTAAAATGTTACTGATTGCTGAAAGAGACTATGCAGTAACCAGTAGCGTTTTACTGATTACTGAAAAAAATTGCAGTACCAGTAACTTTTTACTGATTACTGAAATAAAATTTCAGTACCAGTAATGTTTTACTGATTACTGAAATAAAATTGCAGTAACCAGTAATTTTTTACTGATTACTGAAAAAATGCAGTAATCAGTAAAATGTTAACACAATTAATTTATTAAATTGCATGACAATTTTGTTAAAAAATTAAATCGTACCATTACTATTTTGTTAAAAAGTCAAAAATCTGACCTTGGGTTTTTAAATTTCAATCATAATTTTCTATTTATATTCTTTTTGAACCCACTTAAAAATTAACGTTTTCAGTTTTCAAATATCAAAGAATTGGCCGGCATACTATTTTTATTGATACTATATATTATTAGCTTTTCTCAACACAAGCATTTCCAAATTTACATCGCTGAGTTTTTGTCTTCTGGAACGATTCACAATCCCAGCGAATGAAAACAATCGTTCTACAGTTGCATATGAAGGTAATGCAGTATTGTATTTGAGAAATACGTTTTTAATGCCAATGTGATTATTTAGGCACTTTGTTGTCGTGTCTTGTTCGACAAGGTATAAAACTGTTTCCTGGAGATAATTTACCGAGTCACTGCATTCACACTGTACGCTAACATCTGTTTAAGAAAACAATACATATATTAATACAAAAATTAAACGTAAAATTGAGGGTAACAAATTTACCATTACTTTCTTCCCCGAAATCTAGAAATGAATTCTGTTTTGTTGCAGGTATGGCACGAGTTTCAGCTTGGGGTATTTTGCAATATTTAAGTACACAAGTGTTGAACATTTTCTTTAGTTCATCTTCTGTTTGTGTTGTCGCTGTTTCCAACAAAGCTTTTAAAAATCATAATTTTATTTCAGGAACAGATATAGCCGCAATAATAGCATCCCAAGCTTCAGGCTTCATTAGGAAATATTTCTCAAATCTTTTGAGTAAAGATTCTGCATTTTTTCGCTTACTTCAGCTAAACTCTTAAAGTTCGCACACTCCAAACGACAAAGTTTTATTCTTAAAGACACTATAGTAGGAACAAAGTAACCAAAATACATAGTCTTTTCGCCCTGAAGAAATTCGATCGCTTCTGCTATAGGCTCAATAAGCTTTATGTATTCCACTAAGTACTCAACCTCATCACTTAGAATTGTGGGAATTCCCAGACGATAACACAATTCGGGTAGTTTTCGTTGCATTCCATTCTGAAGCAATTAAAAATTTGTTAAGTTACCTAAGTTTTTTCCTTTGTAACTTATCTAAGAAAATATTATTTTTTAATTTAGATAATGTGTAACTATCCAAACAACTATTCAAGTTGTATTTTACCTAAGTACTTAGATAATAATCCACTTTTTTTTTTGCGTGTAGGCATATTTTTTTATAACACTCATTTTTAGTTGGTATATTTAATTGCTATTAAGTGCCTAAATGATTTATTGGTACAAATTTACTGATTACTGCAATTTTTCAGTAATCAGTAAAAAAATACTGGTTACTGCAATTTTTTTTCAGTAATCAGTAAAACGTTACTGGTACTGCAACTTTATTTCAGTAATCAGTAAAACATTACTGGTACTGCAATTTTATTTCAGTAATCAGTAAAACTTTACTGGTTACTGTAATTTTCTGTCAGTAATCAGTAGCAGTTTACTAGTAATGAAAATTTCGTTGCAGTAACCAGTAAATTTTTTTTTTACTGAAATTTTACGGGTACTGCAATATGCCCATCTATGATAAAAATATATCAACATTTTCAACTTAAGTTCGTTTTAAGTTTGTTGGACTGCATAAGCAACTTTGGTGCAAATGGTAGAGCGGTCTACTTCAATAAAGCAGATCGTAACTCAGAATCGTGTGCTCAATTTCCAGCTGGTACCTTTTTTTTTTTTAATTTAAAGAACATCCAGCACATTTTTATTAACAGCATGCAGCACATTTTTATTAAATAAAAATATTAATAAAAGATGTTTTTTTATTGGCAACACTTTTTAACTGGCGGTTTTGCATTTTAAAATAAATAAACTGACGCCTGAACAACGCTTCGAAATTGTGTAAATTTATTTTGAAAATCATGGTTCTGTTCAAAATACGTATTGCGCACGAATTTTGTTTAGCGATGAAGCTCACTTTTGGTTAAATGGGTACGCCAATAAACAAAACTGCCGTATTTGAAAGTGATGATAATCCTAAAGCGAATGTTGAGAAACCATTATATCCAGAAAAACTGACTGTTTCGTGTGCTTTATGGGCTGGTGGAATCATTTTTCCGTTACTTCTTTAAAAACGATGGTGGTCAGAACGTTACTGTCCATGGTGAGGGCTATAGAGCCATGATTACCTGCTTTTAAATTGATCAACCATGATGTGTGGTTTTAACCAGGTGGCGCAACATGTCACACAGCTCGTGCCATAATGAATTGAAAGAAACTTTAGGTAACTGTATAAGTTTCACGTTTCAGACCCGTGAATTGGCCTCCAAGATAGTGCGATTTTTTTTTTTTTTTTAAAAAAGAGAGGCAACACTCAGGAAATACTTCCTATATTTTGTGTGTTGCTTTCTTTGGAAAGGAATAGTATAGAGATGAAAGGTGGGGAAAGATGAAGGGCTTCAGACATGGCAACACTGTAATTGCGCGAGATTATAAGTCTTAGAACAGTTGTTGCTCGCCACCTGATGGAGAGTTGGCGAACTTATTGAAGCTTTTTGGTTCATAGCCCTTGATTCATTATTTTACTTCGGTGGGGTTAATTGCTATGGGAACACCGAAGGTGGACATTGCGATACGTATGAGGGATAGAAAAAACTCATACATATTAATTTGATGTTGCCGGCACCGGGGATCGAACCCGGCACCTTCTGTGTAAAAGTCCAACGCGCTAACCATTACACCACAACGCCCACCTAATTTTGCACCACATCTGGATCAGCAGATGTGGTGTATTAACTGCTTCTTCCTCAGCTCTTATTTTACTGTGAAGTTATATATAATGGTTATAAAATAAAAAAATAAAATTTAATTTAAAAATGAAGAATAAGCGTTGTTCTCTATAAACTATAAACACTATTAGTTTTCATTAACTAATTTTTCTGCTTACCGATCACACCCAATTATGGCATCGACTGCAATGGAGCTAAATTGAAGTTTTCTTTCATATTAGCTTTAGTTAAATCAATTAGGAAAAAATCATTACTGCATTTTTTTTATTAAAATTAAAAAAATAATATTTCAAAAATGTTCGCGGTTGGCTGGAAAACTTTCCCTCCACCCATTATTGATAATTAAGGTTCTAATTTCTTCGACATATATAAAACAAAATGAAAATATGATATGTTTAACTAAAAATTAAAAAATACAGATTTAAAACTTCATCGCTGATTTCGGGTGACTCTTTTTGACTCCAGCGAAAAACGTATTTCTTTATAGTTTTTTATGGTATATTCGTCTTTACTATGCCAATTTTGATATTTGCAAAAAAACTATTAAAAAGTTATAATGTATATAGAATAGATATATAGATTCCGATTATTGGAGAAAAGATTTCTTCATGTCAGTAGATATTGTAGATATTGAAAATAAAAAATCATCAAAAGTCCATTTCTAAGACAATATATTTGTGAATGGTTTTCACACATTTTCGGAAGATCCTTTATTTTTTTAAGACTATCGTATTATTAATCCTTTTAACCCTTTGTGGCCGAACTGTGTCCAAATAATTAAAGTTTTACAGAAGATGTATAAAAATCTTCTGAATCTTCTGAATGCTTGGACGGAATTTGAAAATTTTTAATATCATTTAATATATTTGTAAAACATTTAAGTACATTTTCACTAAAGTTTAGGAATATATTTATAGAAAATATACACACACAGAAATAAAGTACCAACCGAATTGAAAAGTTTATTTTAATGATAACAACTTATAAATTCAGTTAGTACAACGATTTTTACATTAGATTTCTGAATATTTTTAGTGTCGCGGCGCGTGCGATTCGCGGCCGTGGCCGCGCCTATAGGACGCGAAACACGGTGGCGCCGCATTACGCAAAACGCGGCCGAGTAGCAGGACGCGAATCGTATGCACCGCTTTCCAGAGGTTGCATGTCATAACGTCCAATGACATAATGTCCATTGACGTTATGTCACTCGAAAAGTGTCATAATGTACATGGACTTTATGACAATTTGGAAAATGTCGTAATGTCCATGAACATTACGACATTATTTTTTTGGATATTATGTCACTTTCAAATGTGGCATAGCGTCGAGACTTTTTAAAATAAAAAGATTAATAATATTTAGTATATCAATACAATTTTTTTAAATATTCTTTACTAGTATATCCCAAAATAAAACTAAATTTATAAATCGTATAATCGCACGCAGGAAAAACTTTATTTCGCGTATATTTTCTTCATCTAGCTTCCGAATTTTTTAAATAAATTTGATTTTCGACTTTTACGTATAACACTTTACTATTTCTTCTTTTGCCACTTCATTATTTCAGATTCCAGATTTGCCATTATTTTTAATCACTTTAATGCCGATCTTTACTTTTGCGTTCCTTTTGTAAAAATAACTAATTGTATTCCTATTTTTTACTTTACGACAATTTTAAAAACCGTTACAAATGCATATAATTTACCAAAATGTAGTTTTAATAGAAATGAAATAACTCCCAACGATAAAATCACATTTAAAAATGAAATAAGTCTCAACAAAAGTGAAATAACTCCCAATGCCAAAAAAGGAGTGAAATAACTCCCAACAAAACCTGGTTGGGAATTATTTCATTTGGGAGTTATTTCATAATGAAATAATTTCTAACAGAAGATTGTGAAATAAGTCCTAACGCATTGGGAGTTATTTCATAATGAAATAAATCCCAATTTCTATGGAAAATTTTTGGGAGTTATTTCATTTTTTTTTTTTGTAGTTATTTCATTTGCGAGTTATTTCACGGTACCATTTTTAACCCCTAAAAATTAAATTGCTTCTTAACAAATGTTACATACTTTTGTCCCCTCTGTTCCCCTCTATCAAAGTTTTGTTAAGAGTTGTAGGCTTCAGCACTGTGTACTTTCCTTGTTAGTTTAAAACAAAAATCCCTTATTAAAAAGCCGTTAGATTTCTTTTCGATAACGGTGTTAAAATCGATTTGCTAAGCTCAGTTACCTAAATTTAAACCAAAAACTATTCAACAGGCTTTTTCATTACGAAATTAATTTTTCGAACTAAACAAACAATTTAACATATTTCTACTTCGTACTGCATGGTTAAAGACGCTTGAAAAAAAAAATTAAGTAACAAACACCTTTAAATATTGTGAAGAGAGCTTAAGCTCTTCTTGTGTCTGTGTGCTATGTTTTCTGTTAAACGTGTGTGTGTGTCTTTTATAAAAGCATTCATAGAATTCTGCGTATATTATTTGTTGCGTATGCTTGTTTAGTGTGCGTAGTGATTTGAAAATTTTAAGAATAATCATATAAAGTTCAAAAGTCAAGGTACTTTTCTTTTACATTTTTTATTCTTATTGTAGTTTGCTATCTATAAGATTTATTGAATTTCTAAACGTGCATCGACTTAGAATGTATGGTTATTCAAATGAGTATAATTTGTTATTTGAGGGTTGAAAGTTGCAAAAAAAAAAAAGGTAAAAGAAAAAATTCAAAAACCAAAAGATTGGCAACCATTCACATGTAAGATTTAAAGGTGGAAATGTAGAACAAAATTTGTTAAAACTAGAAAATATTTGTGTTTGATTTTGTAAGGGGTTGTTTGATAATACATTTTTATGACTGCAATTACTTTACGGTTGATATTATTTCCAATGAATGGTTCTTTTTCTTACATTTTATCTGTTAAAGAGGATTACAGACTTAATTTAAGAATAATAAAATATTAAAAGATTTTGTATATATGAAAGTTATTTTAGCAAAGTTTTTGCTGTATGAAAAGTAGAAATAAAAAAAAAAATTCCAGTGTAAAAAATAAAATCACCAATAAATCGGCTAAATAACCTATTACTATACTGTTTGTTTCTATAGACCAGAAAAAAAGTCTACTTAAAATTAATTAAAACAGACGTTGAACAAAACCTTCTAAAATTATAAGGTTTTGTGCAACGCACTATCACAAATGATACCAAATCTAAAAATGGCGTTGTTGCGTAAACACCAGATACGTGTATCAATTTTAAAGTAGCATAGGATATGCATCCTAGCCAGCTGAAATTTATTTTTGGATCATTGCATTTGTAGTGTTCATAAATATTATGAAAACTTTCATAAAAATGCATAACAAATGTTTCATAGACCTTCATCATTTTATAAAAAAGTTGTTAAAATAAAAATAAATAAATAAAAATACTAAAATTT
The DNA here is from genome assembly GCA_021234595.1 of Delia radicum. Taxonomy (NCBI): domain Eukaryota; kingdom Metazoa; phylum Arthropoda; class Insecta; order Diptera; family Anthomyiidae; genus Delia; species Delia radicum. The sequence continues at coordinate 98,366,052 of CM037854.1, read as the reverse complement.
AGAAATAAAAAATTTTTATTTTCATTTTTCATTTGAAATATAGAAAAAATGATTTGCAATTAAATTTTTTAAAAACTCCAATTCTACAAGAACTTATAAGAAATTTTCAACAAAAACTTCATCAAATCCTCGAAATAAAAGTGAAGCATTTTTCTTCCAACCACTCAATAAGTGTCTAATAAGCTTAATTAGTCTTCACTAAAAATCGACCAAGATCAATTTAAATTAGAAATCAAAAGTTATAAAGAAATCAAAAGTTATTAGAAATTGATTTTAAAAAGTGTTTTTTTTTATTTCGATTATAATTTTCGAACTTTAGAAGATATTTTTTATAAAAATTAAATTTCTAAAATAAGGATTAATAGGATTTTTATTAAAGATCTGCATATTCTGGAGGCTTTATCTTTTCGAAAACTTCGCGTTCTGATGAGATCTTTAGCCAGATTGAAATACTAGTATCAACCTAGCTAATGTGTTTGATTTAAATTTAAATTTTGATTTAAATTTAGTGAATGAAAGAATTAGAAAAAAACAGATTGTTTTTGTAATTCATATCAAGAAATTTAGGGAAAATTTTTAAATATAGTTTATGAACATTTTTCGTAATATTTATGTAATATTTCTTAATATTTATGAAACATTTCATAAAATCTTATGAAGCCGCTTCATAATAATTATGAAGCACTTCATAAAAAGTTATGAAACTTTATCATCATAATTATGAAACATTTCGTAAATATGAAGAAGCCTGTCATTAACTTGCTCTTTTATCACACAACTTCATCATATTTATGAAGTCTTACATTAGATGAAAACCAATGAAGTTTTTCTTATTATTTATGAAGTTTTTCCTAAATATGATGAAGCTTTTTCCCTGAGCGTACTTATGGAATATTTTGAATTTATTATTGAAACCGTGAAAAAATCGCGATTTTTTCAAAAATTTATAATCTGAATATGGAGATGTGTTATAGAATCCATGTAAAATATATATACTTCTTTCAAAAGTGAATGATACCAGGGCCATCCCAAAATTAGCCGACCTGACGTATAGATGGCGGTAGTTCTTGAAACCACGTTGTTAAATGTTTTTTTTTTTGAGATATCAAAAATAATCGATCTCAGTGAATTTGTAAACATGGAAAAATTGGTCACCATTATGCAATTCAGTTCAAACAATATTAAAGCCGAGCTAGACCCTACTTTGGGCTATTCTGCTCCTTCGTTTATGGCTATAAAATGTTGGGTGGAAAAGTTTAAACGATGCCTTACAAGCTACCTAGACGAACACCGTAGGGGCGACCAATTGAGGTGTCCACGCCAGAAACGGTGAAGAAAATCCACAAAATTGGATTGGATGATCATGATAGCGCATGAGCAGGATGATGATGATAATATGCACCCGTTTTATGTAGGTTAAATATATGTAACTTAATATCTTTTAATTAAATATATTTGGATTATTAAATTGTATCTATTTAAATATAATTAGATCCAAAGTAATACAATTTAATAGAACCATTTTTCGGATCAAACTATATCCTCTTATATTTGCGGAAAATGTCTCATCATATATAATTTTATATAAACTTTTTTACTCTGGTAGTTAATGATTTTTTTTTTAATATGGCACAATATATCATCATTTATCATTTTATCGTATGTTATATATTAGCATATCTTGTATATCCGATCATATGATATATATATACCATGATATATATATATAATCTACTATATATGATGATGTGTGAGTGTATATTGACCAATTAGTCAAAAATAATTATATCAGGCGTAAGCGATGTTACACATCTTGCGACTTTTTTTCATGAAGCAAATATGTAAAACTTCTTACAAAAACGACCTAATTGACTCCGAATTATATACTGATTTTCATTTAGATACTGGTAATGAGAGCCCATTACTGAGTTTTTCTGGGATACAGCTGAAAATATAAAATTTGCAATAAAAACATAAGAATTATACAGCTCAAACTATTTTTTACCCCAAACATAACTAATTTTAAAACATAAAAAATGTAAAGCAAATAAAAATTATAATGGTTGTTCCATTTGGCCGGAAGCTAAAATTTTTTTTTTACTTAAATCAGAAAAAAATGCACTACTATTAATTTAAAAATATGAATATCATATATTTTGTCTAAATAATAAAATAAGCAACCGCAAATCCAAGGCTTTTTGTTTCAAATTTAATGATTAGGATGAATATAAATATTTAAATTTCATTTTGTATAAAAGGGAAAAATATAAATTTTCATATCCCCCTGTGACCCAAGCTGCATGCAAAAAGTTTATCGCTTTTTAAGTTTAACGTAAAATAATTTAAAAAGTATAACACCCCAGCAAAACTTTGTATTGAGCGGCAGTAAGTTTGGAAATAAGAAATTAACGTCGGTAACTGGTTACTTTTCAATTACAATACCCACTATTTTAACAAGGGCATGTTCGTTCTGATAACACCTTACAAAACACATATTACCTCTAATATAAATGTGATAGGTTTTTTTTAAGTTTATTTTTTTATTTTTTATATTGGATACTAAATGAAATATCAAAACTAAAAATTTTATAAATACAATTTTTTATAAGTTTTGGGCAGAAAAATAAACTTTTTGTAATAAGAGAAGGTGCTTTTCTATTTCAACCCTATTATTTTAACATTGTTCTCCTCACTTACAGGTAAAGTGTTATAAAAACCCTCTTATTTAAATCTTTTATTTTTAGATTGAATATTATTTTAGAATTGTCTAAATTGTAGTAAAAAATTTATTTCATGAAATTTTGCTTAGAAACGAACTAATTATACCATAAAAACATTTAAACATGTGAATTTCGTGTTACTAATGGGCAGTCAGTAATAGCAACCCTTTCGAATGGACATTTGTGATTTTTTTAACAATCGCTAAGATTTCACTGAAATTATTATTTTTTATTTGTTTTGCAATAATGAGTTGTGAATATATTTTTAAACAAAGTTCTCCATATTAGTGGTCCATATATAAGGTTGTTTCAAAATACATGGTTAGCCAGTTTTTGGGAGGACGCTTTTAAACCTCAGGCTGTTTTTCAGTGATGGCTTAAAAAATCTTAAATTAAATAAGATTACCATATTTTACACCAAAAAAAGTAATGCAATTTTTAAAATAAATATGGTAGCACTTCTGAATGTCAAAAATGAAAAACAAACAAAACAACGTGCGTAGAAAAAAAAATGTTTGTTTATTTTATGCCCAACAATTAAATATTTCATTTGTTTAATATTGGTTGTAATTAAATATAAAATGGAGTCTAAAATAAATGTAAAAATACAAGCCGATGGTTTGGACAAGCGGAAGCGCTGATAAAACTCCAAATCATTTTATAAATGATAATCATTTGGAAGGGTTCGAATTGTTCTTGGTTTTCTGATTACAGTTATTTTTAAATTAGCGTAAATTTCCGAATCGCTATAGTCCTCAACATCTGAAGAAAAAACGTTTTCAAAAATTTCTTATATGTATATTGTTTTTTTTTTGGACTTTTACTTAACAGCTGTTTTATTTATGTATAATTTTCATTCACATCTATTATGTTTTGACATCTCAAAACTTAGTTTAAACGGCCAATGTTGGCCGGTTAAACTACAATTAAAATAAAATAAACTTGATCTCAAAAACAGAATTTTAAGTTTAAACTTCGTTAAAACTATAAACAAGGTTGAACTACACCCCAAAAACTAGCTTTAAGTGTATGTATTTTAGAAGGGGCCTTCGACTTTGGTAAATAAATGACATTTTGATGTTCTCTTAGAGAATTTGTCTTAGTGAATCAAAGGAGAAATTGAAGGATATTTATATTGATAAAATAGCGCCGAATTTTAAATCAAAATTTTTACTATCGAGCTTAAATAAATGCTTAAAAGAATAAAAGATAAAAAACACTGAAAAACTAACGAAGTACATAAACCTAATAAGGAGAACGTCTGTTTGACTCTAAAGACATTCTCATTGATGTTCATAATAACTTTAATGAAAATCGGAAGACCTTCGGTCTTATTTGTGCCGATTTATAATGGAATGCTTAAAATTCACAATAAAAAATACTTTTATCAAATACAATTACTATGGGCTTATTTTAACTTTTCATCGGGACTAATTTTAAAATATTTTTTTCCCTATTTGTATATTGGGCCAAGTTTTACGTTTTATATTGGGGCGATTTTACATTTTTAAATGACCCCAAAATTTATATCTTTCTGGATTTTTCGCTTGCTGGTAAATTTTCAAGGAGCCCATTGGAAATATTCGCAATTTTAGGTGAAAACATAATAGCTCACAATCGTGAGCCTGGGTCTCAAGGGAATAAAATACTTTGCATTTGTAATACATTACGCTTTGAAAAAATCGGTAACAAATTTTGGGTAAGAACACACAGGATTCCAAAGTGATACAGTTTAGGGATAGCTCATTAATTATTAACACAAGGTTATTGATTTTTGAAACTTAACAGCAGACATAGTCAAGGTTTAAAGTGGGAGCGACTAAAATCATCAACATGTATTCACGTAAAGTGTCTATTTTGACAAATTATACTATTTATAAAACGTAAATTGGTGGTTAAAACAAATATATTTTTTTTTTTAGATCTTGAGTTTTTGCTGGCTGGCTTTTAAACTAGCTTCATATAAAAACCAAAAGATTTAATGTACACGGCATTTTCATACAAATCACTGGGAATATGCAGGGGTGATTTTCAGCGCTGGATTTGAATTAAATATTTATTTTAATTGAAGCTTTCATACAAATGTCATTTATATTACAAAAGTTACTGAAAATCTTTATATTTGTTTAAGCAATAAATAACAAATAATCCTTTTAAGCTCACAAAAAAGTATTTTATTTCAATTAAACCAATAAGATGGAAATATATTTATGTTACGCTTCAAAAACTTTCAATGTTGAGTGACATTATAATACACTAAAGTTAAAAGCTTCAATAGTAAATATAAGAAAAGTGGAATACTAAAAGAATGTTAATTTATTAAAGAAAACCTTTTCACTTTTTATAAATTATATTAATCTTAAGGATATTAAAAAAAAAAATGTATTTATTCAAAGGTCACCGAAAAGATAGCTTCAAATAAAACAATTACAAAATAAAATAATACAAATATAACAAATAATACTAATAATACAAAAAGGACCGAGGAAGGTAGAGTTCAAAATAACTTTTTGCTTAAGTCGCCTAAAACGTAATAATTTGTATACACTCTTAATTTAAGACTTGGGATATAAAATAAATATCTTCTCTTTAAGATTTCCAAATTCTATAGCAGTTTGAGTACCCTTTTTGATAAAAGAAAAGCTTATGTACTCTTAATTAACTGTCGTATTGTATTTTAGGAATACAGGGTGTACACGAAAATTATTTTACAAAGTTAAATGTTAATTAAATAAAAAGTAAAAGCAAATACCTAGTTAAAAAATAAATTATTTAAAAATTTTTTTTTATAATATTTATAACAAAGCAAAAGATCTTAAGTTCGGAATTTGTCTAAAATTGTGTGTCAAATAATACAAATTAGCAGAAATTGTGCACTATTTAACTAATATGGTTTATTTCCATAGCACATATTTCATTTATGTATAATTACTTTTTACATTCAATTCAAGTTTTGCCCTTCAAAAAGCCGATAACAATGTGTTTACTAAAAGCTGTAATGAATGTTACACATTGCTTTATAAAATTAAAATGATAAGCTACCAACTTGTCTACTAGGGCACGCACGCCAATATTTGAACAAGAAATTGTTTATTAAACAAACCAAAAAAATAAAAATACATTTAATACAAAAATGCAAATCAGAAAATTCCCCAAAAACTTAATTGTTTTTCGAACAAAAAAATAAGACAAAAATATTAAACACTAAAAAACATGAAATAAAAATATCGGAACAGACAGATTTAAAAATTTTGTTGAGAAAAATGTAAAAAAATAATTTTTGAAATCGGTTAATAACACTGTTCAAGTTTTTAACACGAAATTTCTGGTACTGACAGATTTAAAAATTTTCTAGAGAAAAATGTAAAAAAATAATTTTTGAAATCGGTTAATAACACTCACTGTTCAAGTTTTTAACACGAAATTTCTGGTACTAACGTGAAAACCATATGTTTGTGTTTGGATGAGCCCCCTGACTACTACTCCGCTGCTGAAAGTGCCAATTTGGCTCATTGGGAAACATTTATGGGCTTTTTTTTGAATTTCGGTCAATTCGTCAATTTTTGACCATTTTCAGCCCATTTAAGTCGCTTTTCCTGTATTCAAAATTTCTTGTGTTATCTTCATACGGCTCACAATTACTATTTCCACCATCAGAACGCCACATTTCAACTGAGAAAATCAAAATTTTTAGCCTATTTTCATGATTTTTGCCCATTTTTCATCGATTTTCCCCATTTTTTGCTGTTTTTATGCGCTTTTTGTAGTTCTTGCGCAAACTTATCGACATAATTCTTACCGTTTTTCCATTTTACAATGTATTATGCAATATTATTGCCATTTCAAGCAACTCAACACACTTTTTAATACAAAAACCATCCTTTTTTACGCTTTTTTCGGATGATTTTCGCGTTTTTTATTGATTTAAATAGTTTTTTTGTGGTTGAATACATTTTTTTCGGTATAAAAATTAATGGAAATGCGTGTTTCTCCGTATTAATGTAATTCATTTTAAATTGGCAATTGAAATAGAGAAATAAGCAATGGAATATCATTCGTTATCCTCCAATTCCATTAACAAATTCCAGCAAAGATCTGCCAAAAGTGAATCTAATTTTTTTCCACTCTTCCAGTGTTCCAACTGTGCTGATACCTGGTGGAAACGTTCCCCATGCTCGTCTGATTCAGACGGCAACTGACGCTCGAAGTGATCCTGGTGGTGATGCATGTAATGCACTTTCAACGACATTCGAACACCGATGTTTTCGAAAGATTGCAGCATATCATCAACAATGGCACGCCAATTGTCCACTCGATGAATGCCGAGAACATTTTCGATCACTGCTTTCAGGCTATCCCAAGCGATGAGTTCCGCCTCTTGAAGGACATTGTTGAAGTCTTCATCCTTCATCAGTTTGCGAATGTCTGGGCCATTCAACACACCTGAAATAAATATATGATTTTATATAAAAACTTTCAAGAATGCTTCATCTTTGTTTGGCGGAAAAAGAATTTCAAATATTTATTTACCTTCTTTAATTTTCGCTTCACTCAAGCGTGGAAAAATGAACTCCAATCATCCAAATGCCAATCTATTTCCACGCACCAGTAACGCTTTGATGAAATTCTTCATTAACCCAAGTTTAATGTGCAATGGTGGCAGCAATACCTTATCCATCGGCACCAACTCCTCGTGGATAACGTTCTGCTGCTCGATTAGATGATTTGTTCTCGGTAACCAATCTCGTTTTTCATACTGTGGTGTATATCGCGAATGCCACGTACACAAGTAGCACATATTTTAGTGTAACCAGTTTAAAGGCCACAGATAAGTGCAACCACTTTCAAATCAGCGCATATTTTCCAACAATTTTCATGGTATTTCACAGAATCCAAGATTAGTTTCATGGAATCATACGTTTCCTTTGTTTTCACGGCAAGCGCAATTGGCACAAAGTTTTTTGTATTATCGAAATACAGCAGCACAGCCTTAAGACTGCTCTTCGATCCATCGATGAACAACCGCCATTGGTCCGCATTGTACGTGTAATTCATGGCCGACATCAAACCATTGATATCATTACAGTACGTAAATGAATTGTTTTCGTTGCGAGTAAAAAACGGTACAAATTCATGCTGTCGACCACGCGAACCGAACACTTTAACTTCTGGTGACAGGATGTTCACAGCTTTAAGATGTTGAGCAAGAATTATGGTTTTATTTTGTGACAACTTTAGTTGTCTTGACATTATGTTCAAGCGCTGTTGTGTAACTTCAATGTGTTTGCATGGTGGCGTAATATTTGATGGCTGATACAAAGAAAAATTCGATTCTGGCTCCGAAAAAAAAGATGGTGGGATGTATTCTTCGGTTTTCTCGGGATTGGCACTGGCGGAGAACGGGGAAGAGTGGTTTGGCTGGTAAATATATTCCATCGCCTTTCTTCTGTTCATACCCACAACATTAATTTTACATACGTAGCACATGTTTTTTTTCGTGGTAGACTGGCTCTGACCAAATCATCGGTATTCCATATGGCATGCTTTCCCGTCGACCTGTTCGCCAATCATACAAACGTGCTACACACGATGCACAAGCCATTTTAGGCACCCAGTCAACGTTACGAATCACTGGAATATTGAAATACTGCTCGTACAATGTTACAATTTCATCAGTAATTTTTTTCTTAGACGACATAATGGTCCACTTTCCGCTCATATAACAGTAATTATTGAATTTTTTCAGGCATTCATCCATTTTTTACCGTAAAAATTAATCACTTCAAACTGGGAACTTTATTTATACTTTTATTACTTTTCGTCACTTTAAAAAAATCGTACTTTACGCGTTCGGAGACACTTGTTGAATGACAAAAATCGATCAATGAACACCTATAAAAAATAAAAAAAGGATGGCTATATACCTGATTCGTGTGCGTTTGTGTAAAAAAATCATGCATATAAAAACAGCAAAAAAATGGGGAAAAAACGATGAAAAATGGGCAAAAATCATGAAAATAGGCTAAAAAATTTTTTTTTCTCAGTTGAAATGTGCGTTCTAATGGTAGAAATAGTACTTGTGAGCCGTATAAACATAACACAAGAAATTTTGAATACAGGAAAAGCGACTTAAATGAGCTGAAAATGGTCAAAAATTGACGAATTGACCGAAATTAAAAAAAACCCCATAAATTTTTCCCAATGAGCCAAATTGGCACTTTCATCGGTGGAGTAGTAGTCAGGGGGCTCATCCAAACACAACCATATGGTTTTCACGTTAGTACCATTTTACAACTTGAACAGTGTAATTGTAAAGGGTGGTTAAATTATAAGGGCCGATGTTGAATGTGAACCACACCTAAACGCCAAGTTTTTTTCCGAATTTTATTTGACATTTCTCTATTTCAGACTTACTCAATTTGAACCATGGAGAGATACACAATCCAATAACGTGTTAAAGTTATCCAGACTTATTATGAAAATGGGCGTTCAAATCAAAATGCATATCGTGCACTTCGTGATTTTTTTGGTCAATTTGATCGTCCAAATGTGCGTACAATCGCAAAAATCGTGGAAAAATTCGAGCAAACCGGGTCTGTAGAAGATGTGAGAACACCAGTGCATGCTCGTACAGCTCGTACTGCAGAAAATATTGCTGCTGTTCGCGATAGTGTGGCTGAAGAGCCGTCCACCTCAACTCGTCGTCGTGCCCAACAATTGCACCTCTCACGCTCGTCGTTGATGAACATTATGCATAAAGACTTGCATTTACACGCTTACAAGGTGCAATTGGCTCAAGAACTAAAGCCTCTTGACCATTCCAAACGTCGTGAATGGGCAGAATGGTGGCAAGAAATGGCAACAGTGGATGATCAATTTTCGAAGAAAATCATCTTCAGTGATGAGGCACATTTTCACCTCAGTGGATTCGTCAATAAACAGAATTGCCGCATTTGGGCGAATGAGAATCCAAGAGTGATTGTCGAAAAAACCAATGCACCCACAAAGAGTGACTGTTTGGTGCGGTTTATGGGCTGGCGGCATCATCGGGCCGTATTTTTTTCCAAAATGAGGCCGGTCAGGCAGTTACTGTGAATGGTGTTCGCTATCGTGAGATGATAACGAACTTTTTATGGCCCGAATTAGAAGATATGGATGTGGACGATATGTGGTTTCAGCAGGACGGTGCCACTTGCCACACAGCTAACGAAACAATGGCTCTTTTGCTCAACAAATTCAGTGGCCGTGTTATCTCACGTAATGGCGATGTCAATTGGCCGCCAAGATCATGTGATTTGACACCGTTGGACTTTTTTCTTTGGGGTTATTTGAAAGAATGATGAATCCAAGAGTGATTGTCGAAAAACCAATGCACCCACAAAGAGTGACTGTTTGGTGCGGTTTATGGGCTGGCGGCATCATCGGGCCGTATTTTTTCCAAAATGAGGCCGGTCAGGCAGTTACTGTGAATGGTGTTCGCTATCGTGAGATGATAACGAACTTTTTATGGCCCGAATTGGAAGATATGGATGTGGACGATATGTGGTTTCAGCAGGACGGTGCCACTTGCCACATAGCTAACGAAACAATGGCTCTTTTGAGCAACAAATTCAGTGGCCGTGTTATCTCACGTAATGGCGATGTCAATTGGCCGCCAAGATCATGTGATTTGACACCGTTGGACTTTTTTCTTTGGGGTTATTTGAAAGAAAAGGTGTACGTCGATAAGCCAGCAACAATTCAAGAGCTAAAGGATGAGATAATTCAGCACATTAAACGGCATAGAACCTCCATTATGCCTCAGCGTCATCGAAAATTTGGACCATCGGATGGAGGTGTGCCGCCGTGGTCGCGGCGCCCATTTGGCCGATATTTTGTTCCATACATAATTGAGTGATACCAATATATCATAATAAAATAAAATTACAATAATTTCCTAAATAGTTTGTGTTTTATTCAAAATCAACATCGGCCCTTGAAATTTAAACCACCCTTTAGAAATGTAATTCGCTGCAAAAAGTTCTTTTGGAAACACTGTGCGTATGAGTGATGTGAAAATATTTGTATACAATAAATAACACTCATACGTCTGTCTAGTAGGTAAATTAAAGAATTGTTTAGTATTTCAAAAGGGAATGTTCCATTTTAGAAAAAACAAAAAAAGTTTATTAAAAATGATATTGTTTTAAAACAACTTTGGATATTAGGGCGTCCCGAATATATGGTGAAATAACAAACGCATAATTTGAGGATTTTTATGGTTAGTCTCCCGCTTTTAATACTAACCTTCGAAATTTATTTTTGTTTTTCAGTTTTTTGTAACAATAAAATAACACAGTTAAACAATGAAAATGCGTCGGACATGCGACCGGTTTTTGAAATATTCGTGAATTTTACTTTCAACAAAAATTTAATTTTGTGTTATAGGTTTTTTTTTTTATTTATATACCTGAATAAACTACGAATAACTTTTAATATCGTTTTTAAAGTATGGTCTTTTAGCATTTAAAGCCCTACCAATTAGTTGCGATTGGGTGAACGGTGTAACCTTGCAATTAAAGTAAAAACTTCGCTAATTTTTATGGTTTGTAAATATTATAAAATCCCTTGATCGAATTTGCAAAATTTTAGCACATGATGTTAATTGTTATTCCATTTAATTTATTTAATCAAAAAACCCATAAATTGTATATCAAGATCAGGAAATTCAATCAGAACTTAACTTATAACTTTTTTAAATTAGTTTTGTAAGAATTTACTAAGAAGTAATCGTTATTTTTTAGCAAAACGCACGTCAGTTAGCTGGAACTTGGCTGGTTTTAATTAATGAAATGTGTTAGCATACTTGAATGTTAGTATCTGAATTTTATTAGTTAGGATTTTACAGACTCCATATTTTTAAGGCATACAAGTATATCTTTATTTTAAGCAATTTGTTCATTTATCTTAAGGAGAAAATACGCTATTTTTTATATAAATTAAGTAATCAAAGGCACAGGTAATACTGCAGCATCTTTCGAAATGTGTAATATATCAAATTAATAGCCTAGTTCATACCATTTGAATGTTGCAAAAAAGTATCACTGCTATTTTCAATTTTGTATTTTTTGCAAAAAGCTTATCAAAAAATTTAAATTTACTACAAAAAGTTTTTGGCAAATATTTCTTTGACTATATCTAACTTTGAAATTCTAAGGCCATATTCGTTATTTGCGTCCAAAAACTATTTAGAAATGATAGGTCCCAACGCGATGCATCTAATTTTTCTGATTTTGTTAAACGGTTTAATTGGATAATAATTAAATTTAAACAATTTTTTTTGCATATTAACAAAATGTAACGTGTGATTATTCCCAACCGTGAATATGGCATATGTATAGTCCCAACTATGGAAATGCCAGACAGACTTAAACATTTTAAATGCCAGCCTTTTGCTGACCATACAAATTCACATGGTGTAACTTAATAACACCTCATACCTTATTTTTATCAAGGTAAATATTCACACGGTCTTTATACACACGTTGGTCTCTCTTCCATAGCTACCTAGCTTTAAGTTTGACAAATAAACAAACAGTTCATATTCGAACATAAAACTATGTAGTTGTTATTAATTTTACTCCACATGGCGATCCTGCCATTGTCTCTATTAGTGTATAGTGAACCAAGTAAAAAAAAACAACAAAGAAAAAAGTGAAATCACTTATATAAATATCTCAATAAAATCAAAAAAAAAAAAAAACTAACACAATTTTATAAAATTGAACAAAAAAAATTTAATTAAAACGTTGCAATATAAACTACCCGTTTAAATGAAATTATTTGTGAAACAAAAAAGATATATAAAATCAAAACATTCAAAATAAAAACAATTTTTAAAAAAAAAAAAAACAATTGAATACAAAAAAAAAAGAAACTTAAAGAATAATTATATTAAAATATGTGCCTAAACTAATATATACAATTTTAATATAAAAAAAAAAATTTAAAACTAAAATAAAAATAAAAAAAAAGTGGAACTGATGTCGTTAGCAAAAATTTTAAAAATGTGTAGTAACATACACCGACTACTCTAAAAAAAAAAAACACAAAAATTGCTTTCAACCCTACAAATAATTAAGAATACAAGAAGAAGCAATGTGGCCAAAACATTGCGGGGCAACATGCCGAGTTGCTCCAAGGATGGTGTGTCCGATACACCATCGGACCTGACAACAACTACAGCAACAACAAAAACAGCATCAACTACAACAGAAGCAACAACACCAATAAAATTAGTAAATACGGTAATAAATAATTTTTTTTATTTTTAAAAGCATATTACTTTATGGTACTAAGAGTACTACTTTCTTAAATAGCAATTATTAATTAAAAAAAAAAAAAAAAAAGAAAATAAATAAGTCTATTAGTAACCAGAATTTTTTTTTTTAATTTCCGTCGGCTGGGATGATTCTCAAGGGACACTCTCACAGCGCGACAGAAATTCTACAGTCACCAAATAGTGAGTGACTGATTTATGCCACATCCACCTCAATCTGTTGTCCTGAAGGAAACGGATAGGGGATGACGTGACATAACTGAATTTTTTTTTAATTGTCTTGTGGTACTAACATTTTTTTATTAAAACTAAATGTGTTTTAAAACTTAATTTTTTTTAAAAAGGGAAAGAGAAATTTTATTCAAATGGGGGGCAAAGAGTCAAAAGTTGAAAACCCCAATGCTAACGTCATTAATGAAGTTACCGTGGAAGTAGAATTCCCGGTAGTTTATTTCATTATAATCATAGCAATATTGGCATTACAACTGCTGACAACTTTGTACCAGTTGCACAAAAGATCACTGCGCAAAAATTATGCACGCGCAGCTTCTATGGCCAATGGTTTAGAGAAAATCTAGACATTGGTTAACTTCGGGGAAAGAAAAGGAAAATAAATATTAGGAACAAAATACTTGCATGGATTGGCAAGGAATCCTAAAGCAAGTTAGGTCATTAAAAGAAGACTTCGATAAGTCTTATAAATGTCTTAATGTTGAAAGACAAACCAAGACGAAACGGTGGTAAAACACATAAAAATTTTGTGCTCCACTTTGGAGAAAATTAGAGTAATACTTAACGAGTACTACCCCCGTCTGACCACTCCCCATCAGACAGCTGCTGAAAGTTTCTTTCAAGATATTCGTGAAAGGTTACACAGCATATTAAGGAAAAGGGAAATTGAAATAAAATTACCAGTTACACTCCAAGAAGAGGTAACGTACGAAGTGGATATTGAGAATCCACAGGGTAAAACTATTGAAACCAAAGTAATCATACACCCAGTTCCAATTGAAATTTATGAGCCAAATTTGGATGATGGAATAAGAATGCCACAAACGGTGACAGAATTCTTAGGCTTGGCCACAAAAATCTTACCGGATTTTGATGGCAAGCCGGAAAATCTACAAAGTTTTGTAGATGCTCTGAATTTAGTGGAGTCAATCAAAGAGACCCACGAATTAGTAGCCGTCAATGTTATAAGGACTAAGTTAAAAGGGGCGGCTAGAAACCTGGTGGGTGACGAAAACACCATACAGGCTATAATAACGAAATTGAGAGCTTCAGTGAAGGGTGAATCCACTGAGGTAATCACCGCTAAACTATTAAGCGTAAGGCAAAACAACAAGTCTGCTAACGCATTTGCGTGCGAAATTGAAGAGTTGACGAAAGCGTTGTCAACTGCGTACATCGCTGATGGATTGACAGCTTCACTGGCGGAAAAATACTCTACGCAAGTGGCTGTGAAATCGATCACGAAGAACGCGTCAAACGAAAGAGTTCGACTAATTATGGAGTCGGGAAACTTTGCTTCAATGAACGACGTAATCTCTAAATTTGTAAGTTCAAGTACAGATGCAAATACAAATGCAGCTGGCATCATGTTCTACAAATCCAGAGGGGGAAGTCACACCTATGCCCGCGGTCGTGGTGAAAACTACAATCGTAGAGGCTATGGTCGCGGTTACCATAACAGAAACGGTTACAATCGTGGTGGTAACCATAATACAAATTATAGAGGAAATGGACGATATAACGGTAATAATCGTCGGAATAACCATGGTGATGACAGAGGTCGTAATGTCCGATTAGCCCTAGAGGGTCCGGAAAACGACCAAACCCCCGGTACTCAGTAAATGGGACCAATTATAACGGTAAAATCTATAGTATGAATCTGAATTTTACATCATATGTCTCAATGCGAACAACATTAAATGATAGCGTCCTGATATTTTTAGTTGACACAGGCGCTGATATTTCTGTAATTAAAACGGGTCAGGTAGGCAACACTTCAATTAATTTGAATAAAATAACAAGCCTACACGGCATCGGTAAAGGTATAACATATACACTAGGGAAAGTTGAAACAGATTTGAAAATTAAAAACCTGTTGGTGAAACACGAATTTCACGTGGTTAGTGATGAATTTCCTATTCCATCTGATGGAATACTCGGTCTTGATTTCATTAGGAAATACAACTGCATGTTGGACTATCAAACGGATCAGGATTGGCTTATACTTCGGCCAAGCGATTATCCTGAAGACATAACTGTTCCAATGCTTGATTCACCGAGTATAAATTCGATATCAATACCTGCAAGGTCAGAGGTTATTAGGGCAATTAGTAACCAAAACTCTGATAAGGATATTCTCATTCCAAACCAGGAACTTCAAGATGGAATATTTGTTGCGAATACAATTGCGACAAGTACTAAACCCTTAGTGAGAATAATAAACACAACACCAAACGATGTTGTTATCAGGAACATAAACCTGAAAACTGAAAATTTAGATGATTATGAAACAGTCATTCCAAATGACAAATTTTGTGATCAGATAAAATTGCAATTGTTGTCTAAAAATTTTCCTGATTTTGTGAGACCCGAACTTGAGAATCTGTGTAAGGAATATATTGACGTCTTTGCACTCGAAACGGAAAGAATTTCGGTTAATAATTTTTACAAGCAGAAATTACGCTTGAGAGATACAGAGCCGTCATACGTTAAAAATTATAGAATTCCTTATAAACATAAGGAGGAAATTGCGAGACAAGTAGACAAGCTACTAGATGATGATATAATAGAACCATCAGCTTCAGAATACAATAGCCCAATTCTTTTGGTACCGAAAAAATCTCTACCTGGAAGCGACCAGAAACGTTGGAGATTAGTTGTAGATTATAGGGCAATCAACAAGAAATTGATTGCTGATAAATTCCCACTACCAAGAATAGATGATATTCTTGATAACTTAGGCAGAGCAAAATATTTTTCCTGCCTTGACTTAACGTCAGGTTTTCACCAAATAGAGATGGATGAAAACTCAAGGGACATAACATCGTTTTCAACGGACAAAGGCTCGTTCCGTTTTAAGCGATTACCATATGGACTTAAAATAGCTCCTAACTCATTTCAGAGAATGATGTCTATAGCATTCGCTGGATTATCTCCAGTACAGGCATTTCTCTATATGGACGATCTAGTCGTACTAGGTCGTTCTGAAAATCACATGCTGAAGAACTTAACAGATGTATTTGAAATATGTCGCAAGTATAACCTAAAACTACACCCTGAAAAATGCTCATTTTTTGGACATGAGGTTACTTATTTGGGACACAAATGCACAGATAAAGGCATACTTCCAGACGATAGTAAATTCAAGATAATTAAAGACTATCCAACACCCAAAAATGCCGATGAAACAAAAAGATTCGTTGCATTCTGCAATTACTATAGAAGGTTTGTTCCAAATTTCGCTGAACATTCCATTGTCTTAACGAGATTGTGTAGAAAAATGTAAAGTTCGAATGGACTGAGAATTGCGAAAAGGCATTCCAGTACTTAAAGAAGAAGCTTATTAGTCCAAGGATACTAAAGTATCCAGATTTTCACAAACAATTCTGTATAACTACAGACGCAAGCAAACATGCATGCGGTGCGGGTACTTAGCCAGGAATATGATGGTTTGCAACTCCCGGTTGCATATGCTTCGAGATCCTTTACAAGAGGTGAAAGCAATAAATCTACCATCGAGCAGGAATTGGCGGCAATTCACTGGGCGATAATGTATTTCAGACCATACATATATGGAACTAAATTTTTGATTAGAAGCGATCATCGCCCATTAACATACTTATTTGCGATGAAAAACCCATCTTCCAAGTTAACACGAATGAGATTAGACTTGGAAGAGTACGATTTTACCGTAGAGTATCTGAGGGGAAAAGATAATTGTGCGGCTGATGCTTTGTCTCGATTAGATTTTTCGGAAATATTGAAAATAAAGGAAAATGTAATTGATATATTAAAGGTAACAACAAGACAACAAAGCAGAAAAGCCACTATAAGTAACGAAAATAGACAAAGTGGAAAGGCAAAATCTGAAGATAAGATAAAGATATACGAAGCGTTGAGTAAATTTGGAAATAAAAATAGCGCCAGGCTAGCAATTAAAGGCGACTATATATATATTGATAAAGATGATAAGGTGATCACGAGAAATATGAAGAAGATTATTGATAATGGAAAGATTGACCTAGATCAATTCTTTCCAATGCTTGAAAAATTAGCAGTCGATAATGAATTAGTAGAATTACAGCAGTCATTAGGTGACTCGCTATTTGAAAATATCGCGATAAATGAATATAAAGAAAAAGGAAATAGAATGCTCGAGCAATTAACAATAAAACTCACGCCGAAAATAAGGAGAATATTAGATAATAATGAAAAAGAGGAGATTTTGCGAAAATATCACGACGATCCAATATGGGGCGGCCACCCAGGAATCAGTCGTATGTTAGGAAAGATACGTCAAAAATTTTCATGGCGAGGCATGACAAAAGACGTTACTAAATATGTAAAAAATTGCAACAAATGTCAGACTAATAAAATGTTTAGACACACAAAGGAGGAGATGATTTTAACTCCAACACCGGTAAAAGCGTTCGAAGTAGTACAAATAGATACTATTGGACCATTACCGAAGACAGAGGATAACTATGCTTATGCAGTCACTATTATATGTGACCTGACTAAGTATCTAATCTCTGTACCAATTGTGGACAAAAGTGCTAAAACAATTGTAAAAGCAATTGTTGATAAATGCATATTGATTTATGGACCCATGAAGAAAATTATAACTGACATGGGCACAGAATATAAGAATCAGATATTTGACGAGATTTGTAAATTATTGAATATAGAGAATGTTACTTCTACAGCGTACCATCATCAAACGCTTGGAACTGTGGAAAGAGTCCACAGAACATTCAACGAATACGTTCGATCCTACATTTCGGTTGACAAAACTGATTGGGACGAATGGCTGAAGTATTTCACGTTTTGCTACAACACAACTCCATCGTTGGCACATGATTATTGTCCTTACGAATTGGTTTTTGGTAAGACGCCTTACCTATTTGAATTTCTATCCAATGGCGAGATAGATCCATTATACAACGTGGACGCCTATGCGAAAGAAATAAAATTTAGATTACAACTGGCGCACAAAAGGGCAAGACAGTTGATTGAGAATGGCAAATACGGAAGAAAACTTTTATATGATAGGGATAGTAATAGTATAGGAGTAAACATAGGGGACTTAGTTTATGTGGACCAAGTTGGTCATAAGTTAGATAGTTTATTTAAGGGACCTTATGAGGTCATAGGTTTAGATAATAGAAATAATTGTATATTAAAAGACAAAAATGACATGAAACGAACAATACATTTGGACAGAATTAAAAAAAAAAAAAACATAAGTTAAGTCAAATTTTAAAATTTTAAAAGATTATAAAAAAAAAAATATATATAATAGAATATTAATACAATTGATCTGTGGATCCTGATCAAATCCACAAATCATCATTTTTCTAAAATAAAATTTAATTTAAGAAAAAAAAAATAATATTAAAAATAATAATACAATTTAAGTTATATAAAAGATTGACCAAATTAGATTGTTCAATCTTTTTCCAAAAAGGGAGGTGTAACGTGTGATTATTCCCAACCGTGAATATGGCATATGTATAGTCCCAACTATGGAAATGCCAGACAGACTTAAACATTTTAAATGCCAGCCTTTTGCTGACCATACAAATTCACATGGTGTAACTTAATAACACCTCATACCTTATTTTTATCAAGGTAAATATTCACACGGTCTTTATACACACGTTGGTCTCTCTTCCATAGCTACCTAGCTTTAAGTTTGACAAATAAACAAACAGTTCATATTCGAACATAAAACTATGTAGTTGTTATTAATTTTACTCCACAAAAAGTTCAATTGCTGATTTAATAATGTATATCTACTCGTACAAAAAAATCATAAAAAATACACAATGTAAATAAGACTGACCTCTATGATTATTAGAGTACCCATGAATTATATACAATTTTTTCATACATAGTTTTGACCTATATATAAATTTCTTGATGTTTTTCGCGATCACAATCCAAATTTCCTGTTTGGTACACATCAGCTAATATGGTATTAACTGTAGTTTTAGCAAAGTTTTGTTTTTTTTTCAAAACGTTTCTTCTATTCCATGACGAAAAGACAAAAACCATACATTGAGATTAAAAAATGTTTTATTTCAATACTCAAGAATGCAATACAAACATTTATAGTTTCAGTTTCCGAAAATTTAAAAAAGTCGCGATTTTATTACCGTTTTATTTTCCAAAAAAAAAAATAAATTAATAAATCGTCATATTGGGTTTCCTCAAATTGAAAAAACTGGCAGCGATTTACTGCTGTTTTAACGCGCAGGAACAGTTCATCATACATACAATGAAAGAGTTCTTCTTTCACAATTTAAAAAAACAACATATTCCGAACAAACAGTGTTTGTATGAGTAGAGCTAATTGTTCAAAATGTTTTAATTTTTGTATTAAGAGTTCGAAAATGTTTTCTTCGGACTTTCTATATTTTCATATATTTAGCTAGAATATTGTTCTGCTTCAAGTCCAAAATCTAATATGATACTGTCTGGAAAACAAACTGGCGTAGGTAAAAATTGTAAAGCTGGATCTCAATACAGATGATCTCACAAATGTAATTAAACAAGCAACAAATCAGTCCTGTTTTAAGCAAACATCTCTAGAAAAAAATCATTTCACTGGCTCCGTAAATACAAAAGAACGGATAATAATAAATTAACATATGCTGAATCAAATTGAAGGTTTAAACCTATATGTGCCAGAAGTAAAGAAATTTATTATAAGCAACTAGAATGGCAAATAAGCAATGTTTTGTAGTAGGCTTGTAAAAACACTATAAAATCAACAAATTGGGAGTGTTTTTTCGAATACTTCCTCAACCGTAACATCTATCTAAAGACATTTATTATGCAAATAAATATATACGAACTGGGCTTATCCAGTATAAGAACATATGCAATGGTTTTAGAAACAAACAAAAAAGAAAGCGCCAGGACTAGATGGCACACCATATGTATTTTAATTAGACCAAATTCTAAAAATGCTTGTAATTTCACTACTATGAAATATGTAAAACTTTATATTACATTGAGCAAAATGCCTAAACTTAGACATTAATTGTGACATTAATGTGTAAAATTATTGTGTACAATTTTTTGTATGCAAAAATACACATAAAATGTAATAAAACGATGGTTTTATTTATAATCATACATTTTGTATCTAATATTAAAATAAAGTGCTTAAAAAAATAAGTTAGGAATAATGTGCGTAATTTTTCAAACATTAATAAACTATAATAAATTTGTCATGTAATAAAAAAAATGTGAGTTTGTAAAATAAATTTACAAAAAATTAGAAACATACAAAATAACGCGACAAATTTAAAGCTAAAGACGTGACGTAAATTCAAAGACGTAATGTTGGAAATGCAAGTGGAATAGTAAATGACGGTAATTATTTTTAAATTTAAAAATATTTTTCCTGAATATACATTTACTAAACCAATATATTCCAATCTTTTGTCTTATAGTGGAATCAAATACATTTATTATTTGGGTCGGAGCAGAGCTATTTTAGGTGAAAGTGACTTTGACCAAACCAATAAATTAGCTGTTCTTGGACAACGTTACACGCAACAATTAAGTACAGCAGAACATTTTTGAATACTTGGGACATAAAGTTTAACATATCCAAAAATCCAAAGATTGAAGCTTGCGACCGCCAAATGCCGCGATTTGTAGATCTGACAGATGAGGCAATAGAAAAGGTACAAATATGATTCGCACACCGTTAAAATTAAAAAAAAAATATTCCAAAATTAATAAAATAGACAAAATTGGAAAAATTGCATTTTGCTTCAATTCTAAATATTTTTTATTTTGACAATTGTTTTTATTCCAGTGATAGCTTAGTTTTTTGGTGTTTTGTTGTGTGTATTTATTTGGCGTTTTTTCATTAATTTTATATTTTATAGTTTTTTTACAATTTAGAGAGATTTTTTAGAAAAACATATATTTAATACTAAATTTATTGATTAATAAAAACAGTTTTTGTGCTTTTTAACTTTAAACATTGCATCATTATATGTACTTATTTTTGGTGGATTGATTCGCCTTTTTATGTTGACTTTTATTCTTTTAGCACCATATTAATTTTCGAAGTTTGTTATTTTTGTTGTTTGTGAGGTCTTTTATTACTATACCAAATGTATTAAAAATACTGAAATATTTTGCCTAAAATTTATATACAAATAAAATGCAGAAGTTTTATAAAAATTAAAAAAAAAAACGTAAGAAGAAAATTCTCAATAATAAGAACAAAAATATAAATTATTCGGGATTTCTTATAAAATAAACGATAAATTTATTGCCAATTAAATGAATTACTTATTCACATTTTTAATTCGCACGTATTTTACCAATTGTCAATTTTTTTCAAAGGGGACAACCGCAATAAGATGTTTACGCAAAAGAGTTCCCTTTCCTTAAAAAAAACATAAAGTCAAAATTAGAGCAAACTTGGAAGCAGTGAAAAACATTAAAAAAATAAACTTTAGTTAACACCAGAACTTGCATTTCTGTTTTGATTGAATAAATTATTTGAAGTCCAAACATAATCTTCATAAGACATAAGGCTAATTGTTATACAAATTTAGTTTACCTAAATAGTATGTATACAAAGAAGTCCTCCATACTCAACAGTATTATTTGCAAGTTCGTTGTATCTGACCATTTTATTTAGATGTAATATACACTCAAAAAAAGTTTTTAAAGTCAGATACATTGTTGATGAGAGGATCCTTGCAGAAAAATTTTTAATATTAGCAAAAACGTTGCTAATATTAGAACATTTTTTGGTGTTATTAGTAGTTTTTCTGCCGGATCCACCTTGAAAAAATGTTGCTGACTTTATTTAATTAAATATTTATTTGGTTTAAAAAATAATATTTTAAACAAAAATTTACCTTGATTTTAACCCGGTATTCGCAAAAAACTGGATCTGAGTCCGGCCAAATTTGGAATTTAACATCTTCAAATGGTATTATCTTGGGAACTACAGCAGATCAGCCACACCATTATGTGTTAAGTTTTTGAAAATCGGATGAGAAACAAATAAATTTCAAGAAGTGAAAATTTTTTAAGGGAAAAGTCTTAAACTAGGTATTAAATCACTTATGCATGTTCCAAATGCCATTGCAATTGGCCTCTTTGTAAGAAATGGTCGAATTATTTCCAAAAAGTTTGTATCAAACTCGCCTAGAAATGAATTTTTACTGAAATACACCAATTCACACGCAACATTAATGGGCACACTAACATTTACTCTTAACTGTTTTTGTTAATTTTTAACGCCAAAATGCTTGGAAAGATGTTCATTAATATATGTGAATCTAAGCAACACCGCTTGCGCGTATGTGGCGAATTTTAAATTATCAAGGTTATTGAATTATTAAGTTTTTAAACGGACATTTGTGAAATTTATAAACGTTAAAATTTATAACCCTTAATTTTTTACAAGCAGCGAATATTTTCAACTTTTATTTGATATTTCCACCTGATCCTTAGGTAAGAACAAGCATTTTAAATTTTTTGGAACAATTTAAAATTTAAAGTCCTTTTTAAAGAAATTTTGACGTGATGGAAAAAAACTGCAAAAGCAGTTTTACTATATGTTGTCTCTAGTTTCTCGTATATATTGATTTTTTCATGTGAGAAAAAATTTTGAAACTTGTCTCAATTTATTCATCTCAATAAATCGATTTCTATTGGAAAAAATTGAAGTTTTAGGAGAAAACATCAAAACTCACAGTCGTGAGCTTGAGTATAAAAGGGTTAGGTATTTCAAAAGTAGAGTAAGTTCGGTTAATGTGCAATATATAATTTATATGTTAAAATGTAGCTTGATTTATTGATTAACTGTGTTCGTTACATGAATTCATTTCATTTATTGTAAAAAAAGTAATACATGAAAAATCTTACGAACCCAAAGAGTCTACATTCTCAAACATCTTGGTAATGTGGAGTACCTATTCGTGTAATGTGGAATACTATTGCTATTCTTGAACGATTGAAATGTAAAATAAATACAGAATCTGTTTGAGTGGCGAATTTTACCGTTCTTTGGCACTTTTTTTGGCAGGGAATATTTTAGTGGACTAACAATAATGAAAATTTTTAGTAAACTAATGAAACTTTTATTCACATTGAACAGCTTTATACTTTTTATGAAAGTTTTTATTTTAAAGCTTCTTTATTGAAGCTTCTTTATTTAGTTATTGGAAATTTTAATAAATAAAATTATAATATTCACAAAATTTTATGAAAACGTACATTAGTTTTAAAAGTTCGAGTGCTTCTATGCGAAAATTCGTTAACATCATGCAGAGAATGACCTTAGTGTATAGAAAAATATCGACATAAACTATTTGCTTTTCTATTATACAAAAAGCAGAACTCACTTTCTACTAGCTGTGCTTTCAAACGTGAATTATAAAAAAATTTTATTTTGAAACAAAAAAAAATTTCAAAGCTAATTTGATTTCAAAGGAACTTATTAAGGATAGAATACATGACCACTAACATTTGTAAATCTATAAAAAATCAAAAAATTCATATAGTTTTTTTTATGTTTTGGACAGATTGGTTGATTTTCAAAAAATGCAAAAAACTCGTGTTAGAGGAAAATATAGCTTTTTATCAGTTAAGAAGAGAAATCAACAATCCTGTAAAACTTAATAGAGTCCTATTGAATGTTATATTAATGTTAAAGAAATAAAAATAGATAGTACAGTAAATACAATTCAAAATTGATATACTAGATTTTAAAAAAATACTAAGAGGGTAATATGGAATGGTATTCCACATTAGCCGATCTGCAATTAAACTTTTTAAAAGATTATGTCAAATTTTTAAACGTAATACTAACAAATACTAATGGCATTAAAAAATTCCTTAGTTCATATTGTTTCAGAAGCAACTGCAAAATATTAACATATGTACAACTTTTTGTACCAAAAAAATCTTTGAACAAAAATGTAAGCATGACATTAATTTATATGAATATGAAATGGTTTCGTTAATAAACATTTCTCAAATTGTTCTTAGTTTCAGAAATAAAGGAGCGTTCCATATTACCCACACTTACTCTATATTAATTATTTTTATATTTTTTTTAAAGAGAAGCAACACTCAGAAAATTCTTCCTATTAATTAATGTGTTGCTTTCTTTGGAAAGGGGATAGTGGAGAGATGAAAGGTGGTGAAAGATGAAGGACTTCAAACATGGCAACACTTTAATTGCGCGAGTAGATAAGTCTTATAACAGTTGTTGTTCGCCACCTGATGTAGAGTAGGCGAATTTATTGAAGCTTTTTGTTTCATAGCCCTGATTTATTATTTTACTTCGGTGGGGTTTAAGTGCTATGGGAACACCGAAGGTGGGCGCAACGATACATACAAGTGATAGAAAACTCATACATATTATTTTTCTAAATTGATGTTGTCGTCACCGGAAATCGAACCCGGGACCATCTGTGTAATAGTCCAACGCGCTAACCAGTACACCACAGCGCCCAAAAATATTAAAAAACACACAAATATTAAAAAAATTGGCTTTCATACTTATGAGTGATATGTTGACGAGAAAATGTGTAGCTCTATTTCTGTGCGAAAAATAAGTAAAAATAGTAAAGAGGAAGTATAAGTCAAATATTACACCGTTTAAATGTAAACGTTTTAAAACTAATGCACTTTTGAACATTAATATATTTATGGTTGACATATATTAATTTCAAAAATGGCAAAAAACTACAATGTTTTATTAAAATTTCTTGAATTTTCGAATTCAAATTTGAGCATACAAATACACAAAATTATTTGTTATGTCATTTTATTTAACGATAAAGGATTCATATTTTGCCAAAACTTTAACTAAAAACAAATACTGAGTGAATGCACTGTTAAATATGTATATCTGAAAAGTTTGCCTTTCCGCTTTAGTAATTTTTGCATTGAATATTAATTCAATTATTGTGTATAATATACTGTCAGTGTGACTACCGAATTTCGTGCTAAACGAATGGTTAGGGTTTAGCACCAGAAATATTAATTCCTAGGTCAAATGAAAAAATATCGGGAGCTGCAGCCGAATCACGAAGTCTATTTTGTACACTCATAACTAATTCATGCATAAAAATTAGAGACGTCATGAATATTCGTTTACTATTCGTTATATTTGGCATATTTTGACTATTCAGCTGAATAACGAATAACAATAACACTGAATAATAATAATTATTCGGTCAAATGTAAATAGCTTAAAAATCTGTGTCTCACAAAATATTTTTCTTTGATATGTCAAACAAAGCTGCTGATATCGATTACAGAATATTTTTCAACCAAAAACATATTGTTGTTCCTCTAAATGCTGTAAATTTTATAAAAAATTTATATGGAAATTTTTAGAAAAAAAAAAATATTCGGCAATATTAGGTACCGAATATCCGGTAAAGTGTCGAATACACTATTCGTGCCATATTTAATAATAATAAGAAATTATTATCTTTTTTAAAACTAATTTTGTCATTTTTCATATTTTTTGCCGGTATTATTATCAGTGTATATGTAATAGTTGATTTAAATATATATATATATATATACACCCAACTCTTTTTTTACACGGTAGATACGTTCCAACAAAAAACGTGTAAAAAAAAAACGTGTAAAAAAAAGCACGAAGCCCATACTTAAATCAGGGATGTGTTCCAAAATTAAAAAAAAAACGCGTTAGATAAAAAAATTCCTATACGTTGTTCTAAAAACCGTCTTAAAAAAATTAAACACGTGTTACATAAATTAAAAAAAATAAATTAATTCATATTTTTATTAAAAAAAGGTAACAGAAAACTTAAATCCATAAGTAAATATTGTACATGAAAAAAATTAACTTGAGAAATAAAAGAAAAAAGCTTTATTAGCAAATAGCATAACTGCTTAGTAATTAGCCATGTTTATTGCCAACTGGACTACTATTGCTTTCATCACTAGATACTCGTATATCTAACATATCTGAGGAGTTTTAATCCATTGATGAGTTCCGTTCCATAATAAGGTCGTCTGTAGTTGGTTTGGTTTTAGTTAGGAAGTCTGTAATCAAATGCTGGTTTTTTGGTTTTTCGAGTTGCTTATGCAGTTCATGGTACCCAGCTGTACAAATCTGGAGGTTTTATCAAATCTATATTTATAAAAATGCACACAAAGTATTTTACTAAGTAGACATTTGATGTAAGGCATCCTGAGAGTTTTTGATTTTTTTAGTTTAAAATTATTTTGGATTCGTGTTAGAACAAATAAACCGTGTAAAAAAGAAGAGTTTGTCTTTTTTGTGCACCGTGTTATTTCCAAATCGTGTAAAAAAAGACCGTGCAAAAAAAGAGTTAGGTGTATACATCTCTGCTCACAGATAAATAAAGTGCCAACCGAATTTAAAATTATATTTTGGTGTTAGATACAAATAAATTTAGCTGGTACAAACATATTCACATTTGATTTTTGAATATTTTGGTTGTATTAACTGAAACTCAGTTGTATTAACCGAACTTTGTTCTGAAAAATAATATTCAGTTGTAAAAACCGATATTAGTTGTAGTAACCGAGTTTAAGTGTTATGAACCGAATTTCATTTGGCAAATTTTTTTAGTTTTAAATTATGAAAAGGGGGATACTGTCCGTGCTTAAAAATTTGTAAAGTAAATGAATTATAATATTTTAATATTGTCATTTTACTTAAAATTTTTAGTTCATCATTTATTATAAGAGTAAATACACTTAGTATACTATGTAGGTAAAGACCACTGCAAATGTAATTAAAAACAAATGAAATTTCACTTAAAGAAGGACGACTTATATTTCAGTAAATTCAACTAATATTGTCAGTGGTTTTTTTTAAACTGTACAAAAAATGAACCACAATTTTTTTTTTTTGTTTTAGTTTTTGAATAAAAAAAACCTACTGTATGAAATGAATGTAAAATCATAATACAGTAATTTGATGTGGTTTTTTTTTATATAGTCCAAAATTTAATTTCTTCTACAAATGACTGATAAATTACTGTATAACAACTCAAGCAACTACAAATATGTACAGCAGAAGTTCCCTGAGTGTAGTTCTTTGAATTTTTTTAATTTAACCTTTAGCCGCAACAACTGAAACAGTAATTACATGTTCTTTGTGGTTGGCTCGTTGCGTGTCTAAAACTGTTTGGGTAAAATCTTTAATTACATATTCTTTTGTGTCTATAAGCGCTTAGACTGTAATTTTTTAGTATGTATTTATGAGTTAACCTACATTTGTATCACAATATTTATCTAGTTAATTACACTAAACTGTTGTTTGGATTGTTAAACATGTGTAAGTGATAAAATATAATCAAAAAGCACTTTAGCCAACAAAAGCAAGAACAATTAACACAATAATTATCATCTAAATATAATAACATAAATGTTGTTGTATCCCATGGCATAGGTAAGAGGACTAATTAAAAGAAAGACTGAATGTATGGGTGTTATATACATTAGAGTTCGTCAGAAAAGTATAACGTTTCTTTGTTTTCGGGATACCATCACTTTTATAATGTTTTGGCATCAGTCAAAAAAAAAAAAATGGCGATATTACTTTTTTAAATTAACGTTTTTGGTCCACGCGCACTTTTGGAAGGAGTTGGAATTTTAAAAAAATAATAACGCCATTTTTTTATTGATGCAAAAACCGTAAAAAATTGGTGATATCCCAAAATAAAATTTTTGTGACGAACTCTAATATACATATATCGAAATGTTGGAAATTCGTAAATTTAATAATGATTTAATAAATATTTTTAATTAGACAGGTTGTACCCAATAAAGTCGAAAACTACACCTGATAAAAACGTAAACTAAATATTTTATTATTAGTTTTTACATAATTTAATAATATTAATTTTCTACAAAACCACAGAAACTAAAATTTTAGAAATATATTTAAAATTAAGTAAATGAATACATAAAACTTAGTTTATTTTCAACGAAAACTTGTGTTTGTTTATCTCTTTAACTTCAATAATGAAATAATAACTCTAATGATTTTAAACACTACCCACTGTACAATTAATGTTCGAAAAGGCTCATAATCTAGCCTTGAAACCTTCAATAATCATAGCTATATGGGGGCGTTTTTCGTTGTAAATGAAGCCTGTTTCTGAGCGTTCTTTAATGACGCATTAAAGACTCGTAAATTTGAGCAAATTTTTAAACATGCTCTGGAAAAAATTTTCAAAAATTTTTAGACATGCTTTAAGAGCCCAATTAAGTTTATTTTATGACTCAGAAATGTGAGCGTTCTAAACATGATAATATTTAAGAGTCATAATTATTGAGGGCTCAGACAATTGTTAGCTGGGTATTTTTAATAATTTTAATGTTTAAATTTGTATTATATATTAAAAATAGAGTGCACAAAATTGATCTATTATTCAAAATGTTCATATACGCATTAATTATAGAAAAGTGTACAAAAGTATTATGTTTTTTTTTTAATCTTCATACCATCCTGGCGTAAATTTAAGTCGTAATATCACGAAAACCATTAGTCTGATCTCAAAATTTTTAAATATTCGTGCTTAGCATGCCAAAAATAATCAAAAATGATGTGTCTCTAGAAATATTTTTATTAAAGTAGTTTAAGAAAAATTTTCTCAACTTCGCACCATCTAACTTTTAGACCTAGTTCTACAATAAGCGCAACAATAATTGATAAAAATTGAAAGTTCAAAAAACTACAGCTCTAGTGTGCATTAGCGTGGCCCAAGATCATATGGAAAAATACAAAGTATAGCGTACAACCCAACGTACCAGAAACTATTAGAGGGGTCACCGTTTGTAATATCTGGGACAAATTTTGCCAACCTACTATGAGTGAAAGGCGGTGCGACCCGATCAAAAGTGTTTATCATCTTCGAACAAATCTTTAAAATTTTTATTTATTTTATGTCGATTATTTTATCTCGATGTATAACAGAATAACAGCAAAACTAATGTCATAATGAAACATATAGTCAATATGTCCATACTTTGCATAAAAAGGACCTTTGAATTTAAAATAAGCATATCACATATATATGTCAATTAAAACGTATTTTCATTACCTTTTAAATGACACACTACACAATAAAATCGGCCACACAAACATTTAGTTATAGCGGTTTTAGTTAAATTAGTAAATTCGTTACTTATTGTAAAGTATTTTTAAAGGAAATCTTCAAAAGTTGAAAATATTTCTTATATTTCTTATATATAGTAATTAAAAACAAATCAAAAATTTGTTTGAATTAACTCGCTTTTATATAAAAAGACCTTTGAGAGCTTTATATGTTCAGAAAGAAAATATTTATCTGGAGGTAAAAGACTGTTGGTGCTTTTTGGGGAAAAATCGGAAATATTTTATATTTTTAATATAACACTATACTCCATTCACTTTTTTTATTTAATCAAAAATTTATTTAGTTAAATAACCAATATTTTAAAAAATAAATTGGCCCCGACTTCGTCCCCTATTCGCAAAAACGTGTACCTGAGTCGGACCAAATTTTGAATTTCACATTTTAAAATAGCAATATCTCGGGAACTGTTAGAGAAAATCCACACATGCAATCATGTTTTTTGTTAGCCTCTATTATCAAATTAAAGATGTGTTGTTTTTTTGAAAATCGGATCAGAAACAAAAAAAAAAAAAATTACGAGCACTCGAAATGTTATATGCAAAAAGTTCGCTATTTGGGGTTGGGGTTATTTTCGACTCCGGGGGGTCTGGAGGGTTCAAGATCAAAACTTTTGCTCGGTAATTCTGCACTTATATCTGTTGAAATGGCCAATAATTTCCAAAAAGTTTTTGAAAAACTTTGAAAAATATTCTCTTGCCTGACGTGATGTTAGTTTTGACTATTTTTATACTTAAAATAGCAAAACGCAGACTAATTAATTTTAAAAAGTTTTTATTTTTTTCATGGGACACCTTAATTTTGTTCATATTTTTAGAATTTTCACGATTTAATATAATAAGAACAAAAAAATTTGTTGTTGTATAAAAAAGTGTCTTGCGAACATCTTGCAAGACATTCTTGTTACTCTTTATTCATACCCAGAGGGTCATATAGCCTGTAAAAATTTTGTTAAATAATATGAAGTTTGTAAATAAAATATTTATAAAAAATAAAATAACAATAGCAATAACCCCTCACTCTCGTTTGGGGTCAAATGACTTATTCTTCAAACATGTATATTAAACTGAATATGAAATTAATGAAAATATAGTACTAAAAATGCGTCGGACATGTGACTTATAAATTCATGAATGTTATAATCAGGGCCCGGAAGTTCATGCAAATGCATGTTTTTTCTCTTGAGTCTAAAAACAGAATAAACAAAGTATCTTTGCGAATAAAAAAGTTTCATCTAAAATGTCATAGATTTGGTAGTGCATATTTTTGCATATTTTGCTATAAATGCATATTTTAGCTTATTCCGCTTTAAACGAATATTTTTATTGTATATTTTCACTTATTTTCACTTTGCTTTATATGATTATTTTTATTGTATATTATTATTTATTATTTTATATTATTTTATATTTAACCAATTTTATAATTTACACCATTAATTAATAAAAAGAATTTAAGTGCATATTTTTGTTATTTTTAGTGCCTATTTTAAAATTTTTCATGCATATTATAGGCGTATATTTATATTAGCTCCGCTTTTTGAAATATTCGGGAAAATCTAGCTGTTTTCTTAAAAGTTTCTTATTAATTAATATACCTGACTAAACGACAAATAACTTTTAATGTGGTTTTCAGATATTGTATTTAAGCATTACATACCATATCAGTTAATTGCGATTTAGTTAAGGTTGCAGGATATCCTTGCAATAAAAGTGAAAACTTCACTTATTTTTCTTTTTGTAAATATTATAAAAATCCCTCAATCGAATTTGCAATATTTTAGCACATGGGGGTAACTTATACTCCAATTAACTCATTTCATCAAAAAACCCATACAATTTTTATCAAAGTTTTCCGAAAATTCAATCTGAAATACAATTTTTATAAATTTTTATTAAAATTAATTTTGTATGAGTTTACTATGGACAATATATATTTTTTAGGAAAATGTACTTCAAGTAGCTAGATCTTGTTTGGCAATGATTAGAAAACACGTGTTAATAAACATACTTGAATGTTTTTTTGTATAAATTTTATTAATTAAGATTTGTCACAGACTCCATATTTTTTAGGTAAAACATAATTTTTTATTTTTTCAAATTTCAATAATTTTTTCTTTAAACTACGCGCTTTTTTAAATCTTAAGTAATCCGTGATGTTTAGTAGAGGTACATATTAAAATTTAGTGTTATTCTTTTTTTGTTGATTTTTATTAGCAAAATCGTGAAAACTGAGAAATTTCGATTTTAAATGACACCGCAGCTTTCGAAATATGTAACACATTAAATTAAAAACTTTAGGTCATACTACTTAATTGTTACTAAAAAGTATCATTATTTTTTTTAAATTTTGTATTCTTTTGCAAAAGTTTATGAAAAAACTTATATTTCCACCAAAAAGTTTTTTTGAAAAATATAACAACAGCTAATTTGAAATTCTAAGACCATATTCGTGATCTGCGTTCCAAACTCTATCACAAATAAATCGTCGTATTCACGATGCCTATAATTATTCGGATTGTGTTTAACTTTGAAATTTTAAAGACCTTTTGGTAATAACTGCTACTTAAATTTTCCTTTGAAAATTGCCTTCATTAATTTGAATATTCAATAATTGAAAATTGCTTAACTTAAAGTAGAAAAAACATTTCGTATGTTAAATATAAAATTTCACTTACATGTGAGGTATCCCGACCTGAACCTGCAGATTTTAATAAACTTTGTATATGTTGTAAAGGACCAAATAAAACACTTTTTTTTTGCTGTCAAATTAATTTAATTTACGAAAGGTTAATTTTTATCAAAAATATTCCTGAATAATACTAACCACACTATCAAAAATTAATATAGCAATTTCCATGACAAAAAAAAATTCTTTAAAAATAATTAGACCACAAATTTTTGATACCATTTGCGCAATATTCTTACTGCCGGGGCATTGGCGAAAATTCAAAGTTGATATTTCTCTGCAACCGCAATATAGACACTACTTAAATTTTTGTTAATGCACATTAGGCTGATTCTTTTTTAAACGTAGAATTTTCGACGGGACAAGTCTATAATTGATTAAGATTCATGAAAAATATTCAATAATTTTTTCGAAATTTTCGAAAAAACTTAGTGGTCGAAAACAGACATTGAAGATATTTCCGATTTTCATAAAGACCAATTTTCATAAAAATATTTTATTTTAAAAATTAATAAAAAAATTTAAAAATTATTTTTGTTGTATTATATTTAACCCCATAACTCATTAAACAATTATTTAGTATTTATAAGGTTGTTAACCCCTAACCACACGACGGAAAAAAATGTCTTAAGTTTCCCATTATTTTCAAAGCTCCAATTATGAATAGCAACTAAAAAAAAATGTAAAAGTTACAAATATTTAAATAGATTTAGGTTCCTTCCTTTAAAAAGATCATGAGTATTGAAAAAAATAATGCTGAGGGGATCCCTCGATCCACTTAGGATGTGGACTGATTTAATTTTGACGAATTTGGGGAAAAGTCATTATTTTTGGTAAATATTTTTGAATGAATTTTTAGTCTAACCTAGGGTTGTCTCCTCCAAAATTAGACAACTTGATTTTTAAGAAGTATCCTAATGCACATGTATGGAGATATATTTATGTATCCATGTAAGGACATGAATGCATGTTTATGAGCATATAAAGCGTGTTTTTTATACAAGTATAGTACTTTTAGTTGGCAACACTTTTTTAAATGGCGGCCATTTTGTCAGCCGTCAATTGATTTTTATTTAGTTTGGTTTGGCATTTCAACATGAATAGACTGACGCCTGAACATCGCTTCCAAATTGTGCAAATTTATTTTGAAAATCATGGTTCTGTTCGAAATACGCGAATTTTGTTTAGCGATGAAGATTACTTTCGGTTAACTGGATAAAAAATTTATATTTGTTTTATGCCATTCGAAAGTTATATACCTATATAAAAAACACCCTTTGCAAACATACATTGAACCTTTATGTATCCTTATATGAAAGGTTTTTGTCGGGTAGTGTAATATTATAGTTGAATGTAACCCCTTAACTAATATAATATCTGTTACTTCTAACATTTTCTATAACTTATATCTTGAATGAAATAAGGTTTTCATCACGTGTCAATATAAATTATTAAATTCATAAAACCATAAAGAATAAACATAATTATTTGTATGTCACTGCATTCGTCATATAAATCTAATCAGCTAAATAAAACTTGTATGTCACCTATTTCCCATCTCACCAAATCATCTAAAATCGAGCAAATACTACTTTATTTCACATTTTTTTCAATGTAATATGCAAGTCTGGTTTGCTGTTCTCATGCATTTGAAATGAATCATAGAGTAAATAAAATACATGTAGAGTATCAGTCGTGTTCCTCACCAAATTCAACATCAGCACTTTTTAGCTTTTTGCTATTAAAACTACACAGAAAAAGTTATCAACCTAAAATATCTAATTAAAGATTTGATTTGAATTTAATTTGTTTCTAAACAAATATTTAATTGAATCAATTAATATTTTCATTGACTTTTAAATATATACATACATATTTTATTTTAGACGCAATTATCATATTATTTTTTCATACACTGTATGCATAATAGAAAATTTTCATTATAAAATACCAAATACATTTTAAGTTAGCAAACAAATCAAGCACACACACAAACAGACTCAGCATTGCAAAAAACAAATTTTTTTTTGTGAGTATCATATTTTTTTTTTGTAGAAGTTATTTATAACTTTTTTTTCCTTCTTAATTTTAATAAAAGTTTGAATTGATAGTATCATTGCTGTAATAGGTGCAAAATCAATTAAAATATTAATTGATTCAATAAATTTTTTTAATTGAAACCCGTTTTTAGTTTTTTCTGTGTATGGAAAAAAATGTGGTGAAGAGCGAGGCAAATTTGTCGTGAGAGCGACTGGTACTCTATAGGTATTTTATTTACTCTATGAATGAAAAAAAAAAGAAAACATACTGAAGGAAAAAACAATATTCTATGACAGCTAACAGCCAAAACAGATGAGTGAACAAAATAGAAAGCTAAAGTTGCTTTGTGCTATTGGCATAGATTAAGAAAAAAACATGCATATAATAAATTTTTGTTGCAAACAAACAGCTGAATCTCATCATTTTTCTGGCTGCGCCTGAAGTAATAAAAAAAATTTAATTTTTTATTTCCAAAACTACTAAAAATTAGTTAAAATTGGCGTTATAGAAAACCTGCTAAAATTAAATTTTAGATTCAATTTTACATAAATAATTCTGTTAAATCAGCAAAAAAAAAATTTAATGTAAGTTGACAAAAAATCATAAAAAAATCTGAAATTAAAAAATTTTATTTTTTATTATTTTTAAAAGCGAATAATTTTAGCAAAATATGATGATGATCTTTCTACTAAATTTACGTTAATATAGCAAAAATGTTGTTGATACTACAGAATCTGTTTGTTGTTTTTAATTTTCAAATATTGAGTAAAATTTAATTTTAAGAGTAACTTGCCTATTTTTTAAATGCAGTCTTATTTTGAGCGATGTTTTGTAACTAGGGAATGCATAATGGGATATTCCGTCCCGGGAATTTTTGTGTATACACTTTCAAACAAAAAATTAAATAATCTACATTTTTATTACAAGGATCAGCGATTAAAATACATTTTAAAAGAAAAAAAAAATATAAAAATTCACCGCAATAGTGAACTTCACCGTTAGTCTAAGTCTTCGGCCTTAATTTAGACATTCAAAGCCACACTAGATAGTTTATAAAAAACGTTGCTATTATAAAAAGAATTATATAAGGTGGCGCAAAAGTAATCCTCCTATCAGAAAATGCTATACATAATAAATACATAATAAAAAAAAAAACATCGGAAGGTTATTTTTGCGCACCTTATACAAAAAACTTGTCCAAATGCCGGTTTGGTCGAACTTTTCAATTAGATTTAATTAATTTTATAATTTTTCTAGTTCTACCATTTTTTCTTGAATTTATTTTCATTAGTTTAAGTTTTTATACTGAAATTGAAAAATTTATTTTTCTATTTTTTTTTTATGCGAATAAAACCTGCCCAATTTTTAGCAAACGTTTCCAGTGATTTTTGCAAAATATAATGTTATTAGCATTCTACTAAATTTAGTGGGTGTTTTTTTTATACAGGTATATAACTTTAAGTTGGCAACACTTTTTAAAGTGCTATCTAATTGTGAAAATTTACTTTTGGTTAAATGGATACGTCAATAAACAAAACTGCAGTATTTGGAGTGCTGATAATCCTCAAGTGTATGTTGAGACACTGTTACATCCCGAAAAACTGTCTGTTTGGTGTGCTTTATGGGCTGGTGGAATCATTGGTCCGCACTTCTTCAAAAATGATGCTGGTCAGAGCGTTACATTGAATGGTGAGCGCTAAAAAGCTATTATTGCTGCACTTAGAATACTATGTAGGTAAAGACCACTGCAAATGTTGTTGAAAACAAATGAAATTTCATTAAAAGAAAGGACGACTTACATTACAGTAAATTCAACTAACATTGCCATTGTTTTTTAAAGTTCAAAAAATGACTAAGAATTATAGTAAAAATGAACCACATGTTAGTAAAAAATAAACAAACATTTTTTTTTATATAACAAAAAACAACTGTAAAAAATGAACTTAAAATCATAAAATAGAAATTTGATGTGTGTTGTTTTTTTTAAATGAACTACAAGGTTAGTAATTTGTTCCACAAATTACTGACATTTACATTAAAAATAAAGAAACTGTATTACAACCCAAACAACTACATATTTTTAAAGCTGAAGTTCACTGAAGTGTGACTTTTTCGTTCATCAATTGAACAACCATGATGTGCGCCGCTTTACTATTTTCTGTGGGGATATGAGAAGTCGCTAATCTACGCTGATAAGCCCAAAACAATTGACCATTTGGGGGACAAAATTCGCCGAGTTATTCCCAATATTCGGACACAAATGTTGGAAAAAGATATCGAAAATTGGACGTACAGATTAAACTACTTCCGAGCCAGCTGTGGCAGTATAATGCCAGAAGATAATCTTTCGAAAAAATTGCATGTCAATTAAAAAATTCATCTTTGCTTTATTCCATTTCAAAGTTTTATACCTCTATAAAAAACACCTTTTACATTAAATATGGAAAAAAATGTTGTTGATATTACAGTATTGGTTGATGTTTTAGTTTTCAAATATTAAGTAAAATTAAACTTCTAAGAGAATATTGCTTTTTCAATTAACTAAAATTACACACGAATATAAAGTTTTAGAACAGTTTTTTTTTTAATAAAGCCTCATTCTGAGCTATCTTGTATGACTTTGAGTATTTGAGTATACACTTTCAAAGTAAAAAGTTAAATATTCCACATTTTTAATGCAGGAACTTATTTAACTTCTTGAACTTAATTCATTATTTTAAGTTTAAAATTTTTTATACTGAAACTTTTTTAGTCATACTCTACGATTTAAAGGAATTGCATTTATGAAATTAATTTCTCTCAGACTTAAGAAGAACTGAAAATGCTGCGAAAACCATGAATTTAGAATGGAGACCTATTCTTATAAAAGAATCTCGGGTCATGTAACAAATTTTGCATACAAAAATATGATTTAATGTGAATGAATTTATAATTTAATTTTCGAGCAGGTAATAAAAAAAATCGAGCTTAGCAGGCAAATTAAAAGTGCGAAATTTTGCATTCTCTATTTATAAATCATAAAAGACTGCTAAATAAGAGCATTATTGGAAAATTAAGAACTTTCTGAGCAATATTAACAGTATTTTATGATGAGTTTATGAGTGTTAAAAACATTTACCAAAAATTTACAAACTGGATCATAAATAAAGAGCCAATTGTCTTTAATTTAATACCCAGAAATGTAATCGATCAAAAATTACAATATTTTCAAGCCTTTTATGAGTCATTATTTCTAAGCTCTTAGAAATATGTAAATTGGATAATTACAAGCAATACTAAACTTTTCGTAAAAACTACACTGCTACTTTTTAAGCTAAACTGCTTTTTATATAAACAAAACACTATTATGCTACAGGTTTGTCACAATTTAGTATTTATTCCTTTTAATCTCATTTCAAACCAAAACGAAATAAAAAATGGAATTTTTCAAAATATAAAAAATTTAAACAGTGCATATACAAAAAAAAAAAAAACCTAAAATCAGTATGAAATAAATGTGAGTAGTACATATATTTTCGTGTTCTTTAACATATTGTATTTCTGTTTGAATTCGAGAGTTTTTCGTTTGAATTTTTATTGTATCGCCTTGTATAAGTTGTGGTATGTAGGTATATTTAGGGAGAAAATGTATGAAACCCACGCACTACAGATTGTACACGTGCCAAATAACCAATTTGTGTTTACACTTTTTTTATATCTTTTGCAAACTGATTTTTTTTTGTTAACTATCTCATATGTATAAGTGAGCAGATATATATCCACATATGGAATTTGTATGAGTAGATATGTTATGAATTTAATACATACTTCATATGTAGTTGTTTTAATTCAGGAGGGATATGTAGGAAAAAACACATGTATTGGTTGATGTATTTTTTAAGAATGATTGACATTAAGCAAGCAGACAGGAAATTGAATATATCATGTGGTGCATATTAAGCCATGTATGTGCAAACAGTGAAGGACGTAGTGATTAAGGACACAAAGTACAATACTACAATTGAGCACTATTAATATTAATAGCTTTAAATGAATCAGAATACAAACTTGGAAAATATGTATGTAAAGACCACTACAAATATAGTTGAAAACAAACGAAATTTCATTTCAAAAAATGAAGCATTGTCATTTGTTTTTTTCTGTTCAAGAAATGAAACACAAAGTCAATAAAAAATATTTAAATAAAAAGAAAATGAATGTAAAATCAATACAAAATAAAATAACATTTTGGTGTGGTTAATTTTTTGGTTTAATTAACTACAAATGTACACTCAAAAAATAGCTTTGTAGAAAAGTTAGTAAAACGTCAAGTATAATATTTTTCAGAAAATTTTTTGCTAAAATGATGTTTTCATATATACATATATTAGGACGTACTTTAAATATAACGATTTGTCGATTTTCGTTCATTACACCCTCCACTTTCATTGCAAATATAGTAGAAAAATAGAAGAAATCAATTTTATTTTGGAAAACGTTAACCAGAGACGGCCGAAAATTGCCCATTTTGGAAAAATTAACAAGATTCGAAGTTTCAAAAAAATTATTTTTATTTAATTATTTATACATATATATATCAAAATATGTATTTATATGTATGCACAGCTCATACTATGGGGCATCTGTATATTAACCCAATGTATGCACTGTATCCAGTTACATGTCCTCAACTAACCATTACATTATTTTCCTTCTGAAATTTTAATAAAAATATTTTATTTATTATTATTTTGCTTTTCATTTTAGTTAAGGAGAAACATCGGTTTCCTATAAATGGGGCAATTTATCCCTTAAATACTACACAGAAACCTATTGGCCTGAGTTCAACCCTACTGTCCCTGCACAAATTTTTTTACAGCCCAGTAAAATAGTAAGAATCTGTTGCTTTAGAACCGGTTCTAAAACCAGTTATAGAACTGGATCTGGGACAGTGGCACATTACATTTCGACTCCCAGGAACCTGTTATAGAACCGGTCCATGTAACCGGTGGTAAAAGATGTTGTACTTGAACAGGTTCAGAGGTAATATGTTATAAAAAATTTTGCTGGGAGGTTTTCTTTATTTAAATAAATTAACCGTACTGTTAACACCATATAGAAATTTCCGCTTAATTCGTTTTGTATAATTTAATTTAAATTTTTTTCTTCTTTTCTTTTTTCAGATTCAGTCTGGTCCGTTTTCAGTCCTCTTGGTAAAACTTTCCTAAACTATCCAAAAATCTTAAATTTATACCCAAGCACCCCATGCTGGCGGTGCTGATGCGGCTTCTCCAATGATGGGTCTATACAGAGGTGGTGTCGTGGTGAATGACAGCTTTCCTGTATATTCTGCGGTTT
>CM037854.1:98243646-98326434 GCA_021234595.1 Delia radicum | reverse complement strand
TCTGCATGCAATATATTTTTCTCACTCTTACAAAATATATAAAACCTGTTTTCAACATGGGTTTTCTGGATCAGGGTTGTCAGATTTATTTAGCTGTTTTAAGCCAAAAAAAAAAATCACCAACTCTTTTTGCTCTATTTATGCGTTAAAAAAATCGACAAATTCATTTTTTAGTTCTTAGTCGAAGTAAAATACTCAAAAAAAAAAACAATCAATAACGAAATTAACGATTTCGAAGAGTAATTTTAAGCAATATTATTATAATTTAATAATAAAATTGATTTTTTCCCAGTTTTTTTCCTATGAAAAATTTGCTAACTCTCTTGTTATCAAAAATTTTGTGACGAATTTTTTGCTCCACTACTTCTAAAAAGCACTTGATGAGCATTAATATTTTCTATGATTTATCCATAATTTCATTTAGTCCACAATAGTCTTTGAAATTTATACAAAGAAGAAGCTTTATTTAATAAAAAAGTATACATTTAATGCATAATTTATAGCATAAAAAATTCTACACCCAAAAAATTTCGAAAAGCAAATTAGCAAAATTTTATATACAAAAAAAATTCTCAAAAATCACCAAATTACTTGCACTTAAAACATCTTTACCAAAACAACTTTATTAGTAGTTTTTACCAAGATATTTTGAAAAAGTATGCAAAAATTTAGTAATATAAATTTATATTCTGATAAAATGTATAAAGTTCTTGAACATTCACATTCTGGTGATATATAATAAATGATATGTTAATATATACATACATAATATATAATAAATTTATATATTGTTTTTTAAAACACATTTGTAATATGACTAAACACCCATCAAATACACTAACAATATGAGATGCGTTATTCCTCCAATGATTCGATTATAATTTATAAATATTTAAAATAATCTATTCTAACACCCGGCTACAAACTTCAACTTTTTGTCTCACTATGGAAAATTCAATATGCACCAGAAACTAGAGTACGCATTTAGTTAAACAGCGTTCTCAGTTTTTCGACATCACGTCAAAATTTCTTCTAAAAGGACTTTAAAATTTAAATTTTTTCAATAAATTATATCACTTTTCGATGCATATATGGATACCAATGAAAGACGAGAACCTTTCCTGTTTTACAAAATTATTGGTTATAAGTTTTCAAGATTAAAAATTTTACAAATGTCATTTTTAAAAAGTTAATAATTAAATATCTTTGATGATTCCAAATTCGGCAATAACACTCAAGCAATGTTGCTCAGTTTTACCTGGATTAATGGAAATTTTTCAGAGCATTTTCGTATTAAATATTATGAGTAAAAATGCAATTGTATCTTTAAATATTAAGTGAAAATTGGTGTATTTCAGTACAAATTCCTCTCTAGGTGTCTGGTGATCAATCATTTATTGCTCACTAATTACATAAAAAAAATTTTGTAGTGTAAGGTCAAAAATCCCTCTGGAAAATATTAAATTTGTGTTTTCTATAGGAAAACTTTAAAATTTTGGTAAAACCAAGCAAGAAAAGTTGAATTAATAAAATTTATCAAGGACCCAAAATAATTATTATCATATTGAGAATTACTTAAACAGTTAAATTATAATTATTAATAAGCAACGTAAAAAATATTTCTTGAAATAATTTTTATTTTGCAATTAATATCGATAATAGTTATTTTGACCCGTGCTAAAAACTATATTAGAAGTGATGTTAACACAACAATTCACCTAAAATAAAATTATTCTGTTAAAATTAAGACCAACGCATGCATAATTGCCAAATAAATAGACCAGACCGCGTAAATTCGTAGTTTATTTTTTACTCGTAACTATTATTGAATATCAAAAAAAATATTAATTGGACAGTAATAATTATGCATAAGAAAAAAAAAAAATAAAATTGTTCATAATATTTATAAACTAACTTTTGGCTCATAAAACTTATAAGTGTTATGTCCTTGAAATTTATATATATTTTTCAGTATATCAAGCTTTTCGAGATATTTTTTTTCGACAAAAAAATTATAAAGTATTGAATTTGTTTAAGGACATTTTTGAAATTGTTGATCATAGAAAATTAAAATCAATATTTTTTTAAAGCAGAGGATTTCACCTTTAATTTGATGGCAATATTTAATTCATTTCATGAGTACAACTATATTAATATTTTCTTAGAAAAATTTAAAGCTCTTTTAAAATAAATTTTGACGTGATGGCGAAAAACTGAAAATGCAGTTTAACTATATATGGTCTTAAGTTTCACGTTTTTCCATTTTTGAGAACTACTATATATTCCTAAAGACAACATATCGAAAAATTTTTGTAATTTATTTAAACAAATTCATGGAAATATTTAATA
This sequence comes from Delia radicum, assembly GCA_021234595.1. Lineage (NCBI taxonomy): Eukaryota > Metazoa > Arthropoda > Insecta > Diptera > Anthomyiidae > Delia > Delia radicum. The sequence continues at coordinate 98,324,085 of CM037854.1, read as the reverse complement.
TTATTAAAGGGACCGCCATCTAACGTTTTTTTTTTTTCAACTAGTGCTTATTTCGTGAATGGTAACACTTAGCTCATGTCTGATTTGACAGATAATTAGTTTTATCCTTCCGCTGAACGAATATGGTCCGTATGTTCGTTATCTTGTGAAAAAAGTGAAAGAAACTGGCATCATCGATAAACCAAAGCGTGAAAAGCCAAAAAACAGGTGCGTACATCCGAGAATATTGCTGCTGTGGCAGAAAGTGTGCGTGAAAGCGCCATCAACATCAATTCACCGTCGTTCTCAACAATTGAACATTTCGGAGACATCATTGAGACGAATTTTGCATAAAGACCTTGGTATGACGCCATACAAAGTCCAATTGGTTCAGGAGTTCAGTAAAATTTTTTTATTTTATTTACATTCAGTATTTTGCAAACATTTTACTAATATTTAGTAGTTTTTACTAAATTAATTTCACTAATTTTTGCTAATATTTAGTACAAAATTTTAGTTGATTTCAGCAAATCGATTTCCGTTAAGAGTTTACTTCACTCAGGTAACTTCAGCTTTAAAAATATGTAGTTGTTTAGGTTGTAATACATTTTCTTTATTTTTAATGTAAATGTCAGTCATTTGTATAAATGGTAGCTATCCTTGTAGTTCATTAAAAAAATCAAACCACATCAAATGACTGTTTTAGGATTTTATATTAATTTTATACAGTAGTTTTTTGTTATTTAAAATAATAAATGCTTGTTTATTTTTTACTACCATATTCAGTTTTACTAGAATTTTTAGTCATTTTTTGAACATTTGAAAGCAAATAACAATGTTAGTTGAATTTAATGAAATGTAAGCCGTTCTTCCTTTAAGTGCAATTTGATTTGTTTTTAACTACATTTGCAGTGGTCTTTACCTACATAGTATTCTAAGTGTACAATTTTACTAAATGTTAGTAGCTTTTACTAACTTTTTTAGTACTTTTACTTTATTAAAAAATTACAGTCACGTTTTTTTTATTAGAAAAACTATCTGCTGGCTTCACATTATCAAATTTTCTGTAACATTTACAGTTTTTTCTGTAATTTTTACAGACTTTTTTATTGGAGTGTATGATGCCAACCAACCAAATAAAAAGTGTTGTGCTTAACTAACTGTATAGCATTTTATAAAGCTATATATCTATTTGTATTTCTAATAAAAATACAATCAATATGTATAGTTGAACACAAATATACAAATAAAAATCTAAATAATATAATTGAGTCTAAAAACAGCTGAGGAATTAACCATAATATTATATAGATAAGAGCTAAATAGGTAATGGTACTCGTATAAACACACAGATAATTTTAGTGTACGAACAAAATTAAAATTTTTATTAAACTAATAGAACAAACAATTTTTTGAAATTTTTTGAAAAGCTTTATAAATTTAATAAAACAAATTTTTAATACAACTTCTTCATTGAGTAAATGAATTTTTTTAATAAATACAATTATATTTTTCATAAAATGTAAAACTTTTATTAATTTAATGAAAAGTTTCAATGGACGTGTTCCAGTGCAACTTCATTGTGTAGTAAGTGTGTAACTTACAGAAAAATTTGCAATTCAAAGAGGGATTTATTCAACCTCTTAGTTTTAATTCAATATAAATGCTCGATCTCGATGCCAGGTGTAGTTAATATTAAAAAAATAAACTTATTTTTCAATATTTTGAATTTCATCGAATTTCATCCTCAGAAGAATTATCTATAAGATTTAACAAAAATACAAACAACATTTAGTACAATAATTTAGAACAAATGTAAGTCCAAATATCAGAAAAATACAAAAAATAACATAAAAAACATAAATCGGCTACACGAATTATAAACATATTTTGAACACACAAACTTATGTAAAGGGTAACCCATTAACCATTTGGAAGATATATCACCGAAAAGATATTACGACAATATCATTAATTTTTCTTTCGGGGGGAAATCAAAGTAGTATTCTTTTTATCAGCTGGAAGATACATCGGTGAACTTGAAAAATATATGACAAAAAATAGTTAATTCTTTTTTTTAATAAATTATTGTAGGGAAATTATAAAAAATATTAATAAAATAAAGAAAAACAGCTCGATTTAAATGGGGCACTTTGGCAAATAAAATGGCAAATGTGAAGGTAAGCTAAAATTTATTTTTTTATTATCGTATTAACTAAAAACTAAAATTGTAAGCTAATAAGGAGAAAGAGCAATAGCATCAAGGCCTTCAGCTCGACAAAAAACTATACAAATAATACATAAAGTTTTCCAAAAACCAAAATAGATTTCAATAATAATAATAATATTCGTAGCAATAATAATAATACCATAACCGTACGTCAATCTGGTAACATTGTGAAATAGAGACGGAGGAGATTAGAAAAATAAACAAATAATCTAAAAATATAATATTTGTGTTGTCACTTCTGAGTATAATATACATTAACATAAAAAGCTAATAGGAAAGAAAACTGCAATTTAGCTGCATTGGATTCGATGACATACTTGGGTGTGATCGTTAAACGGTCATGACTTGGTATTGTTACGTTTGTAATGTAAGATGAGCGCAGGTTTGGAAAAGTAGTATATTTTAGCACCTAAATAATACTTCATGTATTTTACAATATAATGACTTACGTATAAATTGACAAAATTCGTCTTTGTAATATATGGGATAATAAACTTTAAAATATAATTTTTAAATTAAGTTGTAAATGCTAATATTTTTTAGAAAGTGCATAATTTTTCTCATGTTGTCTATTGTAGGGTTGGATAGGTTGAGTAATGAAAAATTTGCTGACGGTGGTTTATAAAGAGAGGACATTCAAGGAGGATATGGTTCAAGCTATTTGAATATGGAACGTCACAAACACAAACATTCTGTATGGGAAGATTCAATAAATGACCGTGTGATAATTGTGTGTGGCCCATACGGAGCCGAATTATCTTTGATACATCAGCTTTTGAAAGTTGGTCTGAATAGTTCTAAAGGTAGTCGAAAACTGTAATAATTATGTACCAGTCCTATTGTGAAACGTTTGCATTCCTGGTGGATTTGTAATATTTTTTTATGCATTTATTAATATCCTGTGTGTTTTAAAATTGTATTTCGATATTTAATTGAATTTTGCCTAAATAAATATATTTTGGTGTTTTAATAAATAAACATGACGTAATGGCCAAATAAATGCAAATCTATGGCAGATAGGGTAATATAGTTTTAATATATTTAAAAATTTTAAGATTAATGTTTTGAATTAAACTTGTGTTTATTTAACCCTCAACCCATTCTAAGCTTTTTTGCAATGGAATTTATACCACTTCAACAATATGTATGTTCTTTTACAACATTTTTTTTCTTTCTAGTTCACATTTATTATTTACATTCATTAGTTGGATGCCAAGTGTTTTTGAAGCCTATTTAGGGAGATATGGGCTAAAACAAGCTTAGAGCGAATATCAAAAATAAATCCTTAAAAGTGAATAACTACCCAGCAAAAAATTTCCAAAAAGGTAAGCGGGTTTGTAATCAAGCATTTTGGGCAGAACGCATTCCTTACTAGATTACCTACTCGATTCTTTTAACAGGGCGTGAGACTAAAATAATTGTTTCTTTAGAATTGATTATTTTTTTTACCGAGGAACCATTTACTTTATATTTTTAAGAACTACATACATTTTTTAATAAAGAAATAGTTCCATTGTAAAACTACGAAGTACTTACACAAAAAAAAAAAAAAAAATAGTTCACTAGAAAAAATAGGAAGTACTTACATTTAAAAAAAGAAGTAGTTCCATAAGTAAATTCAACTTTTACTCACACGTGATTCTCCTAAGTCACTCAAATATAACGATCAAAACTCATACGGAAATAAAATCCTAAAAAGTGAAACATCGAATTCTTATGATAACATGGATTTGTCATAATTTTGGAGCTATAAACCACGAAAATTTTTCAAAAAAAAGAACGATTCAAAATTGAAAAACAAAAATATGACTCACGCACAATCACAATCGAAAATTTTTTTTTACACTGACTCACGATAATTTCAGTAATTTCAACTTCCACTCACAACTTTCTGCTCACGTGCGCTTCCCTAATTTATACCTAACCACAGTTTAACAAAATTTAGGCAACATGCAATTTATGTTTTTAGTATAATTTTAATGCAAATAAAAATTTTTTTGAAAATATATATGAGATAAATTCTTTTTTCAAAATTAGGAACTACTTCCAATAACGTCCTTTTATTAAGAAAAAGTATATGATTACTTCTTGAGTACAAAAAGTTATACATATAAGTTAATAACATTGTTATTTTCTTTTAAGTAAATAATTACTTTGTTATTGAGTTCATGCTTTCTGGTTTAAATTTATAGAATTGATTACAATACTACTTGCTTTTTTGACTCTATCGTTGGAATGAGTTAGGTATTGCAGTTACTAAATTTGGCAATGAGATATGTAAGCAAGTATGGGCATCACCTTCTTTTTGGAATGTGTAATTTTTTCCTGGGTATAGGCATATATTAAGCCTTTTACCAAGATATAAATACTGTCTAAAAATTATCATTTTTGTGTTTTTACTTAGGACGTTATAGCGAATTTCGTTTTTCGAAAAAACGCGAATTAAAGACTTTGCTAAAACTACTAAATATAATCTTTCTGCCAAATTTCATTAAAATCCGTCCATACGTTTTCAATAAAAAACAAGAAATATATAATACAAACCAAAACACAGTCGCATCATCCGAAATATTTAGTTTTTAAAAAACAACTTAAGGACATTTTTTATTTGAAATATCTATAAAATATTTGCTATTAACATCGAATAGAAAATAGTCCGTATCAATATTTTAATATTATAAAATGTTTCAATAGTTTTGGTAACTCCAATAAAATATTAATATTAGCAACCGACTTTATGTTGTACCTACAAATCTATTTTTAGACACACGCATTGAAATTTGAAACAAAAAAATATTTAACGTAGAAATCGGACAAAACTTATTTAAATTGGATTTAGTCTATACACTGAGAGAATGATGTGCATGATATCAATACGTTTTCTCATTACATCTATGAATTGCCACTGAAACTATTCCAATGAAACTTATCACTAAACTATTTTTACTACACTCACAATATTTTATAGTTAGAAACAAACGAATTTGTGCATTAAAACTATAGAAAAAGTTGTTAAAAACAGGACTACTGATTTTTCGTTTAAAACAATAGTAATTTCCAATTATTTTTAATTGTTAAAAAATTAACTAAAAATATCGATAAAAACAAAGTACTTTCGTTTATTTTAACTATTAAAAAAAAATTGCTTAATCCGTTAAAATAAACGACGTTCGTTTTTTTTTTGACTATCAAAAAATTACCGAAAATCCATAAAAATAAAAGATTTTCCATTATTTTGACAATTAAAAATTTAACTCCCAAAACTTAAAAATAAACGATTTTCCTTTATTTTAACCATCAAAATTTTACCCCCAAAAACGTAAAAATAAACGATTGTCGTTTATTTTAGCTATCACCAAATTTAATTTAAAAGAAATAAAAATGTATTATTTACATAATGTATTATTATATACATAATAATATATGTTAGGATTTATTTTTAAAACTAAATAATAAGATTAGTTGAATAATAGTTAATTGAGCGAATGGCGCCTAACATTTATATGGCAGCATAACGAAAAAGGATGACCTTTGAGTTCATCTTTTACTATAATATGCAAATAACTTAAAAAACTATGTGTTTGTAAAATAAAAGACAATTAAAATCTAAAGAAAAACTATAGTGATGGTAAATAAAATATTTGGTTTAGTACTAAAGTAAAAAGCACTTTTGTAAACATTTTGGTACCTTTTGATTTAATTTAATTGTTAAGGTACTCTTGCAATACTATTGCACATATTACTGACAATTTTATTATCACTCAATGTAGCCAACTCAATATTAAATATTTAACACATATCTTGTGCAGACACAAAACCTTTTTGATTTTTTCTAACCTTCCAATATGACATACACACGGGTAATTTGTTGCAAACTAGCAAAAGTTGCACAAGAATATTGCTTAATTTTAAATTTACATTAAACATTGATGCGCTTTATCTTGTTTACCTAAAAAACACTAGACTTTTACCATATTGCTAATTAATTTTCTTGTATTCAAATAATCAGCTAACACGTGTTCTATACTGCGAAAATTATAATCCTAACTTTTCGTTTTATTTTATATATATTAAACTTTGTTATTTGTACATGAATAAAGAAACTCAGAGTTTTTACTCTATCTCTAGCATGCTGTCTCTTCATCTCCTAGATGTCATCTAATAGATGTGCTTTAACATATAAATTTGGAACAGTGAGGGAACTCCATCTCTGTTCTAATATGCACATTATGCACCGTCAATACTGCTCAAGGATGAGAAAGTGCAAATTTGCATCGTGTGCAAATAACCACGCTGAATACCCTCAGTAAAATAAAAAAGTAAAACAAAATTTACTGAAACAAAGCACTTAATCGCCAGCTGGGCCACTTTGGTACTTTTTGGACTGAAAATGTAAATAAGTAATTTATTTACCATCCCCAGTTCATGCATATGAAAAACGTTTGAGAGAACTTTTAAAAAAAAGATTACTGTGATTTTTGTGTGATTTTTTTTTGTAAACAAGTAGATTTTTTTTAAACATGTAAATTTTAAACGAAAATATTAACTGCTACAGAAAATCCGTATTAATTCATAGTTTGTTTTTTAAATAACAGGCAAAAAAGTTGAAAAATATGTTTCTTTGTATTTTAATAGTTTATTCAGTTAAAAACAAACTTTACGGATTACTTTTTAAATAAACTACAATCGGTAACAGAAAATATATTGTGAGTGTAACTATTCTTATTGTGATTATATTTTTTTAAAGAGTTTTTAAGGTTTTTATTATTTTATATATTGAATACAATAGCTACACACAGAAAACCTATTCATTGCTCTAACCGAATTTTTTGAAAACCGAATTTTTGTAGTCACATGAACTATCTTAAAATTCAGGTTTTAATTCGATTATTATACAAAACTTTCATTTCGAGTGATTGTAAAATTTTATTGTCCAAATCGAATTATACATATTACATATAAAAAATTAAAACCAAATTAAATAAATGAATGAAGTAAATAAATAAAAAAAAGTTTATAATGCTCGAATAATTTGATGTAAAATATCTAAAATCATTTTAACATACTTGTGAGAAAACAATATTCTTATGCGTTTCTCAAACAAATATGAGTAAACTTCAACTTTTCCTATAGAAAAATATCTGAGATTTTGATGTAACCAAGCCATAAAAGTTTTTTCGAATTGAGAAATTATTCATTTTGGCGGATTTTCGTAAGGAATAGTACACTCAAAAAAAAAGTAAGTAGAAAAGTTAGTAAAACCTCTTGTAAATCAGGTATACCATTTTTTAGCAAAATTTTTTGCTAAAATCGTGTTTTCAGCTAAAATTTTTGTTATACTTATTCAGCACTTAACTGTTTTATACTAATGCTTGACTAATATTATACTGTTTTACTAATTAATTTTGCTAAAAAAAATTGTGCTGATAATAGTGTGGACGACAACCAGATTGAAAGATATACGCAGAATGAAGCAGATGTCGCGGCATGTCAAGATGTAATAGAGAAGAGGAAAATGATACTAAAAAGTACAACTCTAATAAGACATATAAAAAAATCAACCATGGAAGACTTTTGTATCTGTTTTTCATACATAAAACAAAATTGAGGATTAAAACAACTTAAATTTTGCGTTGTCACCGGCTTGTGAAAATAATTGTCTATTAATAAAATAAAAGACAAAATAAAATATTTAAATTTAATAAAGATTAAATACGTATTTCTAAACTAAATGCTTATAGATTAATAATCTAATGTGGTCAAATTACAAACAAACAAACATATACAGACATGTAGACAGAGTAAAGCGAAAGACAAAGACACACATCTTAGGTAGATTTTTATGGTTCCTTTTTCGTATTGCAAAAAAGGGTTGTTTTTTTCGTTTCGTTTGTTTATTTTTTCGTTTTATTTCTATAATTATCTTCGGCAGTTGCGTCCTTTAAAAGATAGCATCATTTATACAACCATTGATGTAAGTAGTTGAAAGAAAATTTTTGTTATGTTATATATATTTATTTCTATATACTTTCAGATATTAAATTAATTTATGTCGTCAATGAGGAAAAATGAAAATTTTTAAATTTCATAATTATTGTAAATTATTTTTAAAAGAATCACAAAAATATGTTTTATGATATACAGCAAATAAATTAACTAAATTACAATTTTTCTACAATTTTTTTGCGTTTTTTTCAGTCTACTAAAATTCAGCAAAAAAATTATTAATTTTTAGCAAGGCTTTTGTATTTCTAATCTACTAAGTGTTAGCAAAACTTTTGCTAAATCTGCTAATTTTGTTGCTGAAAATCAGCGAGCTGACATTAGCAATTTTTTTGCAAGCACCGTCCTGACTAAAATTTTGCTGACTCAGCAAAATTTTTTGCTGTCTTTACAAACTTTTTTTTTGAGTGTAGAAAAGAATCTTAGTTATCCTAAGGAAACAATTTATTTATAGTTTTTATAAGAAAAGCTTTAGATTCGTTTCTGCAAGAATCTGTAAAATTTTCGATGAAACTTTAACACTTTAACTTAAAAGTAGAGCCTAAGGTCTAGACCAATTTCGGGGTCTTCGGTTTATCCGGTTAAACCGAAAGACCGGGTAAAACGAAAACCCGGGAACCCGAAAATATCGGGAAACCTGGGTGAACTGAAAACTGAGTAGACCGGTATACTCTTGGAAACCGGTCAGCGCGATTAGAACAAAGTACGTCTTGCATAAAAACGTACCTTTTTTAAACACAAAAGTATCTTTTTCCAAAAAAGTACCTTTTACGAGTAGGCCGGTCTTTCGGTCTAACCTGGTAGACTGAAAACCCGGGATTAAGACCGGGTAAACCGAAACCCAAGTAATTGGGGCCATACGTTAAAGGCATTTTGTGTATAACTTTCTCTGTTCATTATGTTTTGGGTGAAAAGAAGCGCATATATGCATCTGACATAATTCCAAAGTGTCGATTGTTATTAGGTAAACGAAAAAATACCAAATGTTGATCTTTACTCTTTTTCCTTTTAATCTTATCCATGCCAATAGTTTTAGATTACCTCTGTAAAAGACTCAGATAGATAAATTCTTCTTCAGAATATAATCTTATTAGTACAAAATACCTCCTGGTTCCGAATGGATTCCTACTCCCTAATTTGAGGAAGGTATTTTGTTTAACGCCATATCAATACATGTTGAGTTTCCTTCAATTTATTTTTTAAAGATCCATAATTTAGGATTTAATTATTTGTATAAATATATATATTTTTTTGTAATTCCTTTCTATACAGTTTGTTTGTTTTTTTTATGTTTTTTTATGTTGAATTTATTTTTTATTTTGACAATTGCAATGTTACTATGATACTTTGTCTTGTGAAACAAACTACTTTTATTTGAGAGTACCGAAATTATTTAAAACAAAAATAATTTTGAGAATTGTTTTATACAACCGATAATCTGAACACTATTTGACCAACACTTGGTAGAAAAATCTAAATAAAATAATATAGACGATTTAAAATTTGAATTCTATTGCAACCATTGGTTTTCAATATTTATAGCCAATTATTCTATTAAAATGTATATTTTATTGAATTTTAATATGATCGTTGCTATGGAATTCTTGTAACAAGTTTATATTTTGTCCAATTCGGTTTGGAATACCTCATTGATTTTTAGAGAAGAATTAAATTAGTTGTAATAGTAAAAATTATGCCTATAAACCAAACTATGAGTTGTAAGCGTAATTTTTTTATGCTAGTAATTAAAATAAAGAATCTTGGTGGTCACAATAGTTTTCTAACTAAATTATTCTCCGTGTGTAATTACACTACACGGCTGTTATTTCGCTTGCCAAAAATTGTTAATTTAGCTGCTTAAAAAACAATTTTTTTTTTACTAATTGTGAGGGCACCTAACTTGTACGTGGGACAAGATTGAGATTTACCACCCTCCACATTTTTTTCACCCAACCATCCCATTTAAATTACCTTCAGACATATTCACTCTATATTTTACCTGGACACTTACAAGTGCCGAAAACGAAAGGGCAAGCATATTTGCCTGTAGTCGTCAAATTCTTAAAAGTCAAGGTAAAAATATTATGGCAATTAACAGAAACATCGGCAACATTGTCTATTATATATATTGCATTAATACAAATTTCTTAAAAAGATTTTAAAATTGGGTAAAATATTGTATCGCCATTGGGCTTCAGTCATTACAATACACCTTGCCTAAAAATAATGTGTGGACTCATTACCTAATATTGGGTAAAGTAACTAATTATATGGTTACCGGGTTCAAAAAGTAATGGGTCTATAAATAGATTTTCATAAAATAAAGTTTATGAAAAAAAATATAAATTTTTTTTTTTTATATAAATAAATAGCGTGATGTCGCTGGGACTCGAACTTGTGGTGTTTTCTTTAGTTAAGTGAGAACTCCACCAACTGAGCTATCGTCACTCATAATAATAAGTTGCCTAAAATGTTAATCAATTGTTGTGCTTTGAGTTTCCATTTATGATGTTAACAATAATTACCTTACCCTCATGCTTATGAAAAAATCACAAAGTAAGGTGTCTAAATATATATTTTCCAAAAAGTTATTTTAAATATTACTTTACGTTTATATTTCATGTATTATGTAATTGATGATCGGTAAGTCATTATTTAATATTTCGAAATAATGTAAAATGTAATAATGTATCATTACAAGATAAATCCATGAGTATACACTTATTATTAACTCATTACCTTATGTTTCGAAATAATGTTGAATGTAATGTAATGGACACTTACCATTACAAAGTAATGCATTATGTAACCCATTATCGGTAATTCATTACATTTTGTTGGAAAATAATATTTCAATTAAGGAGTATGCATTACAAGGTAATGCATTACTTAATCACACTCATTGCCACAGTTTTGCTGGGTGGTTTATTAAACTTTGTTTATGCGGGCAAGAAGTCTATAACCATGCATTGACTTTACACGCCGTGAACAATACAGAAATAAAAAGAATTCCTTATTTTTTCAAACTTTTTATGAAATTTTTGGAAATAATAAAATTGTTTATGACTCCGCCACTTTACACAGTTTAAAAATGCACTTACATTCATTTTGTAATATTAGGAAACTTTGAACGCGATTTTGCACGATTTTTTTTTTTAATTTTTTGAAACTCGTACATATGAAATCATTAAAACATTTTTAATGTAAGGAACATCTCACTGATCTTATATTTATTTTGCAGGAAAGCAATGAGTAATTTTTAAAAATTATTAAAAATCCTGCGAAAACTACAACAAATGGGGCGAAAGGGATGGTATCTTCTGGTGTAATAGTTATTTTTATGTGGTAGCAAAAACGTTTAAACATTGCAAATATTTTGGAAAAAATTCCCAATTTCATGGGTGGTGAACTTCGTAATCTGTATTCTTATCTTAATAATGTTTAGCAAAAAACCAAAAAAAATCTGCTTATTTTAGCAGTTTTCTTTATTTTTAAATTTTTTTTAATAGTTTTAGCAAAAATGTTTACTAAAAATGGTCAATATAACTCGGTTATTCTATGGTTAAACTTTTATTGTTTGAGGGATTGAAGGAATTTTGGTAAAACTAAATGTTAATTAGGATGATAAGCTATAGAAGCTGATATGCTGGTTTTGCGGTATTAAATTGACAATAGTAACAATTTATTTAAAATTTCGATCTGAACGCATATCATGTAAAATAATATCGATTTTTTTTTGTGTCAAATAAAAATTAAAAAAAATGTTCTTTAAAAGTTTTTTAACTTTTAAAAACTTTTTTAGTTGACCCTTTTTATGTATAAAATAAATAATTAAAATTTATTTGTATATCCTTATTTTTGTATTAATTTCCGCACGTAAAGTATAATTTGCTTAGAAATATGCTACTTTTTTCTGTAGTTGTTTATACACTGCGTTACAAAACTATAACAACTTAATAATTTCACTTAATTTCGTAATTTAAATGAAAAGTAGAAGAATTTGACCAGCAAAAATGTAAAACCAATAGATAAATGAACAGTTCATGCGAATAAAGACGAATAGACCATTTGTAGAATTTTACAGGGGACAATAAAAACGCAGGAAACGGTTAAAAAATAATATTTTTGTCAACTTTTTGGTATTAGCTTAAAGATTTAAGTCACATCTACCTATATACAAAATTTTAGTAAGGTATTAGAAAGAGAACTTGCCAAAAATTGGACTTCCATTTTTGCTTAAATGGAAAAAGGGCGAATATCCAAAAAAATGAATTGAAATTTGAATAAAAATGTGTTATTTTGCAGCAGATTTTGACTACATTTTCGTGAGACTTGCAAAACTTGACGAACAATGGTTGGTATTTGCTTGTAACACTTTAAGGACTTCAAGGATACACTTTTTAAGGATTGCAACGACATGCAACAAAAATGTTAATTTGTTAATTTTTTTTTAATATTCCTGCCATTTGATGCAGTAGTAATTCTTTATGACACTAAATACATTTTCAGGAATTATAATATTAACCCTTGGATTTATATCAAAACAACATTACCAAATATTTGTAGGTAGGGTATCGAAGGAAAGTAACTATAAAATATGTTTAAAGATTTGATTTCCGAAATAAAATAATTCAAAAGACGGTTAAAATATGCTTAGACCATGTATTCGTGGTTATATGATCTTAATTACGCGGTAACACTGAAGATTTTTTTTCGCAAATCTGGTTAATTTGTTTGTATATGCTAAGATTGTTTTTTTTTTTGTGTACAATTTCAAATTTTAGCTAATATCAATTTTAAACTCGCAGCTAATTAATTTTTATATAATATTTTGTTAAGGAATGGATATTCGCCCTTTTTGCTTTCCACACTTTAAAGTCTTATAACTCAAGAACGGTAAAATGTTTTGCCAATATAATAAGTGTGGTTTGTTCCTCGTAATGTTCTTTTAACACATTGTTACCGAAAGTAAAATTTTTGTATGTTTTTGTGTTGTATTTAATCAAAAATTCTAACGCACAATTTTGATTAAATGCAACACAAAAACATACAAAAATGTTACTTCCAATTTAAACAAAAATATAAAAATATACGAATTATTGCACTTTCAAAGTCATTTTTTACAAAGTTTCTGCATAGAATTGTAGGGCTCTCCTAATAAAATGCATTTATGCAAAAAAACGTGTTTGCGCAAAAGTGGTCTATTCATCCTTATTCGCATGAACTGTTCAATTGATAATATTCAACAAAACAAAAATTCATTTATTTTTATTTTACTATAAAAAAGGAACGAAAAAAAATACATTAGTATCTCATAACTATCCCTATTGGGAGTGAATAGTCAATTGACCTAAAAGTGACTGGCTAAAGAAGGACTTATCACAGGACTGGTATAATTTAATACTGAAGTGGGTTAATCAGTGCCAATAGTCCTAAAATTACCAATGCTGTGACTGGTACAGGGAGGATATACCACTTAACCAGAATGCTTATTAACAAGAAAGTGCCAGTTGTCCAGAGTTTTGCCCATTGGAAGCTGTTTAGTTTTCGTTTATTTTAGATGACATGGTCCTTTTGCGACAGTCTTGTGGTATGCCCAGCTTTGGTTAGTCCTGTGGCATGCCACTATGTGGTTTAAAGCAGAATAAATGACCCCCTCTTATGACAAGCCAATGTTAAAGTTGACAGTTGTTTGCATAGGGTAGGGTTTAGCAGAGGACCGGTCTCTGGCACAAAGGGGTCGGTCCTGTGGCACACGCAGAACCGGTCCCATTCCCCATAAGGATATAACTTAATATATAAAATTTAAAAAAAAAATTAAGAAAAATATTTTAAAGCAGCCGTTTTAATAATGCATGAGTGCTCTTTTTTTCAATCAACTCGAAAATTCGATCATAGACACTACTGTCTACCAAATTTATTCGAAGATCTTACGTTATAGATCTTCACGCAACAATAACTGCTTCTTTTAGATGAAAAACTCTTTCATATTTATGGTTTTTCTGCGTAAATACTCTGCAAATATTCTCAATGATGTTATGATCCGGAGAACATGATGACTATTCCAATACTCTTATATATTTTGATAAAAGCCATTTCATTTTCTGACGACGACTTACATGTACTGAGGCATTGCCTTGTTTGGAAAATTAGTTCTTCTTTGTTGCTATTTTAAATAAATGTCACCAATTTCCCTTGTTATACTGTAATGTACTAAGAAGAATTCATTCTGGCGCTTGGAAGTACCAAATCAACCATACCGTCGAAACAAAAAGCGCCTAAACCATTAAGGATCCGCCTCCGAAATTTCGACACAGCATTTGATTAAAAATTGATTAAAACTGCATAATCAAACAAAAATAATTCTATAATTTTCTTTATTTGTTGTTCCTCTTTGTTTGCCTTTATATGTAATTACACAGTGATACAAAAAGGAATGAAGTTGAAATATCTGCGAAGTGATACTATTATTCTGTTAAATGGTGTAGAATACAACAAGAATCTATTTTTGAAATTTGCCCAACACCTCCAACATCCTTACTTGAATGTGAAAACCCGGGTTTTCGTCCTTTATGCACTGACTTACAGTAACTGAGTTAAATATTATCCGATTTTCATTCAGTTTCTTAGTGGATTTAGAAAGAAGAAAGTGATACCTTTTGAATGGTATATATGTAATTTAAGTTACTTTGAGAAATCTGTGTGAATTTCTCCAGCAAAAACACATTTTTTTTTCCAAATTTGAAGACGTTTTTACAAAGTATTTTGTAAATGAACCTTACTTATTAACAGATAAAGTTTGAGTGAAAAGAAACTTTGTTTTTAAAAATCCGTTAAAAATTTAGTAAGTTATTAAACTAGTACCTTTTCATTTTCAAAAAAAACAACTTTTTTCAAAAATTACATAAAATATTTTCAAAAAATACAATTTTTGGCCCATTCCACTCAAAAAAGTTTGCTTGACCGTTTTTTGTTTTAACTCAGCATCATCAGTATCCCTCTGAAGGACCAACAATATTTTAAAATAATTTATATGTTATTTTTTTTCTCAAAACGTTTTTCCACTGTAAAAATTTCTTGGTGAAAATGGTTGCCTTGTTCATTACTGGCCAGTTCAGGGATGAAGTCTAAATGTTAATGCAGGAAACTAAATTTTATGGACATGTTAACAATAGCTATAGTCGTAGCTTCTGTGATAGTCGATAGCATAGTCGTAGCTCCTGTGATTGCCAAGAAAATTATCACATAGTGCCAGCAATATAAAATTGCAAACAAACAAATCAAAACAAAACGTCAAATTACATGAGTAAAGCTCTCATTGCTGATTTTTGTTGTAATTCTAACTTGGGCTAAGTATAATAGCTGATTCGCAACTTGCGGCCCTCAGGCTGTAGCAATCTTGTTTATTACAGTTAGTATAGGATACTAACAATATACGATTCCATCGAATTTTTTTTTAAGTAACTGGCTCTCCAGCAAAAAAGTTTGACCAGCACTATTGTATTAAGAAAGAACACGAAAAACATTAAGCAGGCATTTGTTCCAAAAATTTTGTTTTAATAAAATGTTTATTAACGCAGTAAATTTTTAACGGATTCTTAAAAACGATATCGCGTTTTAATCCTAAGTAAATTTGTTTTGTTAATAAGTTAATACATAGTACGGGTCATTTACAAAATACTTTGTAAAAACATCTACAAATTTGAAAAATGGCCCAAAAATAGAAAAAAAAATGTTTTTGCTGGAGCAATTCATACAAATTTCTCAAGTTTACTTAAATAATATATACCTTTGGAAAGGTCGCACCTTCTTTTTTCTAAATCTGCTGAGAAACTTAAAATCGGATGATATTCAACTAAGTTGCTGGCTTATAAGCTACGGAAATCAGATTTTTACTCGATTTTGGAGGTGTTTTTCAAATTTCAAAAACAAGATTGTTGTTGTACTCGTCAACACTTACCAGAAAAGTAGTATCACTTCCCACATATTTTTCTCTGCCGCACTGTGTTATAATTATGGAACACAAACAAAATATTATTACACATTTTTTCTTTTAGATCAATTTAGTAATCTCTTAAATTTTACACTATAAAACCAGTTACAAGTTTTAAGAAATTGTATAGCAAATATCATTTGTAATTATAGTTATGCAACGCAGTGTACATGCGCCGCTATTTGTTTTTAGTTGTTGGTCTTACACACTCTTTGTTCCTTCATACCACTTTTGTTGAAACCTCAAGTGTTTATTTTGTCATCATTGAAAAAAGGGTCAACTGCAAAATGTGAACTTTCCTCTATTTGTTGTTATTTTTGGTGCTTGTAAAATGGCACACATGGGTGGTCTTTTAAGTACCACACTTGATGTAATTAGTTTTATCACAAGTTACGTGGTTATAAGCAGGAAGCTAAGGTTAATGTTGATGCTGATGACACAAAAAAAAAGTCAGGGCTAATCAAAGGTTGTATTTGTGTGTAGATTTAGGAGAGTGAAAAAAAAACTTGACAAAGGACAGTAGAGGACATTTTAAGCATTTTAAATTATTAATTTATTTTTTATTTAAAACAAAAAAATAAAAAAAGATTAAGGGATTTTTATTTTTTGTCATTTATTTGGGTCAGTGTTGTTTGTGAGTTACATATTTAAATATTTTATAAATTTGTTTACCCCTTTTCGTAGACATCTTAAACAGAATGTGCAATTAAGTTTTTCTGTAGCCCAAAAAGACTAAGAAATTTTTTTTTTGCAGCAAAAAAAAAGCGATAAACTTTCTTGAGCTGACATTTGATTTTTGTCAATTATTGTTGTGACTACACTAGTTTACAGTATATATGCGACAAACATGAGACTATTGTATTTAGGCCACCTGAAACCGAAACACGCATTACATTTTTATGGAGTAGTTTTTTAAATATTTTGATTATAAAATGGACTGACCATAATAGGTCGACAGTAAATGATACTAACAACCTATTATGATCAGTCAAATTTCCAAACAAATATCAACGTATATTTTGAATACTGTTTTTAAATAGGTTCCGCAGCTTTGGAACCATGGTTCCAAATTACTTTTTTCGCAAAAAATTAAAAATATAAACTTTTAATAAAAATTTCCAATTAAAAATTAAAGAAAAATATATATAATCTAAAATCTACTGTGCAGGTACACATTAATGCGAATAAAAATTAATTAAATACATCAGTTTTAGAAGGCCAATATATTCTTAAAACTACTTAAAGCTAACTCGAAAAATAGACCAAGAGTACCGACTATTGATCCTAAAAACTTCCGCAACGCTCATTTAAACATCGTATTCAGTTTTTTTTTTAACAGATTTTTCGCACGTTTGCATTAAAGTTTTGCAATGTTTTAACGTGGTTCTTTTTCATAAAATTTTAAAAATCAAATATTTTATATTAGTTTTTTATGGTAAATACATAAAACACCTTCATTAACATTCGGGTTAAAAAATATGCAGTGTTAATAAGTTTTCGCGTTCTTTCTCACTTTTTAATATATTTTAATATTTTTGCACAGTTAATCCGAAAAAAAATAAAGTGCAAAATTTAAAAATTGTATTGAGAAACATAAAACAAGTTAAGGTAAATATTCTTTCGGTTTTTATCATATATTTTGTTATAAATATTTTGGAACATATAAAATCAAGTTTTTAAAAATATTTGTGGCACTTGCTTCTATTTAATATTACTTTTGTTAAACTATTTTTACCAGCTTGGTCCCCATTCTATCTAAATATTACCATAAACTATGGACTAAAAATGTACATCAATTCTAAAGTCGTGCTCTTAGCTGATAAATCTAGTTAAAATAGCAATTTAGAACATTTCTCGTGAGGTTGCGGTTGCAAAATTCCTGAGTTACAAATGCTTAAATCAGTTAGTCTCAAAAATACTCTTTTACCGTTGCCATTACATTTTTTTTTTAAGAAGAGGAGCAACACTCAGGAAATTCTTCCTATTAATTAATGTGTTGCTTTCTTTGGAAAGGGGAAAGTTGAGATATAAAAGGTGGTGAAAGTTGAAGGGCTTCAAACATGGCAACACTGTAATTGTGCGAGATGATAAGTCTTAGAACAGTTGTTGCTCGCCACCTGATGTAGAGTTGGCGAATTTATTGAATTTATTTTAAAATGTTATGTTTTGCGGAATTTTCATCTCTTATAGTTTTAATTTTTATCGAATTTTATAATATTTAAATTTATTTTATAATATTTATAATATATTCCTTAAAATACTTTAAGCAAACTCTCACATTTTTTTTCATTCTAATGAACACAACCAATGTTAATTTAATATTGAACAAATATCTTTATTTCAAAGTTGCATATCAGTAAATTCACCTTAGACTTAATTGCTTTTCGAAAAAAAAAAAAAAAAAAAACAGAAAAAAATTGTTAAATACCGAAAAACAATATGACAGATGTGTGAAAAAAATTTTATAGTGAGAAATTAAAAAAAAAAATAAATTTAGAAATCGGTTAAGAATTAATGATGTTCGCCAAAAAAGTACTATCGGACACACTGTACGTATGACTGATGTGTCACTATTAGTATGTAATAAATAACACTCATACGCCTAGTAGGTAATGTATGGCATTATAGTATACTTTTTAAAAGAGGAATCTACAACTGGTTTTAGAAGAAATATGCATATTAGGGAGTCCCGAGTATAAAATAAAAACTTTATGTTTCGTAACAATTTAGAGCTGATTACGCTGCGCAACAAAAACAAGACTACGTACCATAGATCATCAATATTTCGGTCACGCTGATTTTAATGGTGTACATAATTATAATTTTTTTATCTGCCAATTTTTTCTCAAAAAGTTTTTTATATATTAAATGATAGTATCTCATTTGCAGATATAATTTGTTTAGTGAAAAATCCCTGTGAATAAAAAATAATTCCATACGTCGGTTTTGGAACGCCAATATATTCTTAAAAATACTTTCCGAGTAAATACGTTTACATATAATCATGCATCATTTTATATAAATATATGTGTGAATGCATATGCTTTTGTATGTTTATTTTTACAAATTTTTCCTATAAATTTTTTAATAAATACAATGGCAGATATAATTATTACATATGGAACAATATATAATCGTATATGACATATGTAATTATAAATGGTTACTATAATTATATACGAATACATGTATGATAAGGCATATGGCAAATAAAAATTATATGTAATAACTAGGGCAACCAAAATACAGGTAAAAAGAACACTTAAAAAAAGCTCGAAAAACATTAAAATAAGCTGCTTTAATAAGTCATAACGTTTTTTTTTTTATTAAAAGCGTTATTAAAAATAAAATTTGTGGGGTATTTTTTATTACTTTTATGTTGTAAATAAAGGCCAATGTCAAAATTTCTTTGAAATTCAAAAGATTTTTCCCTATCTTTTTTCCTTAAGAAGGTATATTTTTCAAATAAGTTTTTCATTTACAAATAAAAATATGTCATGTACTTGTTGCAATACTTTTTAGTAAAATCTTAAATACTGTAGATATTAAATATAAGTTTTTTTTATTGTTGTGATGATAGTATTAATAAATAAATAAAAAAATAAAAAAAAATAAAAAATTATTCAATCAAATTTCTTTTGATGTTCAGGTTTTATGTCAAAAAAAAGAATTTAGATTTTTAATCCGGTAAATATAAAAAATTATTGTTAAGTTATCCATATTACAAATGACGTAATGGTTTCCGCAAATATTTAAACATTGCAAAATATAGGGCGGTTTTTGTGACTGCAAACATTTTGGGCATGAAGACATGCTTAAACCCAGCAAAAAATAACTTGGATTTGGTAACAGTAACTACATTTGTATGCTTCCAAAATAGCGCTTCACCGCCTTACTTAGCATTAGGGAAGGCATTCTGTCATGCTTCCCAGAATGCCTTCTTTGAAGCAGTGAATAATGCTTACAATGAAGCAATAAAGTATGGATACCATGAAGCACTAATGTTGTCAACATACAAAAAGCGCTTCTTAGTGCCTAAGAAGGCATGAGTTTATTGCTTCTAAGAACATATGAAAGAAGCGCTTTAAAAGAGGCATACCAAGTGGGACATCGCGAACAAAAATTATGCCTTCTTTATTTGCTTTGGATGCGCTTCGTTATGAAATAATGCCTTCCGGAAGAGCTTCTGGGTAAGCACTATTTTTTACTGGGAATAACATATATATTTGCAGCCAAAAATATATATGATTGCAATTATACGTCTTTCACTAGTTCCAAACATGTATATGTTTACAGGCAAACTTAATTATATTTGCAAGCAAACTTGCTATACAGAGTAAGCCAACTTCGACTGACTTATTTGAAATGCTTATAACTTTTTTATTTTTTACTGGTATTGAAAAATATTCGTAGATCAACTTTTACAATGCAGTACAAAACAGTTCTTCGTGGTTCTTATGGGCAAATTTCTACAAATAATAGTTTCAAATTTGCAGGAATACTTTGGTGAATAAAAACCCCCATTGAATAAAAATTAATTCTATAATTCTATTTATTTCAAAAAATACTTAAAGCAAACTCCCACATTTTTGTAAATTCCAAAGAACACAACAAATATTAATTTACGGCCTTTTTTTTCGTGTAAATTAGTGAAGAAATTCATTCAAGCAAAAATCATCTGTTTTTGTTTATATTTCATTTACAGTGTTGGAAAATGAGTTATTTGTATATGAAAAAAGCTAACAAAAACCGAAAAAACAATATCATGGCAATATCTACTATTTGACATAACATAAAGATTTACATACTCAAACGTAAGTCAGACGAACGAATTATAAAAACTCATTTTCTTACGTATTCGTTCGCTCAAAAAAGTGCCTGTACGTATGAGTGATGTGACAATAAAAATTAAAAAAAGAATATGCCGCCAAAAAGTCGTGGATCATTTTTTTTTTTCTTTCTTTAGTCCTATTTTCATTCATACATGATCTAGAATCTAAATCCGCCACAAAATTGCATTTATATATATTCAAGAGCACCGTGTAAAATGCATCTAATTTGCAAAAATCTAAATTATTTACATACAAAGATGATGTACTTGGCAAAAGAAAAAATTTGATACCCATATTGCCCTATTTAAAACGAAGAGTTACCACCCCATTGCATTTTTGTCAAAACGCGAACTAGCACGAATTTCAAAAAAAGCTGAGACCCGTATTTAATTAAATCGACTAAAGATTAAAATATGTTAATTTGGAATTTTTATTACAAACAACCCCGAACAAAAAATTCAAAAACCGTTTTTTTTTACAGAATATCCTTAAAAAAAAGGACATGGATGATAGTCCTTGGACAAATTGTATATACAGTTGGACGCGCCTTAAAAATACCTTTCTTATGATACCCATATTGTATATGTTGGCAAGGAAACAGATTCTCAAATTAACAAAACATGCAAAAATAGACCCATTTTCAAAATGGTCCAGCTCACGAGAGGTCAAAGCTGGAGCCGAAATATTTTAAATGTCACCTTAAAAAAGTCCAAGGTTCATTTTTAGGAGGGTACATCGAGCACTTTTTTTGGTGAGTCGCTCTAATGTTTATATATACAAATTTTTTTCTCTAAATTTTTTAATACGATACCACATATAATTACATCTATTACATATCGACTAATATAAAATCGTATATGATATACAGTTATATATGCTTAATCTAATTATGTATGAATATATGTATAATTAGATAAAACACAAATTATATTTATATATTATAACTAGGGAAACGAAAATACAGCTCAAAACAAAATGTGTTTTAAGCGCTTACAGCTCTAACAACATCAAAATAAGCCGTTAAATTTAAAAATAAGCCGTTAAATTAAAAAAGTTAACAGTTAAATTTCATAGTTTTTTATTAAAGTCGTTACCACAAATAAAATTTGTTCTTTAGAACTTCGTCAACAGTCAACTAAGTCACGAGAAAAATTGTTTGTCTTAAGCTTTAAAAAATTGTTTGATGACCCCTCTATCACATATAATATTACATTTTTAACTTTCAATTAAAAAAATTTCAAAATACTGATAGCTTTCAAATCAAAATAGACATATTTTAAAAGAAAAAAGCTAAAATAAGCTTATTTTTTAAGAAAAAAGTAAAAATTAAGCTAATATTTATAAAATAAGCTTAAATAAGTAAATATCCAAAAACATGCTAAAACAAGCTTTTACAAATATAGCTCAAAATGTTCATATCTTTAAGATCACAACTTGTATTCAATCTAAATAGTCCTATCCTTTCAAATAAAAAACAAGCTCTAGCTTATCTTTGATTGTCGTAATAAAAACATTAAGTATAATATCAAAAAAAAAAAATGAATTCTATTTTTGATAACACGATATCTTGACATATAGCTATGAATATGTCAAGATAGCGTGGTATTCAAAATTAAATGAATTTTTTTTTATATTACAAAAACATTTACAAAATTTACATAGATTACTGTATTATTGTTTTAAATTAAAATATGGAAAGACCATAAATATATTTTCAAAACTATGCTCCGCATAAGCTAACTTTAGCCCAATTTTGTACACAAATCAAAAAAATACGAGTAGTGAACTATAAATATTCTCGATCGTTTTTTATTTCTAACATGATTGTCATTTGAGCACCATTACTTAAAATTTATCAGTTTCGGGATACCCTAAAGTGCATTAGAACTTAAAAAGATTTACGACGTAACTTTTTTAAAACCGCCGAAAAGTAACATGTATCTTAATATTTTTTATGGGCTTACGGAAATAATAGGATTATAGTATATTTGTATGAAATTGTGTATATTTTCATACAATTATATACAAAAATGTAACATTTAGTGCAATTCTAACAGACTAAAACGCGGACCTAATTATATTTAGATGTAAAATCATATACAATTATAAAGGGTGATTTTTTAGCAACTTTCATTTTTGCAACACTGTTTTTGGCAGCTCAGCTTTTTTCATGTAACATGTTACTTTTAAACATGTTCAGTTTGGTCTATAATTTAACCATGAATTAACTTACAAATGAACAACGCTTGCAGAGTATTGAATTTTATTATCAAAATTCATGCTCGGTTAAGAAAGTGTATCGTGAACTTCATCCACCACCTTCATCGCTATAGCCTTCTAAAGCGGCTACTCGGAATCTTGTGACTAAACTTATCACCAAATTTACATTATTGGACATTGAACAACCAACACTCATACGTCGAGTACGGACAGAGGAAATGAGAGAATTGAAGCCACGCGACCTACCAAAAATAGCGACCTATAGTATAATCTGGAAGAAACCACGGATGTACTTGTTAATACTGCATATTTATTAAAGTATTTAACATAAATAATTGAGAAAAAATATCTTATTTTTTAAATTTTAGGTTTAAAAAATAGAGTTAATTTAAACATGCATTAGGATCAATGGTAGGTACTTTTGTTTTCGCTTTTAGGAGTCAAAATGGTAGGGCAGTGTAATTATTAGGCAATGCACAAAACAATACTACCGACCGTCGCGACGATCGACGCGTCGATTCAAAAGATTTCGCCAACGCTGCTTTTAAATATTTTCTCTTTCTTTGTTATGGAAAATACGGGAAAGGTTTGCAGGATCTCACCAATTATTTAGTCATAACATTTCATAAAATCAAAGTATTGTTGTTATACTAATAGGTTAGCAAGATAAAATATCCAGAGTTAGAAATTATTTGAATTTGCAAGAAAATAAAATTTTTATTGCTTAATTGCTGAAAATTACAAAAATTCTAGTTAAATAACTGATTTAGAAAATCTAAAAAGATTTATCAAATTTAATTTGCAGTCAGTGGCTGTGCACTTAAAAAATTTTAGAAAATCACGAAGAATATTTGTTTTTACAATTTTATTAGTTTTTTGTTTTTATTTACATCGAGATTATTTTTATGTTATTTTCAATTTATAACGAGCTTTCAACCTCCGTATATTTACAAAAATAAAGCAAATCAAACATATTAGCTAGGTTGATACTAGTATTTCGATCTGGCTAAAGATCTCATCAGAACCCGAAATTTTAGAAAAGTTAGAGCTTCTATAATTGGGAGAGCTTTAACAAAAAAACCTATTAATCATTAACTTTGCTCCAGTCTTGTCGTCTTAGTAATCAAGGACGTGGTTTACGTGATTACTGAACTTTGAATATTTGTTTTTTTTTTGCAAAATGTTATGGATTCATTCAAAGATGTCATCGGAATCGCAACTCGATCATAAACACAGAACGCCATATCGGCACATTTCTAGGTGAACTGCTGTTTTGAATTCGAGGATTACTAGTAAACGACATAGTGGCGAATCCGCAGATTTAAATGAAACTTATATACGTTTTAGAGGACAAAGAAATATTACACACGTATCAGTTTAGATGCGAAATCTCAAGCTAAGAGGTTAAAAAATTTGGTCAAAAATTAAACAAACCAGTCAGAAACTTCCGGTTGTACAAAAATCAAGTACTGGTATGACACTAGGTAACCGAGGAATTATAAATAAATTACTGACAGAGCAATTGTTTCCGATGCTTTTCCAGCCTTACCAAAAATCGTTTTGTCAGTATTTGTTTTTCAATAATTTCAGTAGTCTTCAAAGAGAATCAGTTTTAAATAATCGGCTGAGATGGTCGTGCCAACGCACTGTGGTTTTAAATATAACTTTTCTTTGCCAAAATTAAATTTTTCTCACCTTTCGTTTCATTGTTGTTGCAATCTAATAATAAACATTTCAGAACAACAGCAAACTGATTTTGTTTTTGTAAATACCCATTTACCGTTATAATAAAACAAACTGAAGTTAAAGTTCATACGTAAATCCAATAAAAGAATAAAAAACACGTTTCTTTTTACTTTGTATTTTATTTTTTGTATTGAAATGAAAAAAGTTTATAATAATAAGTGTGTTCGATAACACAAAAATTTTTAAAAATTTGTAAAAGTTTTTACTGGAAGGTGTTCGTTAATACAAATACTCAGTAAAAAATAGCAAGAAGAGAGAGTAAAATGACAGGTTGTTGACAAAAAACTGGATAAATTTTTGCCAGTAATAATTTGTAAGAAAAAAAAACATATGATTGAAAAAATATGCTTGTATTTTTAGTAAACAAAAAAAATATTAAATTAAATTTTAATTGTCTATGGATTCAAAGTGCAAAATATTAAAGAATTAACTATGGAAGAAATTAAAAAAACATTCTAAATTATTTCTGGTCGACAATTTCAATTAACTTTTATCTTTTCCATAATGACCAGTTGATTTTTTTTAATATTTGTTATTTAAAATCAGCTGTTTTATATATTTTACCAATTGTTACAAATTTTCCGTTTGTTTACTTTTTTGTAAATTTGTCTAACTCTCTGTAATTTTGTTACTGAGTAATTTTTACTGGACTTTACTGGGAAAATAATCGAACACACTTAATATTTAATATGGAAAAAAAATCTTAATGGGAGAATAATAATAGTTTTATATTAAAAAGTTTAAAAAAAAAAATTGGCGTCATGGAAACAAAAATTAATTATGCAAAAAAAAAAAAATTTTTTTGATAATAAAATGTGTTAAGGCCTACAAAAAACTGATAGACAGTGATGGTTACAAGAGCAATAAGAAAACATAAACTAATGTCTGGTAATCATTTTCACTTTGTCAGGCTCTTCAAATTTTTAACCAAATTAAATTTTTCAAGAACACATTTTCCTTTAAAAATTCCGTTTAATTTCTAGTTAATGACGAAATGCAAAAAGTGTTTTCCCAGTGGTATCCAGTCTGGAATTGCTCAAACGTCTAACCACTGGTAGAGCATTTATTTTATATAAAGGTTTATGCTTTATTTAAAAAAGTTTATAGTCATAAGGTTCCGAGTTACTTAACGCACACAGATTTTGTGATTTTTACAATTTTTATATTTTTCTATACAAATTTGATTTTTCTGTTTCTGGAACAGCTCTTTTAAGACTAACTTTTTCTTTGTTTTCTCAACGTCTGCAAGTTGTTTCCAACAAACCTTATGCCAGTTCTGATATATATGAGCAGCCAGTTATTGTATCAACCTAGCTAAAATAATTAATTTGCTTTATTTTTGTAAATATACGGAAGTTGAAAGGTCGTTGTAAATAAAAATTTAAATTTTTGTTTTAAAATATAAACAACAGCGTTGCAGTAAAAAACACTGTTGAAGAATATAGTAGAAATGCATTTTTTAAATCTTTATAAAAGACATATCACACGGAATTCTCAAGAAGAATAATAAATTCTATTTGGAATGAAAAGTCTATGCCCGCGAATTTTTTTTTTGCGATGATTGTTAATAAAATCTTGTTTTATATTCAGTAAATTGTCATAATTAAAATATTTTTAATTTTCATGTAAAACTTTAACGAATTTTTGAAAAAAAATTTAATACATTAATGAAAAAACTGGATACACGATTAAAATCATCGTGGCCGAAATATTAATTCAGAGTTACTCGAAAGCAAATGTAAAGTGGCAGGTCAGCTGAATCAACCTATGTATAGAGAAATACATAGTACTGGGTACTCGAAGTAAACGAGTCATAACAGTGAAGATTGTTTTTACGTGAGAGTCGCAAAACTGCTGCAAACAATAACAGGAAAAAAAAAACTAAAAGCACAATAAACAATAAACAAAAGCAAAAGCTAATATGTTTGATTTGTTTTATTTTTGTAAATATACGGAGGTTGGAAGCTCGTTAAAAATTAAAAGTAACATAAAAATAATCTCGATGTATGTATATAAAACCAAAAACCAACAAAACTGTAAAAAATATTACTTGAACCAGAGTAAAAACTAAAAATTTTGTATATAAATAGAACATTTTTGGTCTTCAAAGTTTAGTAACGTCATGATGCTTGTTAGGAAAATAACCTAACCACGTGCTTGATTACTAAGAAGACAAGAATGGAGCAAAATTAATGATTAATAGGTTTAATAGGTTTTGCCTTTTATGGAGGCTCTGAACTTTTCTAAAACTTCGGGTTCTGATGAGATCTTTAGCCAGATCGAAATACTAGTATCAACCTAGCTAATATGTTTGATTTGCTTTAGTTTTGTAAATATACGGAGGTTGGAAGCTCGTTAAAAACTGAAAATAACATAAAACTAATCTCGATGTATATAAAAACAAAAAACTAACAAAACTGTAAAAGCAGAATATGTAACGCGTTACTAAAAAAAATACTTCCACGTTGTGACTCATGCGCATTACATTTACTTTCGAGTAACGAGCGCTTTAAGGATCATTTATTGGTAATCTTATTTTTGATTTTGACATTTCAATATTTTTTTGTATTACTCAGACGCCACGTTGTTTTACATATGTGCTGACTATTGACAGATGCTGGATAAATAATGTGTCAATACTGATTGAATACGAAATTAATTATTTAAAAAGTGAACAAAATTAGCATTAGTCAAAAAATATAAGTTTTAAATAAAGAAAAAACAAAACCAACAACAAATAATAATATTGTAAAATGAATTTAATGAAACTTAAATTAGATTCGCGCATCCATCAATTTTTGACAAAATGATTTAATTCGGTTGCAGTTGCATTGTAAAATGATTACTTAACATTTTTACTAACTATATCGAACTTATTTTTATTTATAAATCAATTACACAATTATTGAAATAATTCCTCGAAACAAAAAAGTTTTTCCATTTTTTTGCTCATATATTTATTTACAAGCGGGTTGTACACAGTCTTCACAGTTATTCACAGTTCACACGGCTCACAGTCTTATATAAATTATAAATATATAACATCCAAAGTAAAATTACATACATTTATAAATTTTATGTTAATCACACATAGATGATACTTAAATATGTAATATAAATGAAGATGTTAAAATTGTTGTACAGGTGATACATGATATTCGCAACCGGAAATAGCGAAGCTTCAGCAATCCACAAAAGCTGTTTAAAAATTTGCCAGCATCGTTAAATTTTTCTTTTTCAAAAAAAAAAAAAAATAAAATAAGTTGTAAAACTAGTTTTTTTTGTGTTTTATGAAACACATAAATATGTAAAAAATTAACACTCGAAGCTTTACTTTCCTTTGATTTACAGTGAGCTATGTACCGGTTGCATTTTCAGTGTAACCATGATATGAACATGTTGTTTTTGTATTAAGGATATAAAGTAAGAAACTAACGCAGATAAGAACCCCACATTTTTCAAATTATTGATATATACTTTCTTAGTTCATTTAAATTTGTATAGTTTTTTAGAACTTTTGGTTTTTTTTATATTTCTATCCTTTTCTAGGACTTTTTTTCTATTCTTGAAATATTTTTAAATTAAACTTTACGAAAAAATAATAAAAAACGAAAATAATATACAAAATTCTAAAAAATAATAAAATTTCGGATTTTCTAAAATTATTTTAGTGTTTTTTTTTTAAATTTTATAAATTTTTTTCGTGAAAATAATCGGTTTGGAGCGATGGGCCATGTCCCGAATTTCCTATTCCCCATGGATCCGCCCATGACCATATTTTCCCCCCATATTCAGAGATCCAAAAACCTATTAAGTCCCGAGTAAAAACGTTGTTTAGCATGACGAGGGAACCTCAACAGGTTTTTTTAATGAAACTTCTTGGAGAATTTTACGCTAGACAAAAAATAAAATAAATGCAGTTTTTGGAGCTTTGCTACAACCCCTCTCTGAGAAATATAGTACTAAAGTTAAGAAAATAATAGGCTATCGCTTCTGAATTTGTTATGAGTTTGTCAACCCGATAATTTTGAATTTTGTCTTAAATTAGCCCTAATCCAAAAATATCCATTTCGGCATAAATAAAAAAAAATAAAAAAAATTGAGAATACTTATATCTCGCTACCCGTATTTTTATGAGTTTTTTTTTACAAAAGTGGGCTCAAAAGTTTAGTAATGCTGAGCATATTTTTGGAAATATATTTATAGAACAAATATGGGTTCACAATATATTCCAATTTAAAACAAGTAATAGAGAAAATTACTTGTTTCAAATTAAATGAAGCTGTGGTGGACCAAAATTAATACAAGGACATTTTATGAAAATTTTTCTATCGTATGCTCAGCATTGTCGAACTTTTAAACTATGATTTTTCCAAAAATTGTAAAAATGCACGACGAAGGCCACGGGTAACAACTATAAGTACCCTCAAAAAAATACACTATCGTTTGAGTATGTGACGATATTCGCAAATTATTTTTATTCGGAATAATCTAATATACAGCCCTCATATGGCAGTATATAGTTTTATATAAAAGAATATCTACATTTTTTCAGTGTGAAAACATAATAACTTCACATATAAATGAATAGGTCAATATATAGTTGTATTCAAAATGAAATAATTTTTTTTAATATTACACTATATGTTATTATATATAATTTTGATTTGTGTTATATCTAATTATACATGTATTCGTACATTATTAGATTAACCATATATATTAAATCTTTTTACATATCGATCAATATATAATCGTATATGACAGACACAATTCTGTCATATACGAATATATATTGATCGATATGTAAAAATATATAATTATATATGGCGTCGTATCAAAATACTAAGAGGAAAACATTTTATATATAAACATACATAGATATGTATTGACATACACAGTACAGCATTTTTCAACACATGATTTTGGAACTGAATTCTGGGAATTGCACGTGAAAATATACCCAAAAATAAGAACTTCTTTCTGAATCGATTCGTTTTGTCAAGTTGGCTACAGTAATAATTTAATTTCCATACGAATTTTTTGTCTCAAGGCGGATTTTTATCACTTTTTCTATATTTTAACACGGTTATATCTCATTACACTGTACGGAATATTTTTTTTGTGTCTGAAGCAAGGTTGTAGATATTGAATAGGAGAGAAAATGCGGAACAATCCTACCCGAAAAAACTGCATCCGGTGCCCATTTTTCGCCATTTTTCACCTTTTTTGCAAAATAACTGGATTACTAATCCCCAAATATACTGTTTTTTTTTTTCTTTATAAACTTTATTTTGCATGAAAATACAAATTCCGACTTTTATTTTTTTTCCCCATTTTTCACCTTTTTTGCTCAATAACTAGATTACAACTCCACAAATATGCGTTTTTTCTTTATAAACTTAATTTAGAATGAAAATAAAGATTCCGATTTTTATTTTTAATTTTTTAAAACATTTTAAATTACAATTGAGAATGTTCTAAATTTATAACATATAAAAATCTCGTATTTTCTATGTAAGAATATGAATCACAATTTTTATTTTAATGCAAAATAAAGTTTCTAAAAAAAAAACAGCATATTTGTGGATTTTTAATCTAGTGATTGAGCAAAAAAGGTGAAAAATAGGGAAAAATGGTAAAAATGGGAATTTTTGCGATTTTTAAGGCACTGGATGCACTTTTTCCGGGTAGGTTCGTTCCACATTTTTTTTTCTCCTATTCAATATTTAAAATTTTGCTTCAGACACAAAAGAGATATTCCGTACGGTATACCGAGATATAACCGTGTTAAAATATAGAAAAATTGCTAAAAATCCGCCTTGAGCCAAAAAATTCGTATGGCCATTAAATTATTACTGTAGCCAATTCGACAAAACGAATGATGCAGAAAGAAGTTATCATTTTTGTGGCTACTTTCACGTGCAATTCTAAGAACTGAGTCCCAAAATCATGTGTTGTACTGTTATATAATAGCATGCAATAACGTATATATTTATGTAAAATAATGCATGAGTATATGTAAACAATTTTACTATGGTTCACAATTAGATATTGTTGTATATAATCCCATATATAATTATAGATGCTCCCGAAATAATAATTTTTCTTAAATTTTTTTTTTTTAATTTTATTAAAAACTATATGTCATGGAATTTAAGTAAATGCAATTTAATCTCAAAATATCTAGTTCGATCCACCAAAAATTAATTATCTTTCTGGATCTAATTAGAACCAATTCAGTCTATCCCAAGCGATATTTTGAATATATCAGGATCTTAAATTATTAAATTATTGGATCCCCCAATTTTGAGATCAGCTGTGATCTAATTTAATCCGGTAATATATTTGAGGGATCTAATCGGATCTTAGTAGATACACTAATTTTTAAAAAAACTTGGATAAAAATAAATATCGATCTATATCAAATGAGATCTGATTTTGTATTTGAGATCAAACTTTTTTATGATCGGGTAGTTGAGATCTAAACTAAGAGTTTATATTTTTATAACATATTTCACACCAAAAGACCTTAAACCGAAATAAAAACAAGTTCAATAGAGGTCAACAATTCAAACACTCTACATTCCTAAACTTTTTGAAATCATTCGCCATATTGGATTCGCTGCTACAAGAATAAAAAAATATTTTATATATTATTATTTGTTGTTTATCATACTTTCTGTCTCTTATTGAACTTTTTTTATATTTAATCGATTAATCTTATTCAAAAAAACTTTACAAAGTTCATTGACCACAGTTTGGCATGTGTTGGAATTTTATATATTTTTTTGTTGCTGAAAGTAACTTTATTTCAATGTTTTAACGTGTTTAGTTGTTATGTTTTTATTTTCTAATACCTCATTTACACTACGAGCAAAATCTAGTAGTTTTTGAAAACTTCTAGTTATAATTTAAAATTTATATGTAATTTGACTATTAAATTCAAGTTGTTTTCTAAACCTTCTAGTTTTTGGTTGTAGTATAAATGTAGTATAAACAAAAAAAAATTGGCTGAAAAAAAAACATGCATTGTAGACATTCGTTAGTTTTGTAAACAATGTTTATTGTTCGTGGCTTTCAACAAATATTTTCGAACACAATACACATGCAAACTTACATAAATATGTGTACAAAATCCCACTCATAGAAAAAAACAGTACAAATAACTGAAAATTCAGCTACAACAACAGAAAATAGTACGTGAATTTGTGCCAGCAGAATTTTTAATGAAGTAGAGAATCGTATTCTGTCAAATGTATTTTCCCTAAAGGCGCAAAATATTGTAGTTCAATTATAAAAAATAAATTAAAAAACACAATATTAGATATTATTCCGAAAATTATAATTTATAATTCGGAACATCATGGCAGCCCTGGTAAACTTTTCATTATATACCCTGTTTTATTAAAGGCTAAATCGGATGCTTTCGTGGAGCCTTGGGTATTCATCTGAAAAAAAAGCATTTTGTTTCTCACACGAATATTTTATATTTATTTAGTACCTCAAGAATGTACGAGTGTAAACTCAAAAATTAAAAAAACACCCATAAATTCGTTGTTTTTTATTTTTCAAAAAAATACTATTAAAAAATTTTTAAATGGTTCTATGGGACTTCATTTTTTAGTACTCTACAGAACACAAAAAACTGAGTGAAAATCTTTCCATCCGTAAAGACTGAACAGTGGCGCCCGATTTTCAAATATCTTGTATTTAGAGAAAAGGGCATTTAAAGTAAATATTGTTTATTTAAAATATACGGCAAGTAGTTTGTTTAACAAGCTGCAACTTTTTTTATTTCTGCGATTTTTTCTCCAAAATTGGCATAGCATAAGAAAAAATTTCAAATTATTGATATATGAAAAAAAGTTAGTTATAAGTTTTAGCTAACTAGACTGTGAACCACATTTGCAAATCGTTAGATAAATCAAGAGAATTTCAAATTGAATTAACAGATAATTTATGCTAAAATTGTCTCTCCGGATCAGACAAGAGGCAGGATAATATAAAGGATGGAAACGAAAAAAATCTTAATATTATTAACACAAAAAACAATAGAAACAAATCTGTCATCACAAATTAGAACTAATACACTGAAGTTTTTGGCAATACGGTTTATTTTACTATTCGTTCTGGAATGTTGCGAATGTTCGTATTTTCGTTGTGAAACTCAATGTTCCAGAAAAATCGTTCATTATGAGGTACGTATAATAAAAATAAATAACACATTATAATATAGCGTCTGCACTAATTATTTTTGTTTGACGAAATCGTTTTTTTAAGCAGTCAAGCTTACGCGCTACCAATTATTTTATTAAAAATATAATGTCTTTTTGCCAACTATTTAATTTCTAATAATAAGGGTAATCATTATTATTTAAAAACTTGTAGCTTCACATTTTTCTAGTTGCTGATATGCATACAAAAACTAATTACTTTTGTAACCACTTATTTTTTGTAATGCAGCGTGTAAGCGAGTGTACAAATTTTGTACTTATTTTCATAAAGCAAATATTTAAAACTATATACAAAAATGAACTCGTCAAAAAAAAAATCAGTTTTAATACCTAATTATATGCAGTTGGACCTAATACTACTGCTTATTATTTAGATACTGCACTGATAGAATTTGCCTTCATAGTATTAACCCTTCGACTACCAGGGGACATATGTGTCCCAAAGAGAAAAATATGCGTTAAAAATAAACTAATTCTAAAAGTATTGATATTTTTAGCTTAATGCAAAGTTAAATGATGGGTTTTTAAAATTTATAAGAAATTTGTGTGAAAAAAAAATAAATTATAAATGTTTTTTTAAGAGCTAAAACTGCTCTAAATCATAGACGAAATTTTCTCTTTCTTTCAAATTAAAAAGTTTTGTTTAATTTAACAATATTCTACAAATTGAAATTCGGTTTTGAGATATTTCCAAGAAAAAAACTAGCTTTATTAAAAAAAAACGAAAAGGAACACGGGTGTCCCTGTGGTCGTCAATGGTAACTTTTCGTTTGATGAATTTGAATGTAACTGCTAATAGTGGTGAGAGTTCGGCATATTAAAAAAACTAAAAAGGGACTTTCCTATTAAATTTGTAAACTTTATCAGGTGACTGAATTCCTAGAATTTGTATTCTATTTACTTACTTTACGCTGTGAGAAGTGGTCATGTTTTCTAATTTGATAAAAAAGTGATATCTAAGAGAAACATTTTTGTTCTTTGATTTGCTTATTCATTTTGGTAAGTTTGGTGAATGTAAATTCTATAGCACGTTGTAACAACATTTTTTTAGAAGAATGGCTTTCCAGCGCCGTAGATTTGTTAAACTGAATGAAGAAGAAATATTGCAATTTCTTACTGCGGAAAATAGCGAAGATGAAGACGATTTGTGTCTAGGTGAAGAAGACCAGATTTTTCTTGAAGGTGATGTTGACGCAGGTGCAGCATTTTGTGAAATCGATGATAATGCGGTTGAGACAACAGAACAAGTCGTTGAGATAACGGAACAAGCGCCTCGTATTCAATAAAATTACAAGAAAAACACGACAGAAAAAAGCGAACCAAATTTTAGATGGAGAAATTCATCCACTGCAAACGTATTCCCTAACAGTGACTATGAGTTTGGAAAGTGCAAATCTGCGATGTTGGGGACCCCAACTGTAATCTATCACCATTTCAGATCTTTTTACTGACTACGAACTTTGATGTTTTGATAGAACTTATAGTTCATAATCCTGTAGATATGCTGAACAAAATGGAAGAGTTTTTGATGTTACTGCTGACGAAATGAAAGCATTTCTTTGTCTCAATCTGGTAATGACATATCACGTTTTACCATCCATTCGTGATTATTGGTCAACAGAACCTGATATGGGTATACCAGAGCTGTTAATGAAGCATTAATTTTTTAATTAATTCGCGAATCATTCATGCACTGAATTAGTAAAATTTTGAATTAATTCTGTTCGCCAAAAAACGAATTGAATGAAATTTGCATCGATTCATATGCATTTGGCTGGAATGAATTGCAAGTCATTCCAAATCAAATGAATTTGGCAAAATGAATGGCACTTCATTTTCAATTCAAATGAGTTTGGCGAAATGAATTGCAATTCATTTCCAATTCATTTGACTTGAATTGATTTTGAATTAATTCAAATGGGTAAGTTAGTTATATATTAGTTATATATTATTTTTGTAAAAAAATAAAATGTATTTTTCTTTTCAATTCAATACAACTTAATTCCTGTAAAATGGACTCGGAACATAAGGAACAATAGTTAATAAAAATATATGCAAAATATAACAAAAGTAAAAATAATATAAAAATAGTGTTTTACAGAAGTAATAATCGTAACCACCATTTTTTAAATGCAATTAACTTTATTGTGTAATGAAGAAAAGTTATGAAACATATCTATCGTCAATTTTTATGAAACTCTTCATCACATATAAGAAAATTTTATAAATATGATTAATAATACAGTGAAAAAAACTTGTAAAATGTCCTAGTGTAGGTTGTAGGACTTGTGTGTAAATCACTTTTCAATTTTCAGAAATTTCATAAACTATTAACTGTTTCTCGAATATTAAACGTGATTTGTCGTTTGGCGTATGCCCAAACCAAAATAAGTAATACTTGAAGAAACAAACTCCAAACACCATGTTTACTTTGATTAATTGCAATTCATTTTTCATTTCATTAATATGAATTGCAATTTTTCT
The DNA here is from genome assembly GCA_021234595.1 of Delia radicum. Taxonomy (NCBI): domain Eukaryota; kingdom Metazoa; phylum Arthropoda; class Insecta; order Diptera; family Anthomyiidae; genus Delia; species Delia radicum. The sequence goes on along the minus strand of CM037854.1, from coordinate 98,288,361 downwards.
TCTAATTCATTTGAATTAATGCAAAATCAATTCAATTCAAATGAATTGAAAATGAATTGCAATTAATTTCACCAAATAATTTGAATTGGAAATGAATTGCAATTCATTTCGCCGAATTCATTTGAATTGGAAATGAATTCCAATTTATTTTTGCCAAATTCATTTGTATTAATTCAAATTTCATTCAATTCTTTTTTTATGTGAAAAGAATTAATTCAAAACTCGATTCAAATTCGTAATGAATTGAAATCAAAAAAGAATGATTCATTTACTGCTCCGGGAGTGTACACTTCATAAGTATTGTAATGACAAGAAAAAGATTTGAAGATATCCGTCAAAATTTGCACTTCAGCAATAACCATGAAGAAGGAAACAGGAATGATCGGGCTTTTAAGATCAAACCTGTCATAAGTCATTTCAACAAAGCATTTCAAAATGCAATGAACAACACATACAAACAGGCTGTCGATGAACACATGATCAAATTCAAAGGTCATAATGCTATGAAACAGTATGTCAAGAACAAACCAATAAAATGGGGATTTAAGATGTGTTGTAGATGTGACTCTGCTTCCTTATATCTTTTTGAATTTGATCTATACACTGGAAGAAAATAGTATGGAACTGAATATGGACTTGGGTAATCAGTCGTGCTTCAGTTGACAGAAAACCTCACAGGTTTGGGCTCCGAGGTCTAGCATTGATAACTTCTTCAACTCGCATTTGTTACAAGATGAGTTGAAAAAACGTCAAATAAAGTCCTGTGGAACAGTAAGAAGCAACTGAAAAAATTTTCCAAAAAATGTGCCTCTCGATAAGAATATGAAGCGAGGAGACATTTACACATCAAGCTTTGAGGGCATATCCTTTGTGAAGTGGATGGACAACAGAGCTGTGACTCTTCTCACAAATTTTCTTTTGCCAGTGGAGATAGACAACGTCAGACGTCGCATAGCTTGTAGTGCTGAGAAAATCAACGTAAAATGCCCGAAAGCTATTATGCATTACAACAAAAATATGGGTGGAGTAGATTTCATGGACCAGCGCAAGTCCTTTTATGAACTAGACGCAAATCGAAAATAAAATATTACCTACGGTTATTTTTTGACGTACTTGATATAAACGTAAACAATTCCTACGTTATTTACTACGAATGTAAAGCAAAAAATCTTGTTGAAGGGACTAAACTTAGCTCCCTTGAGTTTAGACGATTGGTGGCTAGAAACTAGAGACTATTCTTCGCGTCAGAGAGAATTTCCAATGTTCCAGTCATCACTGTCCCCAAGAGACCAGCTTCTTCGCACTCTATGCTCAACCCCAACGTAAGAAAGAGATGTGTGAAAATCGCACTAAAACCTATTGTAATGAATGCAATGTACATCTTTGTTTTACTACTAACCGTAATTGTTTCGCAGAACATCATAAGTAACCATAATTTATCGCAAAATTAAACATAAATTTTTATTAAAATCGTATTATAATATTAAAAATGTAACTTTTAGTGAAAAGCCTAATTATAATAAAAAAGACATTTTGGCTCCCTTAAGGACCACAGGGACACATGTGTCCCATAAAAAAACTCGTATACTGAAAAATTTTTGAATGGTTTTGCTTTAGCTGGATTCTGGCAAGCTTATTTCATATCAAAATGATAAAGGGAAAGTCCCCAGAAGCTTATGGTAATGAAAGGGTTAATAGCGATTTCATCAAAATGTTTTCATTGAGTTAATGAAAAAATTTCATTAACTAAATGAAAATTCATCAATATTGTTAATTTAATTTTTAATTTATTGTTAAGAAGTAATATCCAGAAAATGGTTTACTGTATTTTTTATATACTTTTTTTTTCTCTATAGTACATTTTTGGATTAAAAAAAATAATCGCCTAATATTACAAATAACATACATTTTTTTATAGTGAATTTTTTGTTAAACAGAATTAACTAAAAAAAATAATTGATTTGAAGCGATCTTATAAAATATTAGCGTATAAGGCGTTGATGTCAAAAGAATACACATTTCTTAAGTCGACATAAGTGCTTTTGTAAAAAGTCAACAGATTTTTATTTATTTTTTATTAAAGATCAAATTACTTTTAACTATTATCACTTTAAAAATTGTGTTATAGAGAAATACATATTTTTGTAGTATTGAAAATATTTCATAAAGACTATGAATTTTTTTCATTAAACACATGAAGCCTTTATAACGTTTATGCAAGCATTAATGAAAAAAATAATTTCACATAATTTATGAATTTTTATTGGAAGAGCTTCATTAATACTATGCACAAATTTAGATCAGTGTGGTAATGAGAGCCCATTACTGAGGTTTTGCTGGGTTATGTTTTAGATACTTATAATTTAAGTTTTTCGGATCAGTTTAATTTCAAAAATACCAGATTTTTGGTCATTAAAAAACATCAGGCACTTTATGAATAATTTATACCATTTATAATAAAAATTTTGTTTTATTGGGGTTTCAGGACATCATGAATTATTTTATCACTGTACATGACCCAATTCTGTAATTGTATTTACGTACAGAAAAGTAACGATAATTTTCTAGATTATAAGTTAGACCAAGCATTTTTTAATTGAATATAATAACGATATTTTGAAACTTTTTTTTTCTGTAGAACAAATTTTTGTATTACAATCTCATGAAGTGATTGTTAATAATCTCTATTCTAATTTTAGATTTTCTACAACTGCGTGTAGGTTAGTGGAAACGTTTATTAGACAAAGAACACAATTTATAAAAATGGTATCGATAAATCATCAAGCCAAACTACTAGTAGAGGCGTACCTCAAGGTACTATTTTAGGCTAATTATTGTTCTTGACTTATGTTCATCATATTCTTTCCTCTTTGACTTCGTTAAAAGGTTACATGTATGCAAATGATTTGCAATTAATAGCTACTGCAGAATCAAGAAATGAACTTATTAGAATAGTACAAGAGGACCTTCTAACAGATGGTGTGCTACAAACTACATTTCATTAAATAAAGGGTCCGCCAAATAACTTTTTTTTTTGAACTCCTTAACCAATTGGACTTTGTATGGCGTCATACCAAGGTCTTTATGCAAAATTCGTCTCAATGATGTCTGCGAAATGTTCAATTGTTCAGAACGACGGTGAATTGATGTTGATGGCGCTTGACGCACACTTTCTGCCACAGCAGCAATATTCTCGGGTGTACGCACTGTTTTTGGCTTTTCACGCTTTGGTTTATCGATGAGGATGCCAGTTTCTTTCACTTTTTCACAAGATGACGAACATACGGACCATATTCGTTTAGCGGAAGGATAAAACTAATTATCTGTCAAATCAGACATGAGCTAAGTGTTACCATTCACGAAATAAGCACTAGTTGAAAAAAAAAACGTTAGATGGCGGACACTTTATTTCAAAATCTAAAGCGATTGACTTTAGTAATAAAAGAGGATAAGTTCTTAATACTTTATTAAATAACACTCCTTTGGAGTTTGTTTCCTATATTAAAACTCTTGGGTTTTATATTCATGAAAACTTATCATTTATCCATCATATTAATTTTATGATTCATCGAGATTTGATAACTTTACGTAGAGTGTATAGCATTTCATGTCATCTACCGATTAATATAAGAAAGCAAATTGGGCAAATTGGGCATACTAATGCCACTGATCGTGTATGGTTTACAAGTTTATAGCGGAGCCTCCTCTGGTAATTTTTCAAAAATAAAAAGATGTTTCAATCAAATTACTAGGTACGTGTATGGTCTACGAGTTCGGGATCTATATATATGATTTGATGGTATATGATTTTGTGGAATGCAGCTTTAAGGATTATGTAAATATTAAGCTATTGACTCTATTTTATAAAGTATTTAAATGTGCATCGCCATCATATCTCATTTTAAGATTTGAGTTTGCACATTCAACTCGAACTCATTCTTTATTATTATCCCGTTTTTATACACTCTTTATGCAACAATCTTTCGTAGTTCGTAGTTTTGTAGTTACCAGACGCATTTTTCGCTCTCTGTACCGCAATTTAAAAATTTGTAAACACATACATATGTGTTTTCTTATAGCGCTTGTTATATTACTCCGTTTCGGTGCATTCACCATTGGTTGGCACTTTCATGGGATAAAACATATGAACCATATTCGTGTTAGGGAAATTTAGATATACTATTAATTTTAAATAATATTAAGAAATTAATATGAAAACTGTCAAAAATCTACTGTAATCGGTTGGCCTTAAGTGGCTTCATGATTATTTAATAAATAATATAAAAAATACTTTTTGAATCGACCACAGTTCAATTTCTTTGGCAAAAGGAGATTTAATTCGTAGTCAATAAAACTCTTTGTATGTAAATTTTTTCTAGACAACATTTATAAAGTTAACAATGTAAAAATTTACTTCAAAAATTTGTTTAATTTAAAATTTTACATCGATTTTTTATTATATTTAATGGTGTGATTATTCGAAATAAACAATATCAGATCTATATGATACTTTATATTCCATCGATTGGTTAAAATTGTTGGTTTTATATGGAATGAGAGAACGCAGTCTACAAGATAGACTGATAGCGGAGCCACAACAAAATTATTTTTGGAAAACAATTGATATTGAAATTGCAGTGAATTCGAATACGGTCGAAAAATGAGATAACTAATAACTTTAGATAAATACGGTATTTAAATTTAAGCAACAGAAGAAATTAGTTCAACCAGTTTAATAGAATTTTCTGCTAACTTTTTTTATGAGTGTATGTGTGTGTGAGTGTTTTTGTCTGTTTCCATTCAATGGAGTATTTTTAAAAACAATGATTGTTATGTTGTGGTTATATCTAAACAAATGATATTTTTAGAACTTTTGGTTGTTGTTGTTGTTGATTTTATATTATATTTCCCATCGAGCAAAAACATGCACAATTAAAGTTGGATGGGTTTTACTAATGATAGCTGCGGTTTTGCTTTTTATCTCTTGTTGAAAACTATTTGGCTAATTTTAAACAAAAAATTTACATTTATTTTAAAAATAAAAAAAAATATGACATAATTTATAAAAACCAAAAATATGACGCAGATCGCCCATGTTGCAGATTTAAAGGATTATGTTATGTATGGCATTGACAGAAACTGTTTTGGAATTTATTATACAAATATATATATAAATCAAACACAAACAGAAAACAGTTTCGTAGCTGGAACTATATTTCTGTATAACTTAAAACAGCAAACGGCAACGTCATAATAAAAGGTACCGAAAATGTTATTAGGATACATCCAGACCCGCATCGTACCACTGCCACTGGTTATCGTGGAAAAAATTTGCCAGCCATAGCTTTTTTCATTCTAATCTAATATATATTACTTCTTTACAATTTCTCGTTTTCCACTGGCATATGACTTTCAAAAAGCTTTTAGTACTATATTTTAACTGGAGTGCTGCTGTTTATTTAAAAAGCAAATATATATATTTAAAAAAATTTGTTTTTATTTACGGTTTATATCCCAAAGTTTAAATGAGACTACCTCTGACAAAGGATGTATACCCTGTGTCTTAATTTTTCTGTTCATCTATTAAATAAGTCACTAATTCTTGCACTTAATTTCAGTATATGCTTACACACAGAAAATATTTTTGTTGCCCCAACCGTTTTTTTTTGCCAAACGAATTCGGATAGTCACATGTACTACCTTAAAAATCTATTGTTGATTCGATACTTGTAACCAAGTTTCTATTAGAACGATAAATAAATATTGTTGCACATACCGACATTTTTATTTGTCCCTACTTAATTAAATATAAATGATTGTTAATCCAATCGAATTTATTTAAATAAATAAAAACACCATTTCCAATTTAGAATACATATTTTTTTATTTTTATTAATTAAAACAAAACAAAATTTAATACAAAATGTAATAGATATAATATACAAGTTTTAAACCAATCGTTTTATAAAATTCAGTTTTTTGCTATTTCCTATTGAAACCCTAAAAAAAAATATTATTAAGACATCCCTTTTAATCTTTCTATTAAAAAACGGGATATACTGCAATTTCTTAAACTAAAGCAATTATTTTTTTTTTTGCATACTGTAAAATTAAAAATTAAATTTTTTTAAGTATCTATATATATGAATGTGAAATATTTTCTAGCAGTATATACTATAAAATTCAAGGATTTATCTGCAAAAAATATACTTCAGTAACCCACAAATGATTAAATATTTTTTCTGAAGGAATCCTGTTCACATTTTAAGATTAATTTTAGGTTTCGCAAAAAATAATACCTGTAATGTAAATGTATTTCTACAAAAGGTCCAAAATCTGTTGGCACATTAAAGTTATGCCTCTGAATCTAATTGGGCGCTTAAAGTTGAAACATATAGTTTTTTCCGTAAAAGATACCAAACCTATTCCTTACAGTCATAAAAATAAACCTGTTAAAATAGCTACTAAAGATTAGTTAAAAGCTACATAGCAGAAAAAACTGCTAAAATTAGCAGATTTTTTTACTAAATATTAGTAATATAAGAATATCAAAAATAAATGTGTTGAATTTACAAATATTTAGTTATATTTGAGCTAAATTTTAGTTAATTAAAAGTAACAAAATAATCTGCTAAAATCAGCAAAAACATTTACAAAATATTAGTACACCAAAATTCATTAAAAAATGTGAAATTTTTAAAGTTTTTTTTTTAATTTTATTTAATGCGAATAATAGTCTGCCCTTATGAAATCAGCAATCTACAATTTTTTAGCAAAAATTTCTGTTGATTTTAGAAAAATAAACTGTTATTTGTATTCTACTACAATTTTGTTAATATTGCAGTTTTTGTTTGCTATTTTGAGTCTGCAAATATTTAATAAAGGTTTTTGCTAATTTTGCAAATAAAAAGCTATTTTTCAATTAACTAAAATTCACATCGAATATAACTAAAATTTTGCAAGGTTAACAGGTTTATTTTTGCTTTTATTATTTTATTAATATTTAGCAAAAAATCTGCTAAATTTAGAATTTTTTTTGCAAGGTCATTTTTAACTAATTTTGAATAGCTTTTTCTGCTATTTACATAGGTTTATTTCTATGAGTGTAGTAAATTTGATTTTATGACACTTTTTTGCACATTATTTTAATATAATATTGTAGCATTTCTCAAAGATATTTTTCAATTAATAGTTTACCAAAATCCAATCAGGTTTCATCAAGATATGCCTCCAATTTTGAAATACTTTAATAATTTTGGTAAAAACATTTCTTGCGATCAGCAGAAGAATTCTATCAGTTAGGAAATGAAGCCAATTTTGATATATGTATATGTGCTCAGAATTCTCAAATTGGTTAGGTTGGTTGTTTAAATTCCAAACACTCTGCTTAAAATTCCTGTAAAATGATATTAAATTATGTACATGTGTATTTTGTTTTTCTTCTGCACATTCAAATATTTAGAAATTTTTAACTAAAGGGAAATACCTTTCTTTTGTATATTGTCATCAAACCATTGATTTTGATATATATATTTTTGTAAAAATGTTTATTCTTGAAAATTTATTTTATTGAAATTTTTATTTTATTTTTTGACATTTAAGAAAAATGCAAATGCTTTAGTTGTAAGTATGATTTGTTGTTAAGTTGAAGTATTTGTACATTTCATTAACTAAATGAACTAAATGAAAATTCATCAATATTGTTAATTTAATTTTTAATTTATTGTTAAGAAGTAATATCCAGAAAATGGTTTACTGTATTTTTATATATTTTTTTTTTCTATAGTACATTTTTGGATTAAAAAAAATAATCGCCTTATATTACAAATAACATACATTTTTTTATAGTGAATTTTTTGTTAAACAGAATTAACTAAAAAAAATAATTGATTTGAAGCGATCTTATAAAATATTAGCGTATAAGGCGTTGATGTCAAAAGAATACACATTTCTTAAGTCGACATAAGTGCTTTTGTAAAAAGTCAACAGATTTTTATTTATTTCTTATTAAAGATCAAATTATTTTTAACTATTATCACTTTAAAAATTGTGTTATAGAGAAATACATATTTTTGTAGTATTGAAAATATTTCATAAAGACTATGAATTTTTTTCATTTTGATATATGTACATGTGTTCAGAATTCTCAAATTGGTTAGTTTGGTTGTTTAAATTCCAAACAATCTGCTTAAAATTCCTGTAAAATGATATTTTATTATGTACATGTGTATTTTGTTTTTCTTCTGTACATTCAAATATATAGAAATTTTTAACTAATATTGTATATTGTCATCAAACCATTGATTTTGATATATATTTTTTGTAAAAATGTTTATTCTTGAAAATTTATTTTATTGAAATTTTTATATTATTTTTTGACATTTAAGAAAAAGGCAAATGCTTTAGTTGCAAGTATGATTTGTTGTTAAGTTGAACAATATTTGTACATTCATAATCATCCAATAGGTTCAAGCTCTGGAAATGTATTTTATAGACGGTTGGAACAATTACAAATTATTAAGATGGTATCAATTATTTTAAAATAGTTTGGGTAACAAATTTTTAGGAAAGTTTACCATTTTTTTGTTACAATTATTGTAATTTTATGATAAGAATGTTTAGTTTGCTTTGAATATATATAGTACGTACTTGCTATAGAATAAGAATCAAAAGTAAAGACTTTTAATGAGACTGATTAAATTCCAACTAATATTTTCCCTGTGTGTACAGAAAGAAACAATTTTAAAAAAGTAATTAAAGATTCTTATCAATTTTCACTTTTTTGCACATAAAACTTTTTTGATACTTCAACTTAAGTTTATTTATGCAAAGAATTATAATTTTATCCAACGGCTGGACCGATTTGGTTATTTTTTCTTTTGTAAGTTTTCCAATTGTCTGGGTATGGTTCTAGCGGAATGAAAAGTTGGCCGGGAAATTGTAAAATTTGGAAAAAACTAAAAGTACGTTTTTTGTTGAATCTTATTTTCAACTCAAGTCCATTACTTACGATTCCAACTATGCTTATGTACAATTCTTTTTGTATTTTGTTCTTTATGTTGTTTAAAAAGTTTTCAGAGGAAAAAATTTGATACAATGGGGTTGCATAGTTGGAAAATTCGCACAAACTTCAAAATCGTAATTTTTGTATGTAATTTCGATCAAGACTAACGATAGAAAAGACTTGTTGGATTATTGTTTTTTTCTGTTCGTTATGCTGTTAGATGGATTTATGTTAATTAAAAAATCTTTTGGACCCGAAAGAAATTCTGGAAAATCACATAGCAGTCTAAATGTAAATACAATTACATGTGTTTTACTCTTTGTGTTGTTTAGCGATCGGATATACAATAGTTGGTTATTTTTATTACTTTTTTAATTTAGTTCACTACGTGGGCTAATGTCATAAGCATAAAATTGCGAATCTTTCAATACCAAGTTATTTCAGTACATGCGCAAATGCCGTTTGACAGCTGTAATTTTGTGAATCAAGTTTTTAGTTACATTGCAGTATTTTCAAAACGGATAAGCGAAACACAATTTTTTAATCGAAATTTTGTATGGCGTTATTCGTTTTTATATTTATTTAGATAAAAGGGCAAGATAGAGTAACGGAATTTTTTTACCGGGAACTGATAATTTCATGAAAATTTTCTTTAAATTATTTAAATTGTTTATCAAATTCCATAAACAGTTTTGTATTATAAAAAATAAAAAAAAACTGAAATAAAATAAAAATTTGTAAGAATAATTTCAGTTATTTAATGAAAAGTTTATGACCGAATTGGTCAAACTACATACAGAGAAAAATTTTGCTATTTTCCAACTGACATTTGGTAAAATTTATAAGTTGTTACTATTTAAATACACTTTTAACTTCGGTTGGCACTTTATTTCTCTGTGTGTATTCACTATGAATTTGCACAAAAATTATTTGATGAACAGCGCAGACAAAAACTGGAGAAATTAATTATGTTTATGGCACAAAAACATTAGAAAAAAGGCAAAACTACATAAAAGGTACATAAAAATTAAAAAAAAAATACAATTTAAAAAAAATTGGAGAAATAAAAATTTTTCAAGCGAAGAAAATAGTAAAGCTCCAAAATCTTAAGAAAAAGCTATTGTTAAGCCCAAAAGTTAAAAATAAAAAATCTCAAAATAAGCAAATTTGAGTAAAAATGGCAAAAATAGCAAAAAGGCAAATTTGTCTAATCTGTTGAGCTGATTGCTTTTGGTAGATAAAAGTTCTACAACTTTTCCTTATGAGTGTACTAAATATTTCAATATGTTATTTTAGAAATGTTGACATATCTGTATGATTTTAACGTCTTTACTCGGGTAAAAAAAAATCAAATATTTTTTAAAAACATGTTTATTTTTCCATAAATAATAAAAAAAAAACTAAATAATTGTAAAAAACCACATAACAAAAATGTCATTTACGGTTCCCGGACTCGAACTCGAAACACTCTGGTTGCTAGGGCAGCACGCTTCTATGCAATCCCCATACAAAATATTAACATTTTGTTACCTCTTAAATGGCATATTGTTATTACAGGCACTTCTTATCGATGTAATGAAACAAGTAATTCATTAAGAAGCTGTTTCATTTACTTTTCGTGGTTATATTTTTCACTGGTTTACATTCGCGGCTCAGGCAATTAATACACAGGGAAATTTCATACGTCATGTGTTTGTAGTTTTTGTACTCTGATGCGTATGAAATTTCCACTTATATTAATTGCTGCAGCCGCGCATGCTGGTTTACCTGATTTTTTCGGAATGCACTCCGATATTATAAAGGCACTAGGAGCTAGATCTGCTCTTACTTCTCTCAATATAGGTCTAATTTTATGCATCCACAGAGACGTCGTACAGTGAGTACAAAAGAAGACATTGCTGCTGTCGAGCGTAGCGTAGAGGAAGACCCCAATCAGTCTATCCGCCATCGTGCACAGGAATTGGATATGTGTCCATCCACTTTATGGAAGATTTTGCGGAAAGATCTTGGTTTGCGTGCTTACTAAATACAACTCGTGCAACAATTGAAGCCACACGATCACATATCTCGTACCACAATTGATTTATTGATGGAAACGTTTGGTAACCGCATTGTTTCACGCTTCGGACCATTGAACTGGCCTCTGAGATCGTGCGATTTAACGCCGCTGGACTATTTTCTGTGGGGATATGTGAAGTCGCTAGTCTACGCCGATAAGCCCGAAACGATTGACCACTTGGAGGACAACATTCATCGCGTTATTGAAAATATACGTCCACAGATGTCGGAAAACGTCATCGAAAATTGGACCTCTAGATTAGACTACGTCCGAGGCAGCCGTGGCGGTCATATACCATAAGTCATTTTTAAATTATAATGAAAGAAGATTATCTTTCGAATAAAGTAAATTTCATGTCAATTCATTTTTGTGTAATTCCATTTCAAAGTGCTACACCTCTATAAAAAAACTCCCTTTATATGATTTCATATATGAAAAGATATGACAATTAAATAAAGAAATTTTAAAATTTTGTTTACGATATTGATAAACTTATTAACAAAAATCAAAAAAATCAAGATGAATAATGAAGGTTTTTAATTTCAAAGTCAAATTTTTTTAACAATGATACCAAAATTATATTTTTCAGTTTTGTTGTAAGCTAGAGAGTCTAGAGTATACATTGGAATTTGGTTCTTATTTGTAAAAGTTATACTCCCATATTGCTTTTACATGCCAGATATTTTAAGTTTAACACACTGTTACACTGCTTGTGTCAAAATAGGTTAACTTTAGAAATAATTTTCTTAAAGGCTAAATCCTCATCATCAACTCTTGTAAACACCTTTTTCCGAGTGAACAGGTAACTTAGAAGATCCATAATTATGTTCATTTTCGTAATTTAAACCACAGTGTGAAAGTAAATTACTACTGTAAACAAATTTTGAATGCAAAACCGAAATTGGTATAGACTAAAAGGTAGCTATAAAATTTGAGGAATTCAATCAAACTCCGACAATTTCGGTATTACTAAAATCGGTATTGGAAGATCTAGACCCAACTTGGAAATTCTCTTTAAATAAACTTTTTTACCCCGAAATCGATTGGATCTGTTTTTGTTTTGCCTATCCACAGTGGTTAAGCTCATCACTTAAAATCATATGAAGAGAAAACAAATTTATTGTGGTGACAGACATTTTCGCCAACTGCATAGTAGTTAAGCAGCCACCAATATTTTTGTTTGTAACAACATAAAATCTATCAATGCAACAGATTTTGGGTTAGAGAACTTAATTTGAATAAAACCATGAACAAATTTGATTGCAACAACCAAATAATTTAGTTGCAAATAAATTTTGTTGTCTCTCTCAATCTGTTTTTTTTTTGCGTAGTGTAGTAACTTGAAAAATGTCGTAAATTGATTCCTACTGAGGATCTAAAGGGGGATTAAATTGGGGAAATCTCTAGGTCTTTGTTAAATTCTTTGCATATTTAGAGCAGAAGTTCTTACACTCAGTAAACTTCTGCTCCAAATATTTGTAGTTGTTTGAATTGTAGTACAGTATCATTATTTATAAGTGAAAAAAACAGTCAATTGTAGAAAAAAATTTATTTTTGACTACATATTTAGTTCATTTTGTGATTTTACATTAATTTATGATTTTACATTCATTTTATGCAGTCGATTTTTTTAATTTAAAAAATTAAAACAAATAAATGTCTATTTATTTTTTGCTACATATTTGGTTCATTTTTATTACAACTATAGTTCACAAATGACAATGTTAGTTGAATTTTCTTCAAGTGAATTGTCATTTGTTTGTAACTGCATTTGCAGTGGTTTCTACCTACTTAGTATTCAAAGTGTAACATTATTTACACATAGATAAACCACAGGAAAATGTTTTAATTGAAATTTAATAAGAAGCATCTCTTTCTGACAGAGAGTTTATCTACTTTGCAAAGCTTGCTGAAAAACTGACCAAATTTCTTCCATGTTTGATTTGCATTTTAAAAATAAAGCCCCTAATGTAAGACCAGACATGGGCGACGTCAATTACATTTTGGAATTTATTTTAATCATTATGTGTTTAAACGCTTATGGGTTTAAACGCATCCTTTGAAAATTTTCAATTTGGTTTTAAACCCACACTTTGCTATAATAACATGTCAATTTATTAGTTTCATCTAATTACCTCTAATTTAATGTAATTAAGAAAATGCACTGTAATTAAATATCCCCATGTCTGATATTAATGAATGAATTTTTAATTTTGCAAGAAAACATTTTTAAACCAACCACACAATTGTTGACTTAAAAATGTTTCCTAGTAGGTCTGATATTATTAATGATATAGACAAATTTCGCAAGTGAATGATTATAAAATGTAATTGACATCGCCCAGGTCTGTGTAAGATACACCGAATTTCGTGTATCGGGGAAATTGGTATGGAATGCATTATATGCATTTTTTTTTTTAAATTGGACTTTTATGTTCTTGTCCATCTATTGATGAACGGTATGTGTTATAAAAGTTAAACTGGATGCTTTTAGCTTTTACGTGTTAGTCAAGAAAAATAACCTCTATGAGGATGGCTAGATAAGGTGAAGTTTTAGTGCTTTATAACCACACGCCATACTTTACGAGGCCATTCGTATGTGAATGTGTGTTTTGTGAAACATAAATGACATATGCACCTTAATCTTCAAGGACTATAGTAAATCCATACTGCAGAGATATAAACTGGAATTTTAGAATTTAAAGTAATAAATAAATTGTCTTTAAAATAATTTATTTTCTTAAAAAAGTTAAGTTTTCTTTGATCTTCTTTTATTTAATTCTTCTTATTTTAAACGAGCTTAAGGTCATTTATTTATCAATTATAATTATTTATTTCCAAAATTTAGTCTCCACAATGGGTAACTTCTTCAGGGAACACTTAAGGCCTCATTAGTTGTTACTTTCTGTTGCCGTTGTGTGTCGTTCTGTTCTGTAGGTAATATTTTGTAATTACTTTTTCTGTAAAAGGAATCAGCTGTTTAAAAAAGTAAAAAAACTCCAACCAAAAACATTCAAATCATTGATGATAAATGCGATTTTAAAATAGTACCAACCTGCATATAAAATAGTACTTTTGCGGCATCACAAGTATAAAAAAAAAATTTAAATATAAATTAGCAAACAAATTTTTGTACCCTCTAAAATGAACAATTACAAATGAAACAACAAAAATATATTAAAAAAAAATATGTTAAGAGGCGAAAACAAAATGCTGAGGTGAAAAACTTTTTTGGGTGTAAAAAAATTAATTGTGTCGTGAAAACATTTTTGAGATAACAAAATTATTTTTGAGGTCAAAACAAAAAATTTTTTATGGAGAAAAAAGAATTTGAGGTGAATTTTAACTTTCACAGTGTCACTCATTACTTTTGACCCGCTGGACCGATTTTGCTCATTTTCAATACCAAACTTTTCGGGAAAATGTACATAAAGCTATGTAAAAACGAGGAGTGCGTACTAAGAAAATTAGCCGATATTGATTTAAAAAATTATTAAAATTTTGAAATTTTTTCTTAAATTCACAAATTTTTAATATTTTTTTAATGTGCTATTAATATCTTGCTGTATTGAATTACGTTTCTCACAGTTTTTTGCGAATTAAATCCTTGTGATTGGTAGCAAACAAATTTGTTCGTGAACTCATTCGATTTTAAAAACACGCAGCTAATAGTCAATTTCAAATTTTTATAAGATTTTTATTATTTATTTTTTTGAAAATCAAAATTAGTTAATAATAATTATAACCCTTAGTGATTGAATTCATTAATTGTTTTAATCGATTAATAAAACTCGAATATAATCATCTGTAATCAGTCGCACTCAGTGTAATCATGAGCTTGAGTTCACAGCGTTTGGTTCCAAATTAATTTATTGTTCATATGGGACTGCAAATCGAATTAATAATTATTGAATTTTAAAGGGACCAAGAAATTCATACATAGAAAAATTTGTAAATCGTACTAAATGAGTCGTAGGAGTATCATGGTACATCTGAGGTTCAAATAGTACCATAAAAAGTACTATAGTACCAACTTTATCATCCCTGCTTCAAATATTGAGAAAAAGATTTCACAACAAACCAATACATACGCACTTTAGGCTGTCACTTAACGTTGAATTCTATTTTCAATATATTTGTCCGCAAGAGAACAGAACGAAAAAGTGAAAACTAATCACACATACAGACTTTCAATTGAACAGAAACAAAACAGCTGATTCATAACAGGACAGAACGTACAAACTAATTCTGCCTTTATTATTCATTTAAAAATATTTTCTGTCAATATGAAAAAATAAAAATATCTCAGAAATCAAAAATAAATAAAAATAAAAATATCACAGAAAACAAAAATAATTATAATAATATATACAATCTTAACTAGAATTTTGAAATACATATGAATATTATTAAACATCATAATAATTATCTTAGATTCTACTAACTAAATGTCTGTAATTTTATGCAATATTTGCTATGTCTGTCTTATAGTTAATGCGTTGTGTAAATGGTACTTTCATAACTTGTTACATTTCTAACATATATCTGCATTTGTAATTATTCTCTGTATTCAAAACTTATGTATTATCAATATATTGATAATCATTTTCCATTATAAATTACATACATATGACCTACTTCAAAAGTTTTCGACATTATATGCCTATTACGCAGGGCTAGGTTGACTATACCTATTAGCTATGACGTAACACGTTGAAATGTGTTCACCAAATGAATTTATGGCCATCTAAAAGTTTAAAAATTTATAAAATGACAGAAACTTATGCAAATTATTTTATTCATTTTATTTTTTTTTTCTCATGAGTTTTAATTTTCAGAGCCCCATCAAAAAAATGGACTCACTTGACTAGTGAGATATATTCACCGAAAAGTAATTTTCATATCGCGGCTTGGTCAAAAGTTGTATGATGGTTTACCAGTCAAACCAACTTTTTCCGATTTTTGAACTTTCGCAGTTTTTTTTCAGAGGGGTTTTGCACCGTTCAATGGAATCGAATATTGAGAACAGTAAAAATATGAAAAATAATGTAATTTTATATAGCTTGAGGTATACCAAGTTGATGTCAGCGCATCAATAACGGGATGGAAATATCTCAAACTTACAAGGAAGAAATTTTGAAGATGTATGTTTTTACGTCTGACGTTCAGAATTATATTTGAAATTAGATTACAGGAACTGAGTTACTTTATCAACAGCTCCTACTAGTCAAAAAGGCATATTAAAAATTGTAAACACAAATTATTTTGTTTCGCATATTTTTATATGGAAACATATCCTGCGTCTAGAGTTAATCTCTACGACGGACTAAATTGATAAAGTGCAAAAAAGTTAAAATTGTTTCATTCATAGCGGCTACAGCGGCAGTTTTTTCCAAACACATTTCGCTTTGTGACATCTAAAGCTCTGCACCAATTCCACCAAAATGTACACCAAATGAAAGCTTTAAATGAGCTGAATACTAAAATGGAAAAAAAAGCAAACAACATTTTCATATCCAAATAAGTACCATAAATGAGTAGTTAATATGATTTCCTGCAAATACGAGGGTGGATCAATATGTCCGTGACTTTTCGAACTTCCCTCGTAGCTATAAAAAATGCAACACTGCTCCCATCAAGTACCAGCTACTGTCAAATTTTGAGCAAGTTCCGTCATTTAATTTGCTTTTAACAGCTGTTCAAAACATACAACCTCGTGGATTTCTTTTTAAATGGAAAAAAGTGAATATCGAGTGCTCATTAAACATTATCTTTTTGCGAAAAAAAAATCGTCAATCAAAGCTTGACAAATACTATGAGGATTCTACACCATCGATTTCAATGGCTTACTGACTTTCATTGTGGTCACACAAGTACAAATGACGCTGAACGTTCTTTACGACCAATTGAGGTCAATACACCAGAAAATGTCGAAAAAATCCACGATATGGTGTTGGCCGATCGAAGAGTAAAAGTGCGTAAGATTATTGATGCCATAGGAATTTCATATGGCAGTGTGGTTTCGATTATAAATGATCAGTTGGGCTTAAGAAAGTTGTCTGAAAGATGGGTGCCGCGTTTGCTCTCAATTGGCCAAAAACGTAATCGTGTGACAACTTCAAAGGATTTTTTGGAGTTGTGTAACCGCAGTTCGAATCAATTTTTGCGACATTTTGTAACTGTGGATAAAACATGGATCCATTAACACACTCCGGAGAGCAAGCAGCAGTCTAAACAATGGGTTTCTCCGGGTGAGCCGGCTCCGAAGAAGGCCAAGGTAAGTTTGTCGGCCAATAAGGTTATAGCAACAGTTTTTTCCAATGCACGCTGGATAATCCGCATCCATTACCTTCAAAAACGAAAAACAATAAACGGCGAATATTATGCCAACTTATTGGACCGATTAAATGAGGATTTAAAAAAAAGTACGACATATGGCCTAGAAAAAAGTTCTTTTTCATCAAGATAATGCACGGGTGCACACTAGGGGTACAACCAAAATAAGGCCCTGTCACCACGCTGTAGCCGATGTTGTGCTGAAACCGAAAAATGTTTCCTAAGGTCATTTCGGAAAAAAACGTTCCGCGTCGAAGCCGATTTCTGAAAGTCCTTTAAGATTTAAAATTTTTTTATTTTTTCAAATTTTCATATTTTTATACTTTTAGCAATAAATTATAATATTTCGCAAATTTGCATAAGACAGCGTAGGTAAGTCGCAATATTTTATCACGATTAATTGAATTTATACAGAATATTATTCAATATTTAGTGGAAAAACTTATAATTTATTTATCATTTAATGAAATTATAAAGAAAATATTTTTATTTTTTTAGAACTTACTGATCCCAAACTTAATTTCATTTAACGCTGAACCTTTTTTAACGATATCGAAAATCTAAAGATGCAGTTCTTATTGTTTTTTTATGCACTACATGGTATGAATAGGGGCATTTTGATATTTTCAAAAATTGTAAAAAAGTTGTATCCCTAGTGCACACGTGTGTAGTCTAATTGCAAAATTCCATTAATTGGGCTACGAATTAGTACCTCATCCGCCATATTCTCCGGATTTAGCCCCCAGTGACTAATTCCTATTTCCAAACCTAAAGAAATGGCTCGGTGGAAAGAGATTTAGCTCCAACGATGAAATTATTGATCAAACAAATGCCTATTATATGGACCTCGAAAAATCCTATTTTTTGGAAGGGATACAAAAATTGGGGAAACGTTGGACTAAGTGTATTGAGCTAAAAGGAGATTATGTTGAAAAACAATTTTTTTTTTTTTTTTTTTAAAAAACTGTGTTTCATTCAAGTCGCGGACTTATTGATCCGCCCTCGTAAGTTGCAATAATAAACCCAACTAATTATCATTAACCCGGCAATACTGTCGTGTTTTAAAATATTCGCGGTTTTGTTTTTAAGTTGAAAATATTTTAACTCAAAGTGTCGAAAACTTTTGAAGTTCCCCATATCTTAATTAAAACTGAATAAAGTTTGTATGAGAGTCATTCTCTATGAAAACACCGAAAAAAATGAAAAATTGTTGCTGGACCATTTTGGATTTTGTTAAAATTTTGTGGAAATGTTCCTAAGGGTTCCAAGAACCAAAATCCAAGAGAATTTAATTTTTGCACACGGCACTACCGGTTCACGCAAAATAAAAAAACAAAAAAGTCTTGTTTTTGTGCATAGTGGTTTGAGCTGTTAAAATTTTTCTGCTAGAGATATATACATGATGAATACACTGTTTTAAAGCTGAAGGATTATAGTTTCATCCAAAAATATAAAATTTGACTTAATTCATACACCCGAAAAATAACGTGGTATTGAAAATAAGCATTTTCATTGGTTTTTTGTGTTTTTCAATGAACTCCAGTGTCGGCGCTAATGAATATAAAAGCATAATAATTCTCAGATACAAATTAGACATGTCGGAGAAAAATACAAACTTAAAACTGGCTCCATCTGGCAACTCGTTATGAAAAAATCGTTACTTGAAATTTGGAAATTTTGAAAATTTGCATACTTCAGGCTACAATTTGGTCATGTTTGTTAGCAGATACAAAATTGAAAATTACAGAGTATTTAGTCCCTACTTTTAACTTTATAACACTTCAAGACCCGGTTAGTTATTTTCACTCCTCTCGGATTTACAGGGTTTTAAAGAAAAGCCTTTTTGATTTTTTGAATGTATTTTTATACTTCCCTCAATTGTTATATACAGAGAAATTAAAATAAAAACAAGTAGTAATATGAAGTAACAAAGAATAATTATGGACTAAAAAATATATTTAATAAATTCAGTAGATTTTTGATGTTAAAAAATTTTACAGTGGTTTCAAAAAATAGGCAAATGGTATATTTTTATCATTTAAAGTAGAAAAGTTATAGTTTAAATGTGGGTAATTAAGAATCGTGGTATAAGTTTTATATTATTTTCATAAAGTAATTGTTCTTATAATATTCGGAGTTTCAAAGTTATCAGAAGCTGAAAACTCTCTAACTTTTAACTGACTGTGAGAAATCGGAGAGAAACTGTGGTAGTTTCTTGTATTTTTAATTGTGCAAACATCAATAAATCTTTTTGACAAAAAGTTTTCGATAGCATCAACATCAGGAATGGATACAAAAAAAAAAAATTATACCAGGAATTTGGGTGGCACAAAAATCAACCATTGCTGTAGGTGTTAGGATATGATGATCCGCAGTTCGCTGTAGACTTGCTTTCCTTACAGTCCGCTTAATTGTACCTCCTGCTCCGTCACAAGGACTTTTGCCTTGAGAAGTGGCAAAAAAGTGCCACTCAGCTTCTAAGCCGAAATCGTCTTTGTGATGACAAATGTTGATAAAAAATTTTTTATTTTTGTAAAATTTTTGTAAACATAAAAAATCTACTGAATTTATTAAATAAATTTTTTAGTCCATAATTATTCTTTGTTACTTCATAATACTACTTGTTTTTATTTTAATTTCTCTGTATATAACAATTGAGGGAAGTATAAAAATACATACAAAAAATCAAAAGGCTTTTCTTTAAAACCCTGTAAATCCGAGAGGAGTGAAAATAACTAAACGAGTCTTGAAGTGTTATAAAGTTAAAAGTAGGGAGTAAATACTCTGTAATTTTCCAGTTTGTATCTGCTAACAAACATGACCAAATTGTAGCCTGAAGTATGCACATTTTCAAAATTTCCAAATTTCAAGTAACGATTTTTTCATAACGAGTTGCCAGATTGAGCCAATTTTAATTTTGTATTTTTCTCCGACATGTGTAATTTGTATCTGAGAATTATTATGCTTTTATATTCATTAGCGCCGACACTAGAGTTCATTGAAAAACACAAAAAACAAATGAAATATGCTTATTTTCAATACCGCGTTATTTTTCGGGTGTATGAAGTAACTCAAATTTTATATTTTTGATAGAAACTACAATCCTTCAGCTTTAAAACAATGTGTTCATCATGTAGATATCTCTAGCAGAAAAATTTTAACAGGTCAAACCACTACGCACAAAAACAAGACTTTTTAGTTTTTTTATTTTGCGTGAACCGGTAGTGCCGTGTGCAAAAATTAAATACTCTTTTATTTTGGGTTTTCAGACCCTAAATATCATTTCCAGTTAGTTTGAGTAAAATCTAAGATATGCCAGCTTTGCCGATTTGGTGATTTCATACAGAATAACTCATGAATATTTATGTTTGTAGAATATCAAGGAAATTTAAAAGAAAAAATTCACATTTTATCTCATTCATATTCAGGTCTTTATAAGTTATTATACAATATTTTTGTTCGATATGATAAGTATTGAAAGGGCATACACAATCTGTGTAGCTAAAGATTACTAGTCTTGATGTAAAATATAAATTTGTTACTTAAGATTGTTTTACAATAAATAGCGAGATGTTTCTGTCTCAGCAGATTGTGAATACGGCTATTGTATGTATATTAGTATGAATAAATAAATATATGTATATATTTATTGGCCTCATTTTTATTTCATCCGCATTGAAATTCATTTTTGTTCCAGTTCAGTCAATGTAGAATCAAAAAAATAAAAATTATAAAATATTTTAAGGTTTGATC
Organism: Delia radicum; assembly: GCA_021234595.1. Lineage (NCBI taxonomy): Eukaryota > Metazoa > Arthropoda > Insecta > Diptera > Anthomyiidae > Delia > Delia radicum. The sequence continues at coordinate 98,267,209 of CM037854.1, read as the reverse complement.
CCAGGAACATATTTTTTTAAGCATGTTAAAATCTTTGTAAGGATACATTCAACACAAGACAAACTGTTCCTAACAGGTTTAACCTTCTTTATAAATCAATATAAACAACAATATTTTAGCAATTTTCGATGAAAAGAGTTCCAATATTGGTATGTATAATCATATATATCCCATGAAAAAAGTTCCGACATGGGTATATGTAAACATATGGGTACACACAGAAAACAGTTTCGTTGCCCCAACCAAATTTTCTGCCACCCGAATTTTTGTAGTTACATGAACTATCTCCAAATTAGATTTGCAATTCGATTGTTGTTCCCAACTTTCAGTTTGTATAATCGAATCATTTTATTGTCCAAAACGAGTTTGAAAATGTTTTTTTTTGATTCAATTGAGTTTTTTTGGTGGGGCTTATCGAATTGTTTTAAATAATACACTGTTTCCATGTAATTTTTTTAAATATTTTTAATTTTTTTTTGTATAAAGAAATCTTTTAAACAAATGATGTGAATTAGTTAACAAAATTTCTGATAAAATAAAAGAATTTTGCTATAGGACCTTTTATATTCTTATGCGCTTTCCTCGAAAATTTTACAAAACTTTAATTTTTGCTTAAAGAATCCGAGTTTTGATATAAAATAGAGGTTTTTAACCGAAAACCGGTTTAGAATTTCAGGAACATTTATAAGGAAAAATTCTTTCTTCCTGTAAAGAGATTAAGTAAAATAAAATAGTTAATTAAAAATTAAATACGATTGTCATTATCTGACGGTTGCAAAACACTTTCTAATATAAAATTTAAAGAAACTTGCTTAACGGCTACTCAATCTCTAACCTACGCTTGGTAACCAACTATTGTATGTGAATAAAGCGCAACAAAAACGTGATAATTACTTGTGAAAGAAAGATAGGATTAAGAAGAAGAAGCATTCTAGTTGAGAAATTAATTGTGCATTGGTATTAGTTAATTCTGTCTCTTCTGATCGAAACAATACTTGTGTGTACGTAGTGTGACAAAACTCCACTTAGCCACAGTCATCGCTGTGTCGACCGTGGCTCAACTCGTTAATAGGTGAGATTACGATACATAGCTTGATGCTAAGGCAGTGAGTCCGAATACCAGTACGACACCAAAAAAGTAAAAAAGTTTTTCATATAGAGCAAATTAACAATATAAAATACTTTGTTCAATTGACGCATAAATTAACCACTGACGAGTCCCAGGATGGGGACGAAACTGCGGCAGTCTGGTGTATCCCTTGTGTCCGTAAAATTTTTCAATAAAAATGTTTTCTTCTTCTTTCTGCCTGTAAAGAGACTATCTAAAATAAAATTCTACAGTAATTAATTACAAATTAATTACGATTGTCATTATTTGATGGTTGCAAAACATTTTCTAACAAAAAAAAAATACATTAAATTTGCAATATTTTCTGGAAAACAACTTTTTTATAGGTTAAAATTTTGGGAAATCTGATTTTGAGTAAGAGTTTTGTTTTTTTTAAGAAAAATGTTCTGACTCGTTTTTGGAATATGACTCAAATTCCGGGAAATACCTTTAAAATACCTTTAAAACTGTAGGGAATTTTCCTTTAAAATCGTTAAATTTTCCATTAAATTTGTACATGTCTTAAAAGTATTACAATTACAATTACAATTACATTTCCATTTTAATTGCTTTTCCACGATAGGAAAGAAATTTTCCAAGAAATTTGTAAAACTAACTTGCAACTTATGTAGTTGTATAATTACTAAGCACTTCGATAGTAACCCACCAGTTTCTTACTCTTCAAAAAGGTCCAAATTCAAAATTTTGTTTTTTAAACTTTAGTTTTATATAGTGTTCAAATATGCGGTTTCTAAGTTTTAAAATTTAAATTTTAGTTTCGAAAATGTGTGCAATGTTTGTTTTTTGTTAAAGTTCTGCCTATTATGGAGGCTCTAACTTTTCTAAAACTTCGGGTGCTGATGAGATCTTTAGCCAGATCGAAATACTAGTATCAACCTAGCTAATATGTTTGATTTGCTTTATTTTTGTAAATATACGGAGGTTGAAAGCTCGTTATAAATTGAAAATAACATAAAAATAATCTCGATGTATATAAAAACAAAACCCTAATATAACTGTAAAAAATATTACATGAGCCAGAGTACAAACTAAACTTTTTTTATATAAATAGAACATTTTTGGTCTTCAAAGTTTAGTAACGTCATGATGCTTGTTAGAAAAAGACCTAACCACGTGCTTGATTACTAAGAAGACAAGAATGGAGCAAAATTGATTATTAATAGGTTTTTTGTTAAAGTTCTGCCTATTATGGAGGCTCTAACTTTTCTAAAACTTCGGGTTCTGATGAGATCTTTAGCCAGATCGAAATACTAGTATTAACCTAGCTAATATCTTTGATTTCCTTTATTTTTGTAAATATACCGAGGTTGAAAGCTCGTTATAAATTGAAAATAACATAAAAATAATCTCGATGTATATAAAAACAAAAAACTAATATAACTTTTAATTTTTTTTATATTTTCACACAGTTTTATAGCAAATGTGCGGCCCTTTATGTATGGAATTCTTGGAAAGTGTTAACAAAGCTCTTTAAGTGAGAGCGCAGTTTGATGTTTGTCCCGATGATGTGTAAAAACTCCACAGGCACAGCCTGAATTTTATTGCGAGGTGGTCCGAATATGGTGTAACTTAATATTTTACCCATTAACATATTTTTGAAAAAGGCCGCTCTTAAATCTTAATATTTTGTTATGTCTGGCTTTTCCATAAATATTACAATTTTTTTTTTTAATTTTGCAGAGCTCGTGCCACAATTGATATATTGAAGGAAACGTTTGGTAACCGCATAGTTTCACGTTTCGGACCCGTGGATTGTCATCCGAAATCGTGCGATATAACTCCGCTGGACTATTTTCTGTGGGGATATGTGAAGTCGCTAGTCCACGCCGATAAGCCCGAAACGATTGACCACCTGAAGGACAACATTCGCGCGCTATTGCCAATATACGGCCAAAAATGTTGGAAAAAGTCATCGAAAATTAGTCCTCCAGATTAGACTGCGTCCAAGCCAGCCGTGGCGGTCATATGCTAGAAGTCATATTTAAATTTTAATGCCAGAAGATTATCTTTCGAATAAAGTAAATGACATGTCAATTTGAAGCATTCATCTCTGTTTTATTCGATTTCAAAATTCACCTTCTCTATAAAAAACACCCTTTACATTGAATTTTTCTTTTTGCCTTCTCTCATAATTATATATAAAAGCGAAAGAGTTTTTTTGTTAAATTCCACCATATATAAAAGTGATAGAATTTATCTTTTTACAAATATATTAATATAAAATTAATATAATTATAATTATAGTGAATAGAATTTGTTGCGCTTTATTGCATTATATATGGTCTGATATATATCTATATAAATTATATATGATGAGATAAAAAAGAGCAACTTATATATAATAAAATATATAATATATAAAGATATAAAGATATATAGCGATGCACTAAAATTTTTAGTAAAAATTTTTATGAGATATAAATATATATCGCTACATATGGCCACATATATAATTAGATACAATTATATCAAGTTATATCAAGCTATATATGAATAGATATAAACTTTTTAAGTCGGGTTATAAAATCTAAAATTTATAATTTGAAATCCCGACTACCAATCCAACCCTGGTGGCAAAAAATCAATCGGAAATAGTTCTGCACACATAGAGAAATAAAGGCCAACCGAATTGAAAAGTGTATTTTAACGGTAACAATTTATAAATTTAGTTAGTTCAACGATATTTACATTCGATTTCTGAATATTTTGGGTGTTGAAACTAAATTTATGTTAAATTAACCGAACTTTGTTGTGAAAACTAATATTAAGTTGTGCCAACTGACTGAAATCCGTAATAATCAATTTTTAATCGTGGTAAACGAATTTCAGTTGGCAAATTGCTAAATATTTCTCTGTATGCACAGCATCTCCCGATTTTCAATATGTTATCTTGGGAAAAATGCAATTAAAGTAAATGTTCCGGAAATAAAATATAGCGCTGGGAGTTAAGATTTGAAGTAAAGAAATCAGTAGATTTAAAAACAACTTCAGATAGAAATCATTAGTAACATGACAAGTTTTGTGACAAATGATGTTGTTTGTCAAATATTTTTTGAATCCAAACTTTTGCTTGGTATACTTTTATAAAACACTTGTATGTACTCGTACGTTGTATGGAGTATGTATGTCTAGTATTTGTATGTCAAATGTTTGCTTGTTGCAAAAGACAATACTATTTGCAATTTGTTATAAATTCACTTGAATGAATTTTTATAGTTTCCGTGCATTGACTACAACTGGTATGTACAAATGCTACAGTACTTAACGGGCCGGGTTGTTAAAGTATTTGTATGAAATGCTCTTTAGATCGTTCGAAATTGAAATTACAGCTTATTAAGAGACAATCATCAAGTAAAGAAATTGATTTGAAAAATTTATCGAAATATTTATTGTTAACTCTTTTGTAAACCTACATTTGATTTAGCACGGTTTTTTATTTTTAATTGCTCTTTCAAATCTCATTTCAGATTTGTAAAATTCTGAATAATGATGAAATATAACGGTCCGGAAATTTCGAAAAAATTATAAATTATTCATGTTTGATACCAAAATCGACTTGAATTTTGAGTTACCAAAAATGGGGCACATCTTTCGGTCCTTATTATAAATTTAAAGCATTTTATATTAAATCAGAAATTCTTGATTTCTGTTTAGAAAATTATGGGGTATTATTTAATACATCGGAATGTAATGGACATTGTTTTAATGCATGTACATTATGGCGTTTAACCATTTCCCTTTTTTAATTTATGCAATTCTTACAGCGGAGCAATTTTAAAGATTTTTTAAAGTGATGTTTAATTTGGTTTCTGAAATTACTTTTATACATAAAAAGAGGTTATGAAACCTAAAATTGATTTTGTATTTTTCTCTTATCAACAAATTGTTTGGGATACATTTTATATGTTTAAAGATGACTTTAAAAACTCAAACCTCAATAACTTTAGATAAATATATTTAATTAAAACATACGAAATCAACCACTTACTTTCCATCACACTTTGCAATTGTAAACAATCTTGATGTAGAAGTTATACGTTATACATATATCATTAAACGTAGATCGTAATGTAATCATTAACATCTATCATTAACCTCCACTAAGTGTAGGACTGCAAATACCAGGGGATCTTGAAATATAGCTCTTTTAAATTTTTAAAATATTCGAAAATTTTATAAAAGCTGTCGTACATATCATACATAGTCCATATCTTTTCATTTGTTAATAGTACAGTTATCGTGCTTCAATCAAAATACGTAAAAATAAAATAAATGTAAAAACGTTCTTTTAAATCGTGATTCAGAAACCTATATTTCAAAAAGATGCATTTTAAAAACCGCTATTTTAAAATTAAAAACATTATTTTTTTTTTAATGACTTCCCTATACAGTTGAATAATCCCTATATGGTACTCCTATAAATTTATATGACATTTAACTTTGATGTCAAGTTTTGGCTAAAAAAAAAGACGAGTTGGAAAATAAAATTTTTTTAAGGTTTTTTTACTTGGCCCGTTCCACCGAAGACCGGACAGAAAATGGTTTTTTTTACCTCTTTAGCCATTTAAAGATTGGCGTTTTAAGTTTTTAAAATTTAAAAAAATCCACGGGTTTCTGCACGATTTAGTTTTTTTGAAAAACGCAAAAAGTGTGCAAGTTTAAACATACATATTTATGTGCCAGAAAGTTAAAAAAAAAATAAGTACTAGAACAGTTGTTGCTCGCCACCTGATGGAGAGTTGGCGAACTTATTGAAGCTTTTTGATTCATAGCCCTGATTCATTATTTTACTTCGGTGGGGTTAAGTGCTATGGGAACACCGAAGGTGGGAGCTGTGATACATATGAGGGATAGAAAACTCATACATATTATTTTTCTAAATTGATGTTGCCGTCACCGGGAATCGAACCCGGGACCATCTGTATAACAGTACAACGCGCTAACCATTATACCACAGCGCCCCGTTATTTTTTAGAAAAACGCACTACAATTAACTAAAACTTTGTTGATATTATTTATAAAACATTAGTTAAACATACTTGAATATATCAAATGTTTGTAGTTTAACCATATTCGTTATCAGCATCCCAAAGTGTTTTAAAAATGATAGGTCTGCATTTTCGATGCATCAACTTTTGTTGAACTCTGATATATTATGAGTTTTTAAAATTTTTTTTATTCGTTATTTGTTGGATTAATTAAATTATTTTTAAAACTATATCGTTGAACGTTCGATCAGAAATTGTTTGATCGTTTATTCGAAAAAAATACAACCAATACTATCATGTTAAAATGAAAAAGTGAGCTTATTAGCTTTTAGTGATTTTGTCTTTCTTATAAAATTGTTTACTTTCACAATTTAAATTACGACATGAGGCCTTTCAATTTCGAGTAACCATTTTCACGACAAATATGTACGGTTAGAATACTATTGTAGCTAAAGACCACTGAAAATGTAGTTAAAAACAAATGACATTTTACTTGAAAAAATTACGACTTGCATTGTAGTAAATTCAACTGAGATTGTCATTTGAAGCACAATTGTAGTAAAAATGAACAAACTTTCATTTCCTTTTTTTTTTTAAATAAAAAAAGCTACTGCATTAAATGACTGTAAAATCATAATTCAGTAATTTACAGTGGTTTGGTTTTTTAAATGAACTGCAATTTAGTCAAAAATTTAATTTCTTCTATAAATGACTGTTTTTTTTTACTTAAAAACAAATATACTGTATTACAACTCAAACACCTACAAATATTTAAAGCAGAAGTTCCCTGAGTGTACCAGCTATATTAATTATATGAAGCTTGACTTCAAAAAGGTGAACAATTTACAACAAAGTTTGCACAAATTCCCAGCTTATCTATTAGTGGTCCAAAATTGGATCACAAAAATTCTGGACTTATTTTTGAGTAAAACATGGATTATGCATGACCAGCGCAACGACTTTAATGCACAAAAAATAAAAAATATGCAATGAAAATGAAAATTATTCAAAGTTCAAAGCCATACTCTATATTTCTTAATAATGATATTGTTCTAACAAATAATCTACTGAGTTTTTGTTTTCAAATTTATTAATCGACCACTTTCAGGAATGTGTTGATGGATCTATTTCTGGAATTTTCTAGGTTCTCATCATCAGATCACGTTTTGAAAGAAGTGACAATCCCATGCAAATATCAAACATAATAACCTAATTTTCCCACTAAATCAGAACTAATATATGAGCTCGAAGTAAAAGATTATCACCATTGATCAAAAGTAAATTGAAAACTTGTTCGTTATGTGCAAGCTCTACCTCTTGCAGATATACAGTGCACGCTTTTTGTTTTTATTCTCCTTTTGATGTTTCTTATTTGAATTAAGTGCTGTGTTAAGATTTTTGAATTCTTAATGTTAGTTGAGCGCAAAATAGTTGAATGCAAAAAATGCAAATAAAATCCGAAAAGATTTTTCGTCCAATCGAATTTGTTTTATTGATTACAAACATGTGTTAGCATGAAAGCGCTGCTCTGTACATAAGATGTGAGTTAAAAACAAATTTAAAAGTCAACCCCTCCCCCCACACGTTTAAAAGATTTGAAAAAATTTTAGTTTTTTGGGCCAAAAGCATTCATATTCTGCGTTAAGATTTTGAAAAAAAATTAAGGAAAATTATGAAAAAACCTCCTCATGCATATATTTTGTGTCCTGTTTTTAAGCTTCATATCATAAACTTTAAAAGCTTGTCATTATATTTAAATTCATTTTGCGTTAAATTGTAATTACCTGCTAAATAATATAAACCCTCGATTTGTGGCACATATCTGAATATAAAAAGAGCTTATGCCTTTGAACAACCAGGCTATACAGAATTTTCATCGATATTTGTCAATGTATTGCCATTAAGTAAAGAAACATCTGTACAGGCACATAATACAAAAAGAGGAAAAGCCAATGAAAATATTTGATAGGCAAAGATTGACAAAAACGTAACGAACCATAGCTGTTGCACAGATTTTTGTTTAAAGGAAAAACTCATTGTTCATGCAATAAATTTAAAAAATTTTATTTGGTATAATTTTTTTCAGTTTAACAATATAAACTCATTTAATGTTCTACATTATGCCAAGTTAAAAGACGAAAAATGTTTTTTACTTAAAACTTTAGCAGACACAAAAAAAAAAATATTAAAAAATATTCCAATAAACATACAATAAGCCATAATTCATACAATTTTATGTACATATTTGAGGTTTTGAGTTTGGCCTAAATCCAAGTCTTAATTTGTTTCTTTTTTTTTTTTTGTTTCATTTTGCTCTCCCTTCATTTTCTTTATTAACCCTCAATATTGAAAATTGAACCCATGTCATAGTTTGGTAAGGGATTTCATCATGTCAATTTGTGACATTTTGTGTGTTTTTTATGTTTCTTCAATTTCTATAGACTGTTTTGTGGTTTTCCTCAGAGTTTTTGTATGTGAGCTGTTACCGCAATTATTTTGCTTTCATCATTCATTCTATATTTTGTATGGTTACATTGTAAATATTTTAGTCATGTGTCATTGTTCTCTTTTACAGATGTATGCTGATGAAGACTTATATGAGTTGTAATAGTCTTTAACTACCTGGAGATTTTGACAAATTTGACAACGTACTTTGTTTTTGTGGTTGAGCTTACTTTTGAAATTCTGAATAATTGTAAAATTTTTGTTTAAATTGTTATTTTTTTCATGCATATGTTGTACCTTTTAATGTGTTATGTGAATTCTGATTAAGATGTAAAAAGTAATTACCGAAATTGAAGCATGTGTAAATGAGTTATTAAACAAAAAATAAATTAAATTCATGGCTCCAGAAAAAAGTTTTTTTGTATAAATAAAGCATAGACACGATAAAATTTTGACAAAGTTAAGCGTCAATTACGTTACGTACTTAGAAACCAATTTCAGACTTTCTGAATTCTCCGATATCTAGACCATATAAAACCAAACTCGCTTTAAGTTCCTAAAAATTTTGAGTGTCAAATTCAATAAAAGAAAAAAAATTAAAAATTTATTTTGAACAGAGGTGGTTGTTAGAAAAAAATTCGGAGAAACTAGCTGATTCATACGGAGTGCTTTAATAATTATAGTGGATTAAATGCGAAAAAAATCTGGCCGGGAAAAATGCTTTTACATCTTGAAAATTATAACAAACATGGAATATATTCATGTAAAAAATCTTGAACTAGTGAGTGCTGGAAAACTTAATTTTTGCTACAAAATGTAGAAACGTAATATGCAGCTAAAACTGCAGAGCATGTTTCATAAGAAATAACTTAAATCGAAGCATGCCATTGTAAAAATATTTACACAATAAGCGCGAAACTTGTAAAAAGTCTCCTCTATGAACTAGAAAGTGCTAGAAAACATGCAACTAAAACTGCAGAACATACTTCATAAGAAATTGCTTAAATCAAAGTATGCCGTTGTAAAAATATCTAGACAATAAGCGCGAAACTTGTTAAATATAAAATTAACCATTTTTTATGAATACCTGAGAACGTTTAAATCATGTCCAGTTTCATAATGTTTATCAAAATAATGGTCTAGGCAATACATCAAGTAATAAATTCCAATAAATGAGCAAGTATAATCGTAGTGTGCTCTAGAGTCTCAAGGGAACTTTAATTGAAATATTCGTTTTAGGTTTGAAGTAATTTTGGCAAAGAAATTAAATATTACAGAAAGTAAATGAAACATTTGGTATTTAAAAAAAAAAACGGCATCCTCTGTAACATTTCTGAATAATTTGGTCTTTATTCTATTACTTAGGTAATCAAAACGATGACTTGTAATTGATAACATGGAATGGTTTCATTAGAGAGGGAAATCACAAACATCGCAATACATATGTCAAATCTTAAAATTTTAGAAATAAATTAGGGAACTTCTTAGAAAACATTCCCAGTCAACACATTTCTAAGCCCTCAGAAATAATGACTCATAGAAGATTCTAAAATATGCGTATTTTCAGAGCGCTCATAATTCTGACTCGTAAATTAAACAAAATTGAGTTTTATTTATAAGCCATTTGAACATTTTTGAAACTTGTTTGCACATTCATAAATGAATCAAAAATGTTGCATAAAGAGCAGAGAAATACTAAACTTTTCAGTAATGCTCATACTTAGGAGCGTTTCATGAGTCTTAAAAAAATGCTCAGAAAGCGAATTTATTGGCAAAGAAAAACACCTATTGAACATTTCGAGTCAGAAAAAACTCATAATTTAGTGCCGAGACTTTCTTAAATGATAAAAAGTTTTTTTTTTACATATGAAGCTTTTTCTGAGCATTCGTTTATGACTCATAAAGGAATCACATGTTTAGTCATTGGAAGGGTAAATTTCCCTCTTTTTTCGGAGTGGTCTAAATTTGAAAACAAATTTTTTAAACTAAAGGATAGGTGGGAAAATTTTCGAAGCCATACGATTTCAGATTTTAAAAATGAAAAATTTCAAATTAGTGACACACAAATTTTTCGAGATTAGCTTCTTTAAGGTGCATTAAAAATCAAAAATGCGTTCGAGTGAATCGCATTTTCGCTTATCAATTTGTTAAAGTTTTTGTGGTTTTCGGGGATGCAAAAACACGTCTTTGGCTTAATTTACTTTTATTTTAATGATAGTTATGAGCGTAACTATTATTATATGTAACTATTAAATAATCGGAAAATATTTTTTTACTCTATATCAACTTTTTCTCCAAAATAGATAAAAAGTAAGAAAAATGCAGCAAAAAATTGAGTGACACATCCGCGGTTTATAGAATTGTGGAGTAAAATATGATGGTTGGATTTGGAATTCTCTATCTTGAATTGTCGATATTATCATAGCAATATTTATGTAAAAGCGCTAAATAGATCAGAATTTATTTGTTGGATTTACATCCCAACAAAATAAGAGCTGAGTAAGAAATAGGAATAACACCAGATCTACTAAAAAAAAATTACAAAAAGTTGCTAAGAAATTAAAAAAAAAAATAATATTCAAAATTATTCCGACATTCCGGAATTGATCTCGCAGCATTCTGACTGCAAATATAACCATTTTCCACCTCAACCTCCATATAAATAAAAGAATATAAATTATTTTAACAGTTAACTGAAAGCGTAAAAGTACATATGCTAAGACGGAAGTTAAGTTAAAGAGGTTATTTGAGCACTACTTCCACTTTATTTTGTTTGGCACATGAGCAGTTTAAAGAATAAAAGGTTGAAATATTTCTTATATGATATATATTTTTTTTTTTTCTCTTTATTTAAACAATTATTACAATATGTTTAAATTAAATTACAACTAGTCTACTAAGACTAACTAGTAATTTGATTCTAGTAGTTTAATGAGGTAAAGTACAGCAATAAAGATTAAGCTATAAATCTCCGTGCTGGTTAAAGCGCCTCATCAGTTCATGGGGCTGGAAACGATTTAGTCTTCTAGGAATTTGATGGTTCTCTAAAAGCAGCGGAATTAGTTGGTTTGAATGCTGCTCTAATTTTTGGGAGTGTTTATTAGCAAAGTGTTGTATTTCCTCCCTGACAGTTTTTACTTTAAGGTCTCGGTGTAGATCATGATTGCGAACATACCATGGAGCTATCACCATATCTTTTAAAACTTTGTTTTGAAATCGTTGGATGATATCTATAGTCGAATTACTTGCGCAGCCCCATAATTGGAGACCATAAGTCCAAACGGGTTTGAGAATTTGGTTGTAAACCATTAATTTATTATGCAGCGGTAAATTTGATTTTCTTCCTATTAGCCAAGTCAATTTGCGATATTTTATTTTTAACTCTTCATGTATTTTTTTTGACATGTTCTTTCCAACGTAGCTTAGCATCTAACGTCATACCAAGGTATTTGGCAGAGTTTGATATGGGTACTTGTAAGTTATCTATATATACTGGAGTTTGGTTTATTAATCTATTTGTAAAGTAAACGTGAGTTGATTTCAAACTGTTAAGGGTTATTTTCCATTTTTTGGTCCATTGGACAACTTCATTTAGGCATAATTGCAGCTTTTCATTGGCAATACTGCTACTTTTTCCGGAGCACATTATTACTGTGTCATCAGCAAACGTTCCTACTACGCAGTCTGGGTGGACTGGGAGATCACAGGTAAAAATAAGATATAGTATTGGACCTAGAACACTACCCTGTGGTACTCCAGAAGTTATTGGATATATGTTTGAGTAGTTATTATCAATTTTGACTCGAAAATATCTATCGGACAGGTAAGATTTTAAGAGATTGTAATAATTTCTTGGTAAGTGTTCATTTAGTTTATACAATAAGCCAGGGTGCCAAACAGCATCAAAAGCCTTTGATACATCGAGAAAAACTGCGGAGCAGACTTCTTTATTTTCAATTGCTCGTTCAATTTCATGTGTTATTCTGTGTACTTGTTCTAATGTTGAATGTTCTTTACGGAAGCCAAACTGATGTTGAGGAATTAGATTAATTGTTGAAATCACTGAATTTAATCTTTTACTTAAACCCTTTTCAAAGAGTTTTCCAATAACGGGAAGAAGTGATATTGGTCTATAAGAGCTGACTTCATATGCGTCTTTTCCGGGTTTGAGGATCATAATAATTTCAGCAACCTTCCAATAAGTTGGAAAGTACTGCATGGATATAGCTGAGTTGAATAGTGTTGTTAAAAGCAATAGTGCTTTATTTGGAAGGTTTTTCAACAGATCTGCGGTAATGAGATCGTATCCAGGAGATTTCTTGTTTAATAAAGTTTTTATTTCAATTTGAATTTCTTGTACAGTTACGCTTGGAATAACTGCCTCATCGTAGTTTTCTTCTTCTTGGAGGAATTGAGTGGATTGGTCATTATCTTTATTAAGAATAGTTTCGAGATATTCAGCGAACACTTTAGCTTTTTCTATATTAGATTTTGTCCATATTCCTTCACGATTTTTTATTGGTAACTTTTGTTCAACTGGTCTATTCAGTTTTTTAGTAGCTTTCCAAAGCGAATAATCTGTTTTGCTGTCGCAGGAAAGTTCGGACAGATATTGGCTGAAATTTTCATTTTTGAGTTTTTGGATCTCTCTTCTTAGATGTTGAGTGGCATTGCTAAGAACGTTTTTATCGCTTGGGCATCTAGTTTGCTGCCATTTTTTACGAAGTTTTCTTTTTTTTGATACTAGTGCTTTGATGTACGATGGATAACTATTTTGATGATAAAATTTTCTAGGGGTGGGTGTACTATTCCATGCTGCTTGTTGCAATACTGTAGTGAAGTTAATGACTTGATTATCAAGATCCTCGGCAGATAATGGGTTCGATATAACAGTAATGTTGTTATTAACTTCATATTTAAAATAACTCCAGTCAGTATGCTTGCTTGAAAGTTTTGAGTCTGGTAGCTTTTCATCTAAATCGCCGTATAAAGACAAGTAAATTGGGGAATGATCAGAGCTTAAGTCGTAACCTTCGCTTATTTTCATACTTTCTCTTGATATTTTTCTTGTTATGAAAAAGTCGATCAGGTCAGGCGTTTTATTTGGATCTGATGGCCAGTATGTTGCTGTACCTGTTGAAATGGATTCGCTTCCTGTTTTTTTAATTGCTTTGAGTAATTCTTTACCTTTTGGGTTTGATAACCTAGAACCCCATTGTGTGTGTTTAGCGTTAAAGTCTCCACCCATGATGAATTTATATGGATGTTTATTTATTAACTCGATATATTTTTCACATGTTATATTGTGTCTTGGAGGGCTGTACACAGAGGTAAATGAAGTCCGTGAGCCATTCGTTAAAACTGTAATAGTTGTAGCTTGGAATTCTGCAGTTGAATATTTATCTTCTTCGAAGTGTTCTATATTGTTTTTAACAATAATTGCACTTCCTCCTCGCGCATTATTGCTAGGGTGAATTGTATCGTAGGTGATGTAATTTTTGAATTGTATATAAGATTCTTTAGTGAAGTGGGTTTCACTTATAAGGCATATGTCGATATTTCTGCTCTCAAGTACGGCTTGTAATTCGTATTTATGTTGCTGCAGACCATTTGCATTCCATGTCATTAAATTAATCATTTTCATTGTGTATGATAAGCTGAAAAATTACGTTCTAGAGCCAACAAGCGGGATTTAATAGCATGATTACCTGACTCAAGGTTTTCTAATTTTTGTAAAATTATAGCTAGCAAATTATTTTCTTCAGTGTTGCTTGGTTGATTGTTCGGGTTTGTAACTTCTGAGTACAATTTTCTACCGTTAGGTGAGTTTTGTTTTTCGTAACGTTGTTTTTGAAAATTTTGTGGCCTTTTTGTATTTTGCTGAACATATTTTTTGGGCTGCTGAACTTGTTTTTGAGAATTTGGTTGATGATCTTCTATTACAGGTTGCTGTTGTTTTGGTTGTTGTTCATTTTGTTGGCGTTTGGGTGGAAGTAAATTTTTTGTGGGAGGTATTATTTGTTGTAAATTGGTTTGGCTTTTAGGTTGTTGAAGAAAATATTGTTGATTTGTTTGCTGATATTTTTGAACATTTTGTTCAGATGTTTGAATTTGAGGCTGTTGCCCATGATGAATTTTCTTGTTTCTTAATTTTTGCAACACTTTAGCAACTATACATCCACGATAGCTGGCTGGATGGTTTTCGCCGCAGTTGCAGCATTTTGGATGGGAATTCTGCGGTTTATCACAGTATTTAACATCATGTTTCCCAGCACATCTTACGCATCTAGGCTGCTTGGAACAATAGTTTTTTGTGTGATTGAAAGACTGGCAGTTTTTGCATTGGGGTATTTGTTTCGAGAGTCGAATTGGTTCTATTTTTACAATTGTGTTTAGAATTTTATCTATTTTATTAATGTTGTTAACGTTTTCTGATGAGTCGAATGAGAGAATGAACATATCCATTGGTTTTTTGGTGCCGTTTTTGTACTTATTAAATGCATTTAGTATTTTAAAACCTTGCTGTTTTAAATCCAAAATTATTTCTTCTGGATCACATGTGTGGTGAAGGTACTTTACTATAACTCTAATTGGTCTAACCTGCTTATCTTCATATGAATGCCACGGAATTTTCATTGTGTTTAATTCCTTTGTTATTTCTCTATAGTCAGAGCTGTTAAACGTGTTAATTTTAAACATGTTTTGGCTTAAAACCTTAATTGTAAAGTCGCATTTAGCTATTTTTTTAATATCATTATGAAGTTGCGAAAAGCTTTCGCTAGAATTTATTACTATTGGTGGGGGACGCGTATCTATACGCATTTGGTTTTCAAAAGTTTTCGTTTGGCTACTTGTTGCCGGTAAGTCTGAAATTTCTGGTTGCGGAGAATTAGAAGTCCGCTTTCTATTTGCACGATACTTCTGTAAAATCCATTCTGTTTCCTTTGAAAGTTCCTCTTCATCCGTTTCATAGACATGTTGTAGTTGGGCAGGCCTGAATATCATCTTCATCTGATTCATCTTCCTGTATATTTTGTTCGAATTGATTTCTCGGAGCTAACCAATCTAATTCATTTGCAAGTTCTTCGTCATCTGTCTCGTAGACTTGTTGGTTTTGTGCTGCATTTTGTATATTTTCTTCATTTTGAGCATTAGCTTTTTGGATTTTTTGAAAGTCAACTCTTAGTTGGTTGTTCTCTTTTTTTAAAACTATATTATCTTGTGCTAGCTTGGAACATAAAAGTTCCAGTTCATTTAATCTTGCAAGGAGCTGGATATTTGAAGCCTCCAACTCCTTCATTTTACTCACTCTGAACACAGTGAGACTATTTCTTGGTGTATCATTATGGGCAGGATTATCCACATCCATACCTCATAACGAGTTAATTTGGACGGTAATGCAGTGCTTAATATACACTATGTTTGTAGTTGATATAGGCAACACTCTGCTTGCTACAGATGTTTTATTTGACACTTTGTATTCAGCTGTTTTTTTTTTGTTAGTTTTACCGCGACTAGAATGAGTATCCAATTGAGTGATGTTATTTAATGATAATTAATAAAATATTGTCTTTTATAATTATTTATTTGTGAAATTTTAAGTCCTGATTAATTAGAAATTAACGCGAGATTTACAAAAGCGATAACATCTACAGAACCAGACTAATATATCTGTGGTTTAGTGTAAATAAATGTAAGTAACACTTTGGAATGACAAACAATTTGTTATTTATAAAGGAGCCCGACACACGTACGTGTTGATATGTTGAACTTTTATATACTATTGTTATGTGTAAGTACTGCGATGATCGGATTATCCCTTTCTTTCTATGTCACTTTTAGCTCCAAAAATCTATGAAAAGCTTAAACATTTAAAATTAAATTGCCATGGATACCAGAATAATACTACGATCCATTTAGCGCTTACACACAATAAAATGTAGTACTGACATTTACCGATCACGCAGCACTGCACCTAATTATATCTCAAACTGCGGATGTGCCCTTAAAAAATGAAAAAATGTTAGATCTTCAGGCATAGACCTGATGGGATTTGTTTTGCTGATACTAGCAGAAATATCATAGATTGTTTTTAAAATGGTTCTGAGTGAATTTCCCATATAAACAAATATTTTACAATAAACAATGCAGGTTATTGAATATCAATAAACAACCCAATAAAATCCAAATAATAGTTTGCAGAACAACTTATACTGTATTATAACAGGTTCTAATATCTATTATACAACCGATTCTTTTTATATAAAGTTTGTCCAATTAGCAATAGGTTCTTTACCTCAAAACTAGAAAAGTTTGCTTTAGAACCGGTTCTAGAACCAGTTATATAACTGGTTTTGCGACAGTGAATCCGGTTCCATAAACCGTGCAAGCTGTTCGGGAAAAGGTTCAATGGTAATCTGTTCTAAAAAATTTTGCTGGGAAATGATCCAATGGAGGTTCTTGAATTTCAATAAACAATGATCCCAGATAAGTATATTTACGAGACTTTTTAGAGTGTTCTTATAAACACACATTTTCGATTCGTTTTTGACTCATCCCAGCAAAAACACACCCAGATAAGTATTTTAATCTAACAAGTTAAAAAAATATTATCATATTTATTTCTAGGCTCAAATTTAGAGCCTAGAAATAAATTTCCAAACAAATTTGTTTTGAAGTAATAAGATGAGAAACGTATTATTGTTCACCAATTATTTTTTGTATAAGAGTAAAGAATTATGAAATTCTTATAGGTAATCCTTTATTTTATAATAAGTATATAAGTCTCATTACAAGGTCATTTTCATGTTTTTACTTTGACATTTAAGAACATTCAGAAAACATTTCTTAAAAATTGTAATTTTAGTA
Source organism: Delia radicum (assembly GCA_021234595.1). NCBI lineage: Eukaryota > Metazoa > Arthropoda > Insecta > Diptera > Anthomyiidae > Delia > Delia radicum. The sequence goes on along the minus strand of CM037854.1, from coordinate 98,249,779 downwards.
ATTTAATTTAATTTTAAGTTGCTTTAAAAAACAATCGTTTATTTTTCGGACTCATTTTTAATCTCTAATCAGTGTTCAAAAAGTGTTAAAAATAAGTGTATTTTCAGAGCATCATTTTTAAAAGACTCATCAAAAATTATTGGCTGCACGCGCAGAAAAGATATGGTTGGGGCAACCATATTCGAAAAGCATCATACATTTTGAATTTATGTTTTACTAAGGTTGTGACAACCCTACTTTTATCTTTTTCTTATTCATAATATGATAATTAGACTACCATATTATGATTATAAATTAATCTGAATATAATCATATAATGGTTGTAGAAATGTTAATGAATTAGTCTCCCAGCATTCTGTTAAAGCTGGATTAAAAAGTTATGAACTTTTTTAATAGTGCAAACGTATATTTATTTATGTATTTATTTAATAATTTACACATTTAAATAAACTTATTTTAAAATAATTTTAGTAGTCAAATTGTCTTTGCGCTGACGAATATGATTTGTGTTATTAAGGTAACTCATTAACCATTAATTTTGTCGCTATGCGATTTTTACATAATTTTTTTATTTTAGTATCTAAAAAGCAAAACTAAACTGTCTCTTTTTCAGCACAAATCTTATTTTGTCTGGAAAAATAAATCAACGGAAACATAGATTACAGCATAAATACGCATTAATATATTTTTAAGACTACAGTTTCATATTATATTTATAATGATCATAACACGTTTGTAGCAAAATATAATATTCTCATTATAACCATATTATATTCCTAGTTCTCATATCATGATCATGGAAAAGAATTTTGTTATCATTTATTACCATATAATGATTATACAATTACCTCGATTTACATTGTTTTTTGTTGTTAATTAATTTTTTTCGCTATCAAAGAAGTCGCAAATTTGTTAATGTAATCCAAAAATATAAACTATGTCAAACGCCTTCTGAACCCTGCAGTTTCTTCTAAACCTTTGGAGTAGACAAACTTTAAAGGTTTCAATGATTTTTTTTAATATTTGTTTTAATGTTAAAAACCAAGGCACTGTTTCTTGTAACCTATTGGGTCCACAAATTGTTACAATACTTAAAAAAATACATCTATTAAACAGGAATTCAAAAATTTCCGTGTTCAATAATACACTCAGGAAACTTCTGCTATATATATTTGTAGTCGTTTAAGTTACCATACAGTGTCTTTATTTTTAAGTGAAAAAAATATTCATTTGTAGAAGAAATTTCAGGTTTGACTACAAGAGTAGTTCATTAAAAAAAAAACACATTAAATTACTGTATTATTTCAATTGCCTTAGATACAGAAATATAAATGAAGCAATTGAAATTAATTTATTGTTTTTGTAAGTATATTGGCTTCTTTTGCTCAGATTTCTTCTTTACTTTAATTATATATCCTTTAAAGTGCTTTATAATATTAAAAATCTATATCTAGGCATATTAAGCCAATTTTCGATTTACTAGATTTTCCATACAAAAACTTCCAATTTCGATTAAACGATCTTTTCAGGTACGTATCTATTGTGTATGTCGATGGATAGGTGTATATCGCAGCAATGTCAAAATAATAGTATTTGTTTTCCTATAATAGGCAAACAGAATGGCGCAATTTTTTAAAATTTTACAAAAAGTTAGCGAAATCGACGTTATTATTTATAATTATTTAACTAAATATGAATGCTAGAAATTTTACTATCCCAGCAAAAATTTTCATATATGGATCCATAAAGGTTCAATATATGTTTGAACATGCTCATAAACATGTATGTGTATCCATACATGGATACACAAATTTCCATATATGCTTCCATATATCTACATACATATGTACATTAGGGTAATAACTTTTTGCATTTTTGCAAATATCAAATCTCCCCAGACAAAATCGTGTAGGGCATGGACAAATATTAAGAACTGCGTTTTTAGTTTTTCGCTATCGTTAAAAAAGGTTACGCACCAAACGCGTTAAAGTTTTGAATCAAACAAAGTTAAAAAAAACTTTTTTGATGCCTCAACGTCTGACCATCACATCTATATAATTAAGGCATGCTGATTTTAATAGTAAAGTCCGTTTTCGAGTCAATGGAATAGTTTTCTTATATGTATAAAACATATTTTAAAAAAAATTGTTATTAAAAAAAATTTTAAAAAAATATATTAAAGGCATTTTAGAAATCGCTGTCGGTGCGTAAGGTTTTTTTTTACCAAATTGAACTGAAATAGTTTTTTTAATCATTAATACATATTTGCCATTAGAAAACCCCTGGGGAGAATGTTGTCCAAAAAAGTTATCACCCTAATGTACATGTGCATTAACGAAATTTGAGGTAATATCTGCATGTAGTGTAATAATATAAATTGGATTCCGTTTAAGTTATAAAATAGTTGATCTAGAAAGTTGCATCGTATTATTATTAGTTTTGCAGAAAATATTCGTTGAATATTGTCCTCATAAATATTTCTGTATATCTATGTTAAAGCTTACTTATTTTCAATGTGTTAACAATGTTAGTTAAAACGCATCAGTTCAGCTTTTAGCAAAGCTCTTATCTCTAAAGACTGGGTTAGCCAACCGTTGCTGTAATGTAACCTTAACGTACACGCACCGCTGTCATTTAGCGCAATTATAGAACTTTAAGCAATTAGCATGTGATTTTGACACAAACAACAAAACAAAAAAAAACAAGTAAACAAATCAAACTCTTCTAGCTTACCAGTTAGCTGTTTGCAAATGGCAAGTAAATATAACAGTTCAGTTTACATGACATTTGAAATTTGCAATTCCTTCTATTGATTTCAACAGAAAGTTAGGATAAGTTACGTCTAAGTTAAGTTGCAGTTGGCTAACCCAGCTTTTAGATATCTCTCCTCCACAACATAACCAAAGCTCATTCAGATCTGATGGTCCTGGTCGCGATTCTCAGAAGTAACTTTATCGTTGTTTATGAATATTAATATGAAAATATTTGAAACATTTTTCGATCGCATAATGTTGTCATAATAATGCATATGTAATAATACAAACAAAATTTTTGTGTTTTCCAAAAGTTTTCGTTACACAGCAAAATCATTCACTACCATATAATAAAATGTCAGAACTAGTTATTATTGTCGGACGAAGTCAGCAGCTACGCTTACGCTCAACTACCTATTGAATACTTATAAAATTGTGGAATAGGCTTTTCTACATGGATTATAATGAATGTAAAATGTCACATTGAAGGTGTCCTAAAAAGATGCAAGAACCCAACGCCAAGTATTTTGAATGACCCTATTGTGTATGTGAGTTAAAATCTTAAAGCTTAAAACAAATGTAATTAACTTAATATCATTGTTTGCCTAATACTTTGACAAATAATTTTCTATGAGCGTTACAATAGTAGTTTGAGTAGTAATTTGACCAGAAGAGCATAGTATTGCTTCAAAAATGATTTGCATCATTAAAAATTGCTTTTAAATATATATTTATAGTTTATACAAAATTAGCGTGACCTTTTGTACTGATTTGATCAGTGCATGTACTGCATTTTGGTCATGTGAACTGATGAAAAAATCGTTTACTGATTTGTACTTATTTTTTTTAAATTTGTGTTTTTATTTTAGCATTTTCATTAAATACTATTTCTTTCCATAGAAAAACTCAATTTTTCATCCATTAATAGTAGCCAGATGTTTTTTCTACTTTAAAAACTATAAAACAAATTCTCGAAAACTAAAACTTTTTCTGTGGGGAAACCGCCCAAAACCGAAGATTATTTTGCAAAGAAGTGCTTGTTAGAATCATGGGCCGACAATATTTTAAAATCTCGAATGTTTTTAGAAAACAACTACAATTCAGGACTAAAAACTTAAAAAATCGTCAGACTGCATATTTTTCAAAAAATAACGTTTTTTAAAATCTAAAGTTTTTTTTTAGGGAAATTTTTAGAGTTTGGGTGATCGTTAAAAAGAAACAGTTGTTTCAATTATTTTTTTTTAAAGCCTAAGAGAAATATTTTCGACGAGTTTTAGTAAAATTTTCTTTGATCTGTTTTTTTCTGAAAGAGAATAAAACATTTCAATGCCTTTTATGAAAACTTTATAATTCTAATGAAACTTTTTAAATAACCACATAAACTTTTTAATAAATATAACGAAAATTTTATAAAGTTCTATAAAATCTGAATTAATCTTATTAAAATTATCAATGGGTGAATTGCAGTTAAACTTCGTTATACACAAATAATATTATTTATTAAAATTAGCTGAATCTAGAATTTTTATATATATTTTGGTAATTTTCATAAGCCCAATTTACTTTTGTTGGTAATTTTCCCTTCAATCTGAATTTGTATATAGGAAAAGTAAATTAGAATTCTTTACAATTTTTTTATTTATTTTTTTTTTAATTTTGTACTGATTTTATGTCAGAAAAAAATTGTCACCCTTACAAATACATTTACTTGATTGTTTATATGAATGTAGATTTACAGTTCACACATATCTGTGTATAAACACATGTGCATGTGTGTAATTACTTATACATATATATTAGGCTGATTCTTAAAAAAAAATTTACGAATTTTGTACGGAGAACCCTGTGTTAGATTAAAAAAAAAAAAAAATAATTATAAATTTTTTTTTCAAATTTTCAAAAAAAAAAAATTACAAAATCCATGCATAAAAATACGAAATTATTGTCAAAACTACAAAAACTTTCGTAAAATGTACAAATTTTCGTTTATTTTACCAAAAATTTGGTTATTTTGACATTTTTTCGTAATTTTACGCATGGATTATTATCAGTGTAAGGGTCGCTACCAATCTTTAAAAATATTCCGGATTTTCAAGAGGGTCATATTTTCATAAAAATAGTTAAAAAAAAAAATTATATTAATTTTTTTATATTATATTGAACCCCAAATACTTAGGAATAAAATATATTTAGTTTTTATAAGATTTTTAACCATTAACCACATTAGGCCAAGCAAATTTCTTAAAATATATATTATTTTCAAAGCTGCAATTATGAATAAACAATAAAAAAAAAAAATTATGATTGCAAGTATTAAAATAATTTAAGCGCTATTCGTTAAACTCATCATAGGAATTAAAACATAAATACAATTAAAGGGATCGCTCTATTCGCTTAGCGTGTGGACCTATTTAGCTTTGCGGGATTTGAAGGAAAGTCAGTATATTTGATGAAAAAAATATGTTAAGAAATATTGTTTGTTATAGCAACTAGTTTTATATTGCAAAATATTGAACTAGATCCAAGTTACTCAGTTCCGAAAATATTTAAATTTTTGGCGCATCGTTAAATCATGAGGTCCAAATTGTCCATTAAAATAAAATTGATGGTTAAATGAATTTAGTTTTTTTTAACGTATTTTTGTTTTAAGCTACTGAAAATGAGTTTAGTTATTTATTAAGTATCATTAGTATTAAAATTTTTTAACGCTTGTTGAACGAAGCCCGAAAAAACCCCCAAACATCAAATCGAAAATGGATTCTATACAAGAGATGATTTGATGATGAACAATTTTTGTCAAGTATTAGGATTCAAACAGATGAAAAGTGGATAATATTACAACAATTTCCATTTTCTGCCTTGTGTTTCAAATTTTGTTCTTTTAAATATTTTGTATTTGAAAATATTCAGTTTTAACTACCAACGAGAAGCATGGGTTGACGATGTGCCGAATATTTATTGGTTGGAACTGAGTAACAAGGATCAACTAACTAAAATGTATATATTTATTTATTTTAATTTAGTTAAAGATATAACAATTAATACAAAAGTTCTTGTTTTTGTTGCAATAAATATTTTTTTGGGTTTAATTTAAATGTATAAATTATATTTAAATTTTTAAAAATTGAGGCATATTATTAAATTCATGATCACTTATTTACTTTATCCGTTGTTTCAAGTCTAGACTTGACTACCGTTAAATTGCTACCATTCCTTGTATTGAAAGTAAACAGATAAAAATAATTGTAAATACAAACAAACTTTTTGCAAATACAAACAGATGTTTTCTTGATATTGCTCCAATACTTGATCTTGTACATACAAAAACCATGTTTGGAGCTTGATTGTCAAAATTAATTTTAATAACATAGTCAACAAAC
>CM037854.1:98228265-98243546 GCA_021234595.1 Delia radicum | reverse complement strand
TCTTCTTAAAATTCCTGTAAAATGATATTTCATTATGTACATGTGTATTTGTTTTTCTTCTGTACATTCAAATATTTAGAAATTTTTAACTAAAGGGAATACCATTCTTTTGTATATTGTCATCAAACCATTGATTTTGATATATATTTTTTTGTAAAAATGTTTATCTTGAACATTTATTTTATTGAAATTTTTATTTTATTTTTGACATTTAAGAAAAAGGCAAATGCTTTAGTTGTAAGTATGATTTGTTGTTAAGTTGAACAGTATTGTACATTCATAATCATCCAATAGGTAAAGCTCTGGAAATGTATTTTATAGACGGTTGGAACAATTACAAATTATTAAGATGGTATCAATTATTTGAATATAGTTTGGGTACACATTTTTAGGAAAGTTTACCATTTTTTTGTTACAATTATTGTAATTTTATGATAAGAATGTTTAGTTTGCTTTGAATATATATAGTACGTACTTGCTGTAGAATAAGAATCAAAAGGAAAGACTTTAAATGCGATTGATTAAATTCCAACTAATATTTTCATTGTGTGTACAGAAAGAAACAATTTTAAAAAGTAATCAAAGATTCTTATCATTTTCACTTTTTTTGCACATAAACTTTTTTGATACTTCAACTTAAGTTTATTTATGCAAAGAATTACAATTTTATCCAACGGCTGGACCGATTTGGTTATTTTTTCTTTTGTAAGTTTTCCAATTGTCTGGGTATGGTTCTAGCGGAATGAAAAAGTTGGCCGGGAAATTGTAAAATTTGGAAAAAACTAAAAGTGCGTTTTTTGTTGAATCTTATTTTCAACTCAAGTCCATTACTTACGATTCCAACTATGTATGTACAATTATTTTGTATTTTTGTTCTTTATGTTCTTTAAAAAGCTTTCAGAGGAAAAATTTGAGACAATTAGGTTGCATAGTTGGAAAATTCGCACAAACTTCAAAATCGTAATTTTTGTATGTAATTTCGATCAAGACTAACGATAGAAAAGACTTGGATATTGTTTTTTTTTCTGTTCGTTATGCTGTTAGATGGATTTATGTGAATTAAAAAATCTTTGGACCCGAAAGAAAATCTGGAAAATCACATAGCATCTAAATGTAAATACAGTACATGTTTTTACTCTTTGTGTTGTTTAGCGATCGGATATACAATAGTTGGTTATTTTTATTACTTTTTAATTTAGTTCACTACGTGGGCTAATGTCATAAGCAGTGATTGTAAAATTGCGAATCTTTCAATACCAGTTATTTCAGTACATGCGCAAATGCCGTTTGACAGCTGTAATTTTGTGAATCAAGTTTCTAGTTATATTGTAGTACTTTCAAAACGGATAAACGAAACAAAATTTTTTAATCGAAATTTTGTATGGCGATATTCGTTTTTATATTTATTTAGATAAAAGGGCAAGATTGAGTAACGGAATTTTTTTACCGGGAACTGATAATTTCATGAAAATTTTCTTTAAATTATTTAAATTGTTTATCAAATTCTATAAACAGTTTTGCATTATAAAAAATAAAAAAAAAACTGAAATAAAATAAATAAAAATTTGTAAGAATAATTTCAGTTATTTAATAAAAAGTTTATGACCGAATTGGTCAAACTACATACAGAGAAAAATTTTGCTATTTTCCAACTGACATTTGGTAAAATTTATAAGTTGTTACTATTTAAATACTACACTTTTAACTTCGGTTGGCACTTTATTTCTCTGTGTTATTCACTATGATTTGCACAAAAATTATTTGATGAACAGCGAAGACAAAAACTGGAGAATTAATTATGTTTATGGCACAAAAACATTAGAAAAAAGGCAAAACTACATAAAAGGTACATAAAATTAAAAAAAAAAAAAAACTTTAAAAAAATTGGAGAAATAAAAATTTTTCAAGCGAAGAAAATAGTAAAGCTCCAAAAGCTTAAGAAAAAGCTATTGTTAAGCCCAAAAGTTAAAATAAAAATCTCAAATAAGCAAATTTGAGTAAAAATGGCAAAAATAGCAAAAAGGCAAATTTGTCTAATCTGTTGAGCTGATTGCTTTTGGTAGATAAAAGTTCTACAACTTTTCCTTATGAGTGTACTAAATATTTCAATATGTTATTTTAGAAATGTTGACATATTTGTATGATTTTAACGTCTTTACTCGGGTAAAAAAAAATCAATATTTTTTAAAAACATGTTTATTTTTCCATAAATAATAAAAAAAACTAAATAATTGTAAAAAACCACATAACAAAAATGTAATTTACGGTTCCCGGACTCGAACTCGAAACACTCTGGTTCCTAGGGCAGCACGCTTCAATGCAATCCCCATACAAAATGTTAACATTTTGTTACCTCTTAAATGGCATATTGTTATTACAGGCACTTCTTGTCGATGTAATGAAACAAGTAATTCATTAAGAAGCTGTTTCATTTTTTCGTGGTTATATTTTTCACTGGTTTACATCGCGGCTCAGGCAATTAATACACAGGGAATTTCATACGTCATGTGTTTGTAGTTTTTTGTACACTGATGCGTATGAAATTTCCACTTATATTAATTGCTGCAGCCGCGCATGCTGGTTTACCTGATTTTTTCGGAATGCACTCCGATATTATAAAGGCACTAGGAGCTAGATCTGCTCTTACTTCTCTCAATATAGGTCTAATTTTATGCATCCACAGAGACGTCGTACAGTGCGTACAAAAGAAGACATTGCTGCTGTAGAGCGTAGCGTAGAGGAACCCCAATCAGTCCATCCGCCATCGTGCACAGGAATTGGATATGTGTCCATCCACTTTATGGAAGTTTTGCGGAAAAGATCTTGGTTTGCGTGCTTACTAATTACAACTCGTGCAACAATTGAAGCCACACGATCACATATCTCGTACCACAATTGATTTATTGAAGGAAACGTTTGGTAACCGCATTGTTTCACGCTTCTTCGGACCATTGAACTGGCCTCTGAGATCGTGCGATTTAACGCCGCTGGACTATTTTCTATGGGGATATGTGAAGTCGCTAGTCTACGCCGATAAGCCCGAAACGATTGACCACTTGGAGGACAACATTCATCGCGTTATTGAAATATACGGCCACAGATGTCGGAAAACGTCATCGAAAATTGGACCTCTAGATTAGACTACGTCCGAGGCAGCCATGGCGGTCATATATCATAAGTCATTTTTAAATTATAATGAAAGAAGATTATCTTTCGAATAAAGTAAATTTCATGTCAATTCATTTTTGTGTAATTCCATTTCAAAGTGCTACACCTCTCTAAAAAAAACTCCCTTTATATGAATTCATATATGAAAAGATATGACAATTAAATAAAGAAATTTTTAAATTTTGTTTACGATATTGATAAACTTATTACAAAATCAAAAAATCAAGAAATGAAATGAAGGTTTTTTAATTTCAAAGTCAAATTTTTTTTAACAATGATACCAAAATTATATTTTTCCGTTCTGTTGTAAGCTAGAGAGTCTAGAGTATACATTGGATTTTGGTTCTTATTTGTAAAAGTTGTACTCCCATATTGCTTTACATGTCAGATATTTTAAGTTTGACACACTGTTACACTGCTTGTGTCAAAATAGGTAACTTTAGAAATATTTTTTTTAAAGGCTAAATCCTCATCATCAACTCTTGTAAACACCTTTTTCCGAGTGAACAGGTAACTTAGAAGATCCATAATTATTTTCATTTTCGTAATTAAAACCACAGTGTGAAAGTAAATTACTACTGTAAACAAATTTTGAATGCAAAACCGAAATTGGTATAGGCTAAAAGGTAGCTATAAAATTTGAGGAAGTCAATCAAACTCCGACAATTTCGGTATTACTAAAATCGGTATTGGAAGATCTAGACCCAACTTGGAAATTCTCTTTAAATAAACTTTTTTAACCCGAAATCGATTGGATCTGTTTTTGTTTTGCCTATCCACAGTGGTTAAGCTCATCACTTAAAATCATATCAGAGAAACAAATTCATTGTGGTGACAGACATTTTCGCCAACTGCAAGTAGTGTAGCAGCCACCAATATTTTGTTTGTAACAACATAAAATCTATCAATGCAACAGATTTTGGGTTAGAGAACTTATTTGAATAAACCATGAACAAATTTGATTGCAACAACCAAATAATTTAGTTGCAAAAAAAATTTTGTTGTCTCTCTCAATCTGTTTTTTTTTCCGTAGTAACTTGAAAAATGTCGTAAATTGATTCCCATTGAGGATCTAAAGGGGGATTAAATTGGGGAAATCTCTAGGTCTTTGTTAAATTCTTTGAATATTTAGAGCAGAAGTTCTTACACTCAGTAAACTTCTGCTCCAAATATTTGTAGTTGTTTGAATTGTAGTACAGTTTCATTATTTATAAGTGAAAAAACAGTCAATTGTAGAAAAAATTTATTTTTGATTACATATTTAGTTATTTTGTGATTTTACATTATTTTTTGATTTTACATTCATTTTATGCAGTCGATTTTTTTAATTTAAAAAATAAAACAAATAATGTCTATTTATTTTTTGCTACATATTTGGTTCATTTTTACTACAACTATAGTTCACAAATGACAATGTTAGTTGAATTTTCTTCAAGTGAATTGTCATTTGTTTATAACTGCATTTGCAGTGGTTTCTACCTACGTAGTATTCAAAGTGTAACATTATTTGCACATAGATAAACCACAGGAAAATGTTTTAATTGAAATTGAATAAGAAGCATCTCTTTCTGACAGAGAGTTTATCTACTTTGCAAAGCTTGCTGAAAAACTGACCAATTTTCTTCCATGTTTGATTTGCATTTTAAAAAATAAAGCCCCTAATGTAAGACCAGACATGGGCGACGTCAATTACATTTTGGAATTATTTTAATCATTATGTGTTTAAACGCTTATGGGTTTAAACGCATTCTTTGCAAATTTTCAATTTGGTTTTAAACCCACACTTTTGCTCATTTTCAATACCAAACTTTTCGAAAAAATGTACATAAAGCTATGTAAAAACAAGGAGTGCGTACTAAGAAAATTAGCCGATATTGATTTAAAAATTATTAAAATTTTGAATTTTTCTTAAATTCACAAATTTTTAATATTTTTTGAATGCTATTAATATCTTGCTGTATTGAATTACGTTTCTCACAGTTTTTTGCGAATTCAATCCTTGTGATTGGTAGCAAACAAATTTGTTCGTGAACGCATTCGATTTAAAAACACGCAGCTAATATTCAATTTCAAATTTTTATAAGATTTTTATTATTCATGTCAATTATTAGTTTCATCTAATTACCTCTAATTAATGTAATTAAGAAAATGCACTGTATTAAATATCCCCATGTCTGATATTAATGAATGAATTTTTAATTTTACAAGAAAACATTTTTAAACCAACCACACAATGGTTGACTTAAAAATGTTTCCTAGTAGGTCTGATATTATTAATGATATAGACAAATTTCGCAAGTGAATGATTATAAAATGTAATTGACATCGCCCAGGTCTGTGTAAGATACGCCGAATTCGTGTATCGGGGAAATTGGTATGGAATGCATTATATGCATTTTTTTTTTAAATTGGACTTTATGTTCTTGTCCATCTATTGATGAACGGTATGTGTTATAAAAGTTAAACAGGATGCTTTTAGCTTTTACGTGCTAGTCAAGAAAAATAACCTGTATGAGGATGGCTAGATAAGGTGAAGTTTTAGTGCTTTATAACCACACGCCATACTTTACGAGGCCATTCGTATGTGAATGTGTGTTTTGTGAAACATAAATGACATATGCACCTTAATCTTCAAGGACTATAGTAAATAAAATCCATACTGCAGAGATATAAACTGGAATTTTAGAATTTAAAGTAATAAATAAATTGTCTTTAAAATAATTTATTTTCTTAAAAAAGTTAAGTTTTCTTTGATCTTCTTTTATTTAATTCTTCTTATTTTAAACGAGCTTAAGGTCATTTATTTATTAATTATAATTATTTATTTCCAACATTTCGTCTCCACAATGGGTAACTTCTTCAGGAACACTTAAGGCCTCATTAGTTGTTACTTTCTGTTGCCGTTGTGTGTCGTTCTGTTCTGTGGTAATATTTTGTAATTACTTTTCTGTGAAAGGAATCAGCTGTTTAAAAAAGTAAAAAAACTCCAACCAAAAACATTGAAATCAGGGATGATAAATGCGATTTTAAAATAGTACCAACCTGCATATAAAATAGTACTTTTCGGCATCACAAGTATAAAAAGAAAAAAATTTAAATATAAATGAGCAAACAAATCTTTGTACCCTCCAAAATGAACAATTACAAATAAAACAACAAAAATATATTAAAAAAAAATATGTTACGAGGCGAAAAACAAAATTTTGAGGTGAAAAACTTTTTTGGGTGTAAAAAAATAAATTGTGTCGTGAAAACATTTGAGATAACAAAAGTATTTTTGAGGTCAAAAAAAAAATTTTTTTATGGAGAAAAAAAGATTTTGAGGTGAATTTTAACTTTCACAGTGTCACTCATTACTTTTGAACCGCTGGACTGATTTTGCTCATTTCAATACCAAACTTTTCGGAAAAATGTACATAAAGCTATGTAAAAACGAGGAGTGCGTACTAAGAAAATTAGCCGATATTGATTTAAAAATTATTAAATTTTGAAATTTTTTCTTAATTCACAAATTTTTAATATTTTTGAATGTGCTATTAATATCTTGCTGTATTGAATTACGTTTCTCACAGTTTTTTGCGAATTCAATCTTTGTGATTGGTAGCAAACAAATTTGTTCGTGAACTCATTCGATTTTAAAAACACGCAGCTAATAGTCAATTTCAAATTTTTATAAGGTTTTTATTATTTATTTTTTGAAAATCAAAATTAGTTAATAATAATTATAACCCTTAGTGATTGAATTCATTAATTGTTTTAATCGATTAATAGAACTCGAATATAATCATCTGTAATAAGTCGCACTCAGTGAAATCATGTGATTGAATTCACAGCGTTTGGTTCCAATTAATTTATTGTTCATATGGGACTGCAAATCGAATTAATAATTATTGAATTTTAAAGGGACCAAGAAATTCATACATAGAAAAATTTGTAAATCGTACTAAATGAGTCATAGGAGTATCATGACACATCTGAGGTTCAAATAGTACCATAAAAAGTACTATAGTACCAATTTTATCATCCCTGATTCAAATATTGAGAAAAAATTTCACAACAAACCAATACATACACACTTTAGGCTGTCACTTAACGTTGAATTCTATTTTCAATAGATTCGTCCGCAACAGAACAGAACGAAAAAGTGAAAACTAACCACACATACAGACTTTCAATTGAACAGAAACAAAACAGCAGCTGATTCATAACAGGACAGAACGTACAAACTAATTCTGCCTTTATTATACAAAGCCGGCTAAAGCCGGGCTTGCCCGGAGTGCACCTACACGCAGAGAAAAAGTATGATTGAAGCTGATTGTCATTTAGGATAATAATATGATTGCTACGAATATGATGCTCTTAAACTATTATAAAACGATGCTGCTTTTCTGCGTGTAGTTCTGAATAAATGAATATATAATGACCAACATGTGGAATATTATACAGAATTCATGTGCTGTTGATCACAGATCCAGATCCTTGCCTGTAAACTCTAGCTGAAGGAGTTTGAAGCTTCATAAAAATGTAGTTTGTGTTTGGATTTTATTTACATATAATTAATAATTTTAATTCGTTTTTGTTTGTATAAAAACATTTATGTTTATGATTAGTAACCTTTGATAATTAATGAAATTGTAATAAATCCACATTCTATCGATTCTTTTTTTTTTTATTACATATTAAAAAATTTCTAAAGTTTTTTTTTTACGAACAGTTACCCACTATAACCGACCGAGAGGGCTCATCCTCAAGACGTAGGATGAGCCCTCTCGGTCCGAACCATAGCGGATTAAGATGTATTTGTATTACTAATAGCGAGTATCCCCGCTGCATTGTTAGCGTGGGGACGACATTGTTTTTCCTTAAAGTTTACAATGTAATTGATTTTGGATAAGAATTTAATCTTTTAAGGAAAATAAAACAAACATTTAGGTAGGTATGGAATGACATTATCCCCATTTCAAATTTTGGGACTACGAATGAAAATATTTCTGTCTTAACCCTTAAATAAAAATGGGAGCTATGTCTTGCGTAGTTATAAGATCGTTTTTCAAATAATATTGTGTTATTATTACAGTATTTCTGCGTAGACGGACTGCGGCAATATTATTATTTTTCTATTCTGTGGTATGTCCAAAGCCGGCTTCGCTGAGTAAAACATTTATGGAAGGCTGTAAAATAAAAAAATAATACTTTATTCCGTTGTCCAATAAAAATTACATTTTAAACTTTAAGGCCAAGAAAGGTGTTATCTATGATAACAACCTAGTGGGCTTGCCCGTTACCATAACTCATGTGTTCATTGGTATATGGTCTTACTGAAAAGATAATTTCTAAAATATACAATAAAAACATAGTAAAAATGGTATTCAAAAGGGAATTAGTACCGCCTATTTACGCTGCCTAAACCGCTGGAGCTTGGAATTTGGAATTTGTCATTGAGGTTCCTTCTCCATCATATACAACTAATCACGATTTTAGGAAATTGTTAGTGTATGGCACAAAAATATAAAAAGTCTTCCCCTCATCGTCCTGCTTAAACCCCTTCGGCTAAAAATCTGAAATGTCAAGTGTATTAGCCAATATTTTATGGGCTAAAGCACTTAAAATATACCTTTAGGAATTTAAAATAAAACTTGATAAAAATGTGGCACAAAAACAAATGTTCGCTTAATCACTCAGCCCAAACCGCTTGATTTTGAAATTTGGCATGTATGTTCCTGCTCTGGCGTAGATATCCACAAATATGGGATTATTGGAAATGTTTACGTACTGGAGCAAACAGTGAAAAGGTTTCGTCTTGATTTACTGCCCAAACCCTTTTGTCCAGAAATCTAAATTTTATAATATGTATGTCCTGAGGTATAGGCTAACTTATCGGAGAGAATTTCAAATAATGGCGTGGTAAACATTGTAAAAAATATTGAACTTGAAATTTGGATTAAATTAGACATCCACTAAGGAGGGTTTTTGTAAACTTTTCAGGGGACGGACAAAAAGGATGAAGTCTCCTTCTGTTCCAAAAATTTTTTGGAACTCACCAAAATCACTGGGGTTAAATAAGAAAAATTGGGATTAATCACAAAGCTTAAACCGCTGGAGTAAGGAACTTAAAATTTGGCTTGAAGGTTCCTCGTCCGGCACAGATATTATCTAAGAAGAAATTTATATTTTGAAATTCCATAAGGTGGGTGGCAAAATCTCCCTTTTAATATTCTGCCAACTAACATTTGGCTACAAATCTGACCTTTAAAATATGTGTTTCTTTGAACTTCTAATTAAAACTTGTAAAAATGGGTTAAAAAAGGAAAAGTGTCCGTTAATAGCCCGGCTCAAATCGTAGGAGCTAGGTACTTGAGATTTGACATGTAGGTACTTCCTTAAGCGTAGACATCAACCAATAGAGGACAAAAAACGGTCAATCTCATAACCAAAACCATTAGGTAATTATATCGTAGTTCACTTAAGATATATTTTTTGCTTTTCTGATCAAAACTTGTCATAAATAGAGATTTAAAGGGAAAAAGTGTTCTCTTAATGACATGTACAATTGCTTTATGCTTAAAATTTAAAACATCTTTTCGCAATAGTTAAACAAAATAATTAAAACAGGAAATCATTTTCTTTTTAATGTATTCCGACATTAAAAAGTATTGGTAACGATATATTGGATATATAAGCTAGTCGAGTAATTATAAAAATTAAATTATAAAATATTTTGGATATTTAGAAGTTAACTGTATAAAAAGGGTAAAAGTTTGTACTAATTCATAACGTTTAAATTTAAATACATTTTCCTATTCTCTTGAAATTTTTAGATTCCAAGTGCTGCAAAATTATATACTCTTTTTGACAAATGAACACAAAAGCACAAAATTGGTAAAAAGAAATATTTGGTCCTGGACGATTTTTATAAGAAGTTAATCTTTTGGGGATCTACCTTTTTAGGCAGGAATGACATGACATTATCCCGATTTCCGATTTGGGGATTATGGATTAAAATGTATCTATCATAACATCAAAACAACATGGCAACTATGCCTAACATGATTATGCGAATAGTCCCCAGTAAAAAATAGTGAATATTAAAGTTTTTTCTGCGTAGCCGGCCTGCGGCCGGACTTACGGGTTTTTTACTCTGTGTTATGTCCGAAGCAGGCTTCGCTGAGTAAAAAATTTCTACAATCTGTAAACAAAATATTGTATTGTCCAATAAAAATTACATTTTGAACTTTAACGAAAAAAACGTTTTATCTACACTAACAACCTTGTGGGCATTGTCCGCTAGTATAAAATATGTGTTCCTTGATGTACAGACTAATTAACTACTTTTTAAAATAATAACATAGTTAAAGTGTGGTTCAAATGTTATAAGTGCCGCCTAATCTCCCAGCTTTAACCGCATGGGCTTGGAACTTCAAATTTGGTATGAAGGTTCCGTCTCCGGTGTAGACACAATTCTCGGAAACATGATTTTTGGAAATAATTATAAGGTTGCACAAAAAAAATAAAAAGTGTTTTGCTTAAAGTTCTTCTTAAAAAACTCAATGAAAATGTGGTACAAAGAAAAAATTCCCCTCAATCACCATGACCAAGCCGCTGCAGCTAGGAACTTGAAATTTGGCATGTAGGTTCATCCCCTCGCATATACATCCCCTAAGATGGGCTTTTTGGAAATGTTTACGGGAAAAAGTCTCCTTTTGTCCAAAACACTTCAGGTAATTCACTGAAGAAAAACTTTTTGGAATTTTTCATAAAACCATGGTAATATAGAGCTCAAAAGGGATAAATGGCCATTAATCACAAAGTTAAACCACTGGAGCTAGGAACTTGGAATAAAGCAAACTATTTTAATGTTTAATTATTAAAAGAAGAAATCTTAATATATTCCGATATTAAAAACTACAGTTAACGGCGTCTAGGATTTTTAAGATATAGAAGATTTTAAATATTCAGAAGTTATTTGTATAAAAAAGAGCAAAAGGTGGTAAGTGGTACTCTATACAACTCTGAAAGAAATTTACATATTCACTTAAAACTTGTAGGTTTCAACTGCAGCAAAATATTTACTCTTTTAACCAATGAACACAAAATCATGAAATTGGGAAACTTTAAAAAATATTTGGTCCTGGGCAACCAATGAACACAAAAGCACGAAATTTTGGAATCTGTAAACAAAATTTTTATCACCCGATCCTAAATTTATTTTTAAATTTTTCACTTTTCAATTTTAAGAGGACATCTTCATACTGAGCCTTCTAGATTTCGATTTTTTTTTGCGTAAATCGATAGTAGAAACTTTTTCACAAAAACTGTTATACTAAAATTTCAGAACAAAATTCCATGTATTTCCAAAACAATAAACATAAAAAATCTATTAAATGTGTTTTAAATCGAGTTGACTATTTTTGAACCCATTTTGTATTTAAAAACTGACTTAAGCATAGATTTAAGTTAATTTTATTTAACAAAATAGTCAAAATAGTAAAAATTTCCAGTGGTTTAACCATTTTTGAGTGTTTTTTTTCACCATTTTTGAGTGTTATTTTTCAAAACTATTTTCCAGAATTTATTTGTTAAAATTTATTGTTAAAATATGGTATGGCGCCATCAGCTTATCTGAAGTTTTCATGACGGCGCTATTTTTTTCTTTTCTGATTTAAGAATATGACCCATAGCTTGAAAACTGAGAAAGTTGAAGCAAAATGGATTTGTATTACTCCTAGCTTCACCATACGCCAGTGCCAATGACATCTCTATCCGAAATTGGACTTTGGTGGGGACCATAACCTCGTAATTTTTTCCAAAAATATTCTATTTTATAAAACGGACAAAATTTTCGTTTCTTCGGAGTATCCACAAATGTTCTAAATAATATGAACCAGGTCTGGGAAAGCTCCCCAAAGAGCCCAAAACTAAAATGTAATGACGCAAATAATTTTATATTTTATTATTATATTTCACATCAATGTAGCATTGTTTTTAGCTTGAATACAAATTGTGTGTAAATTAGAATTAGAAATAAGACTGTAGATGTACTTATTTTGTACTTTAATTAAAAATTGTAAAAATTAACAAAAAATACTTTTTCTGAGCCAAAAAAAAGAAATACATTTTGTTAAACGTAATAAATTTTTCTGTTGAGCGAACAGATATATTGAGATTGAGTATAGGTTTTTGAACTCCAAAACGTCAGTGAAGTTGTATGTGCTTTTAAATCTGAATAACATTTTCCTTAACCTGTTTTTCGAAAAGTATAATTTTGTTTTTTTTTTTCAACTTAGATTAAATTGCTTTACGAAAAAAAGGTTTGAAACAACTTACGTTTTAAGTTTCAGATTTAGCTTAACATTTTGATTAAGATGAGCACTTCTTAAAATTTTAAATCCCCGTAATACCACGTTTTTAGTGGAAAATTCAATAAGTGCATTTTCAGTGTATTAGCCCACATAACAGAAAACCTATATTTCTACTTTTTGGCCAATGATCGTAAAATTGGACTCTTTACTCGTTTCTACGTCTTTCAGTAATATATTAAAGATCCCATTTTAGTGGAGGTCTTCATTTTGCCATGTTTAATTAGTAAATACTTTTTTGTTTGAAGAACTGTTTGGAAATAACCCATAGTGCCATGATCATGAAAATTAATATAACATAAAAATTGTTATATGTATTCTTCAAACTTTTACAACCTTACAGTTTTTTAGATTTTTTTAAAAATTTGTTATCAAAAAAAATAAATTACTTTTTAGAATAGTATGTAGTTTTTTTGAAAAAAGCATTATTTTTTTGTTGGTAAAATCAGTTTTTTATGGAAAATTTGCTATTTGGAAAAAGACCTTTGTTTTTGAAAAATGTATTTTTTTTTTTAAAAGGACTTTTTCGGAAAAACACTTAACTTTTTTTTGAAAAAGTATTTTTTTTTTGTCAAAAGTACTTTTTTTTTTGGTAAAAGCATTTTTTTTTTTGAAAAAAGTCTTTTTTCTGGTAAACGCACCTTGTGCGGGAAAAGTCCTTTTTTTGTAAAAGCACTTATTTTTAAAAAGTATTTTTTTGTGGAAAAAATATTTTTTTTTGAAAAAGTATTTTTTTTGGAAAACGATATTTTTTTGGAATAAGATATTTATTTTCTGAATACTTTTTGGCCATCTCCGTTGGAATATCAAAAAATTCCGTCTTATTCGAATTCTTCTTTCCAGGAGGAAACTGTATACCAATTTTTCGGTTATTTGGCACAGTTTCTAACTTTTTGGACATCTCCGATGCAATATAAAAATCCCGTCTTAGTGGAGGTCACCTTCCCAGGAGGAACCTATATGCCAAATTTAAAGTTTCTAGGAGCAGGTGCTAGGATGGGCGATGTTGAGTCACTCAGTCTCTCACACTACTCTTTTATATAAATAGATAGACATGTGAAAACTTCTGTTACTTAAAAAAAAAAAGTTCCATATTGTGAAAAAAACTTTTTTTAAACCCGTTATTCTTTTGAAAAGTACCATTACTTATAAAAAAAAACCGTTAATTTTTGAAAAAAAAAAACTTTAAAAAAAAAAACGTTCCTTTTTTGAAAAAAACATTTCTTTTTGTTTTAAAAACCCGTTCTTTTTTTGAAAAGTACAGTTACTTAAAAAAACTCATTAAATTTTTTTAAAAACCGCTATTTTTTTTAAACAACAGTTACTTTTTTAAACCCGTTATTTTTTGAAAAATGTCGTTACTTAAAAAACAAAAACCGTTAGTTTTGACTAAGTCGTTACTTTAAAAAAAACGTTACTTTTATTTGATACAAAAGTAACGGTTACTTTTTTAAAAATGCCGTTACTTATTTTGCAAAACGGAGGACTTTTTCCACTTTTTCGCACTCTCCGTTGTAAATTTCAAGTTCCCAGGTCCAGGGGTCTAGGCTGGGCGATTTTGAGTCAGTCACTCACACCACTTCTTTATATATATAGATTATTTATATACATTAATATGAAAAAAAATATACACGAAATATTTTAACCTCTATTTGTAGTCTAAGATTTTAACACGATAAATGTAAAAAACCATTAAAATTAAGTTTTGACGGGAAAAAGTGTAGAAAATTAGAACGTAATTATAACAAAATTATATTTGTAGAAAATTTTGTGCATTCTGGTTAAACGAATTACAGGACGTCAGGGGTGTTCGTTAAATCGAGATATTCGTTAAACAACAAAACGAATAAAAAACAAAAACTATGCAATTATTATTTATATTTTTTTATTTTCGTTCGACTTGTCCGTTAAAGCGTTACTTCAGTGTGAAAAGTTTGACATTCGTTGAACCGGGAACTTTTTTCATTGAGTGTTGTTTTTTAATTTTTTTTTAAATTTTAAATACAAAAAAAAAAATTGAAAAAAATTGCACTTCAAAAATTATAAATTTTTTTGGAAAAAAATTTTTTTCAAACTGTAATTTAATTTTTGAAAAAATGTATTTTTTCGGTATTTTTTTGAAAATGGTACTTTTTTAGAAAAAGTATTTTTTTTGGTACTTTTTTTTAGAAAAGCTAAAATTTTCGCTATATATTTTTTTGAAAAATGGATGTTTTTTTTTTTGAAAATGTACTATTTTTGGAAAAAGTATTGTTTGGAAATTGGTACTTTTTTAGAAAAATTATATTTTTTGGGTACTTTTTTGGAAGACACTTTTTTTTTTTTTTTGAAGATACTTTAGGTGGAAAATGGAATTTTTTTAGGAAAAAGTATTTTTTGGCGGAAAAATTACAGTTCTTAGTATCTTTTATGTATCGTTTTTGAAATTGGTATTTTTTTAGAAAAATTTATTTATTTTCTTTTTTGTTTGGAAATTGTATCTTTTTTTGGAAAAGTTTTTTTTGGGAAGAAGCACTTTTTGAAATTGATACTCATTTTGAAAATTAAATTTGTGTGGTAGATTATTTTTTTGGAAAGGTACTTTTTCGGTATATTTTTTTTTTAAAAGGTACTTTTTTTTGTACTCTTTTTTGGAAGATTCAGAAAGTACTTTTTAAAATTGCCACATTTTTAGAAAAATTTATATTTTTTTTGAAAAGAGTGCATATTTGAAATTGGTACTTTTTTTTTAGAAATATTTATTTTTTGTGTACTTTT
>CM037854.1:98208488-98228165 GCA_021234595.1 Delia radicum | reverse complement strand
TCCGTATCGCGCAGTTTCATTTAAGTCTACATGAAATTTATGGGACGGAAACTGAGTCGAAATTGAATGGTTTCATTTAAGTCATGTAAAGTATATAAATACTTTTAATATGCGGATTAATTCAACGTTATTACATTACGAAATAATCCATAATTGGATCAATTTGTACGTACACTTAGGAAATTATGTTGGAAAAGACGACAGCAATTGTAGTCAAAAACAAATGAAATTTTCATTAAAAAAAAACGACTTACATTTCATTAAATTCAACTAACATTGTCATTTGTTGTTTTTTTTTTTTAATGTTCAAAAAAAATGACTAACAATTGTAGTAAAAATGAACCACATGGTAGTAAAAAAATAAACCAAAAAAAAATTTTTTTTTTATTTTTTTTTTTAAATAACAAAAAACAACTTTAAAAAGGAATGTAAAATCATAAACAGTGATTTGATGTGAGTTGTTTTTTTTTAAATGAACTGCAATGTTAGTTAAAAAATTTTATTTGTTCTACAAATGACTTACATTTAACATTAAAAATAATGAAACTGTAGTACAACCCAAACAACTACATATTTTTAAAACAGAAGTTCCCTGAGTGTAATAATTACAAAAATTATAGTAGTAAAACAATTAAAACGCAAAAAAATATTCAAAGTTTCTTTGTTGTTAATGTATGGGAATAAAAATTATATTCCCTTAATAATGATGATTTGAATTAGCAAAAAGTCTACAAAAAATATATTTTCAAAGACTCTATTATTTCAATTCACTATTATTTTAGAAAATTCCAATGTCAATTCGCCTGTTATAAGGGTTTTTCTCGTTGTTTGCAAGGAAAACTATAACGAATTTTATCCATTGGTCATGGCATCATTTTCATAAATACAAAAATGATTCATTAAATTTTCTTTAATCTCTGAGAAACTTTATTTTGAATCATTGGAAATTTTCCGAATTTCCAATTTTAGTTTACGAAATTTATATAGGAACAAAAAATTGATAATATTAATAACTGGATATTCGAAAATATTTTTTTCTTAAAATTCCATGGAGTTTATTATACTTCATTATATTTGGTTAAAAAAAAAATAAATTAATGATTAAATAGTGTGGCATACTTTTGTGCACAGATTAGTGCTGCCATTTAATCTTTTTCTCGCATTCCTAGTGTTGGATACTTTATTCCAAATAAGGATAACTTTAATATAAAGTTATTAAATTTTCGCAAATATAAGATCCTTGGCACTTTAATGCACATGAAAGTGCGGCCAGTTTTTCAAAATCATGATTAAAATTTACAGTGTAAAACACTGGTCTTATCCATCTCTGTCAATAATTCAACCCATTACATGTACAAAAATCAAGTTACATTGATTTACTTAAACTAAGTTTAATTGGGCTGTTATTACCAGGGGATTTCGATTGTTAGTTGTTTAGTAATTAAAAAAAAATTATATATTTGTCGTGGCATTCGTTATCCGTCACCTTCAGATAGACAGATCCCAATTGCAACGGCAAATATAGGTCATGCATCATTTGATGACCGGTAGATTTTTATGCACTAGGGGAGTGTCCCGTAGGAGTCACCATAGTCAATAAAAATAGTTATTAGAATGTTAGTAATAATAATTTTTTTTTTTTTAATAATCAATGAACTTCAAATAATATTCAATGATCTTGAAAAGGTAATCTTTTATTAAAATATTTTTTTTATTTAAACTTTCTTTCTCTTTTTTTTTTTTAATTAATTTCAGTTAACCAATTTTGTATTGTTTCTTTCGTATTTGATATGTTTAAATTATCCTCTGTTTTGCAATGTATATTTACATAAAAAAAATGTTTAAAGAGACATAAAAAAATTTTTTTTTTTCACAAATAAATGAAATTTATTTTATTTGAATAGTTTCAATTCAATTATCTTTATATTAAAGTGTAAAAATTTAACATTTCAAATTAAAATTTATAATTTTTAAGTTTTTTTAATTTATAATTCAAATATATATATTTTTTTTTTTTTAATTTAATAATTTTTAAATTTAAGTTTAAAATTATGAATTTATAATTTTCAAATTTTAAAACAATTTTATAATTTCAAAATGTTTAATTTAAATTAAAATTTATAATTATTATATTAAAACTTTAAATTAAAATTTATAATTTATAAATTTTAATTTAGAATGTTTTAAAAGTTTTTTTTTTTTTTTTTTTTTTGATGTAAAACATTTTTAAAAGAACTGTAACATTACATTTAGATAACAAATTTCTATTTATTTTAAAAAAAAAAAAAAAATGTTATTTGAATTTTATATAACTCATTTTTTTTTTTTTTTGATATTCTTATAAACTTTTTTTTTTTTTTGACTGATCTTTTTTTTTTTTTTTTAAAAAAAACTTTATAATTTAAATATTTAAATTATTTTTTTTTGTGTTTGTTGTGCAATATGAATTGTTTAAGTTCAATGTAAAACAAAAAAAAAATGTAGTTGGAAAAAAACAAATTTAATATTTGACATCTGTACTGTACTGTACGGAACAGACGATGCTATATCTTAAAATATGTTTACCTTGTTTAAATCTGTTATTATCTCGTTGAATTTTCATCTTACTGTTGTTGTATTGCTGTAGTTTTAAGTTGTTGTGGGTTGAATTAGCATTTTTTTTTCTTCCAAACCATTATTGAAGAACATTAATATGGGTTGATTTTGTCCATCAGTTTCACGATATTCAAACATGTCAATCATACCATTGAAGTCCATAGATTCACCAGTGAAGAATTGGAAGTTCTTGAAGCGACCCAAAATATCTTTCATTACTTTGTTCATGTTGGTCTTGTTTTCCTGGTGGTGTTTTGGCCACACCACCCTTGGAGCACTTGGCGTGTGTCTCCGGCAATACACATCCGCATTGCTTCTTCATTGATTTATCCATTGTGTTATATCTATCTTATGTACGAGTAGCTGATCACAAACATGGACGGCAACAACTTTTATTCTTAATTATTTGTAGGGTTGAAAGCAATTTTTGTGTGTTTAGAGAAACCGGTATATGTTACTAATTATTAAAATTTTTGTTAACGACATCAGTATTTTTGTTTTCACTAGCAAACACATTGCATCTTTGTTTTTATTTTAGTTTTAATTTTTTTTTTTAAATTAAAATTGTATATATTAGTTTAGGCACATATTTTAATATAATTATTCTTTAAGTTTCTATTTTTTTTGTATTCAATTTATTTAATTTTTAAATTTTATTGTTTTTAAAATTGTTTTATTTTGAAGTTATTTTAATGTTTTGATTTTATATATCAAATAAATTGTTTTTTTTTTTTTAAGATTTTTTTTTTTCAGGGTCAGGTCCTGTTGGACCCAACCCTTTATGCGCTTTTATTTATTCTACCGATATGGCAGGATCGCCATGTAGTAACAATAAAAGAAATCGTGTTCTTCGGTTTAGCTCACATGAGCAACTGTTTATTCTTGTCTAAAAATACTTAAATCTAAGTATAAAATCAACTTAATACTAGCTACGGCTAAAGTGTGGGAAATGCTTACGTTTGCATTACTCCACACTGTAGGTTGCTTGTAGCATGGACATTCCATAGATTGTATGTTAATACTTCATACAATGTATGGGTGTTATATTGCCTGTCTAGTACATGGCAATATACACTTATCAAACACGCTACACTGTTTTTGCCGTTTTTATGAGGCATAATTGGATTTTGGGGTTACTTATTTGCAGAAAAATCATATTAAATACTATTAAATTCCAAAATATAAAATTGTATATAAGGAGGCTGGTTATGTAAATTTTGTTTGCTCTATAAAGTTTAAAGTCCTTAATTTGTTGATGCCTCTTCGATTGAAGTATTAAGCTCATTGAAATCATTTATTTGATGAACGTTTTTTCGGAATCGATACAGAGCTTTATTTAAGTGTCACTAAGCGAAACGTGTTTCCAAAAAACTGCTGTTAAATTTTTTTTTGAACTTTATCAATTAATTCCGTGGTTAGGTAATATGTTCTTTTACAATAAAATTACAAAGAAAAAACAGTAAAGCTTAAAAATCTTTAAATTTTGTTTTCACTGGTAAGCTACCCTACAACTTTTCACCAAGCAGCGATATGGAAATAATTTTTTAGTGAATCCATTTCATATCGGTTAGGATCTGAAAGTTAAAAACGATGAGCAAACAAATAAATTTAATGAGAAAACTACTGTAATTTCCAAGGCTATCATTTCCTATTTTTAGGTATAGTCCACCTGACTCTGTCCACTGCTCCTCTCAATTTAAAATAGCTTGATAGGTAAGAGGCATCTAAATTCAGTTTCAAAACATGTCGAAAATTTTTAAAATATTAAGCTTTTTAATTAAATTTATTTAAGAAAGCAGATTAAATTAAACATAAGTATTTGACTACATTTAGAAAAAAGAGGCCTCATTTTAAACCTTTTAAGTCAAAACGCAGCATAATACCAAACACAAACCAGGGATTATTTCTTTTTTAGGAATTGTGCGCCCCGGAAGGCTAGTTGGTAACGTGCTAGCTTATCTGTGTGGGGGTCGTGGGTTTGATTACCACCAGACAGTGCCTCTGTTTTCATTTTAAATAAAATTTTGGGATATTTTTACATATTTTGCAAGGAACATTGTTTATCATTTTCCATGAATTACACTCTAATTACGTGTAAGTTAGTCAACAAATTTACCCAACTTATAGTAGGAAACTATACTCCTACTATAAGTTGGGTAAATTTACTCTATGTGTGTAAATGAAAAAAAATACACACATTACGTGTAAGTTAGTCAAAAATAATCGTGTAAATGTACTATGCAAGTGCGTAAAAATATAATTAAATTTAGAAATAAATGAATAATTTTACTGAATTTTTGAGTAAAAAAACATGCTTTACTTGTAAATATACGGATAAAATGCGTAACAATATATTTTTATATGAGTAAGAACCCCCTAAAAATGCGTATATTTACCTTGCGGTAAGAAAGAAAAACAGCCCAAAAATGTTTCAAATAAAACAAAGAATTAATTTTTAGAAAGTGCGCCCCGGTAGGCTAGTTGATAGCGTGCTGGCTTATCAGTGCGGGGGTCGTGGGTTCAATTCCCACCAGAGGCACTTTTCTGTTTTCGCTACAACGTGCCGAAGGCCATAGTAGCTAGTGCTCGGTTAGGGTAATAGTATATAATTTGTATTTATATGATTATTAGTTAATAAAAAAAAAAAAAAAAAAATTTTAGAAAGAGTTTTATTAATGTGTTGTATAATAATAAATATAAATATAATATAATATAAATATTTGTATATATGTGGTTGTACATATACAAGCTTCAAAGATTGAATTCTATTTTGAAAAAATCAGATCGGTTTTTTTTGCATCGAATGATTTTTTTCTTAATCAATCGCAGAGAATTCACTAGTGGGGAATTCAATCAATTTAGCTAATTCGATGTTATCAATTATTGAATTCAATCATTGGGAATTCAATCTTTGGGAAGTCAATTGTTGGGAATTCAATCATTGTGTATTCAATAATTGGGAATTCAATCTATTTTTTACTCAATCGATTTACAATTTGCCAAAATCGGCGAAACTGAAACACACCGCTGGAATTGAAAAAAAAAAATACGCTGAAATTGAAAAAATATCGTTAAAATGAAAAAAAATCCGTCCATAACTCAAAAAATAAAATAGATACTGGAAAAAATTGTTGCACCGGTGCTCAAAACTCAACCCCAATACCGGTTCTAATTTCTGAGATCGCGTTTTTCTAATTTTAACGGTTTTTTCTTTAATTTTTGCAGATTTTCTTTTAATTTTAGGGATTTTTCTAATTTTTTGCGATTTTTTTTAAATATTAGCGATTTTTTTAATTTTTGCGATTTTCATTAAATGCTAGCGTTTTTTTTTTTTAAATTTGCAGATTTTTTTTTTATTAATTTTAACGTTTTTTTTTTTAATTGTTTCAATTTTAGCAATTTTTGGCGATTTTTTCAATTTTGGCCATTTTTTTCAATTTTGGCGATATTTTTAAATCGATTGAGTAAAAACCACTGAATAAATCGAATGAAGAATTTTATTCTTTAAAGCTCTGTACATATATTATATTTTGAAAATATTTTTCCACAATTAGGTGGCAAACACTTGGAAATAAACTTTAAACTAAACACTATCCCAAATACTACAGTTATAAATTTTTTTTCACTAAAATGCTCAATAAATTAATTTTTTTTAGATTTTTTTGGCTTTTTTTTTTTAATTTGGTTTAATTTTTTTCAATTTAAAAATGTCAAAATATTTATTACTATTATAAGTTAGTATATTTACAAACTTTGTGCGTAAAAATTTTATTTAACAAAATAATACTACTTTTAGGCATAATGTGTTTAATTGTAAACATATAATTGGTAAAAATACTGTAAGTGGGTATTATTGTATATAAAAGTGTGCGCAAAATAGTTTTACGCATTTTTATGTATAAATTTACCGAATTTGCGTAATAATACATGAAACTTTACTCGTTTTATAGTAATAAATTTACAATCATTTTTTAGAGTGTACTTGGATGTGAGAAATGAAAAATTCTGAACAAACTTTATTTATATCAGTACTATATAAAAGACGATCCTTTTGGTGACTTTAGTTTGCTACTTTAACAATTATTAGGACTTTTTTCATTTATATTTATTTATTAAGATGTGAGCATAACAAATCTATACAAATTTATTCATTATTTATCTTTGTATAATTTATCTTTCCTATACAAGTTTTTGATTTATTTTTATTTTGACAGGTTATTTTGAAAATTAAAATAATTTTTCGAATATGTTAGGCAAACTAACAAAAATTTAATTTTCATAATAGAACCAAATTTTGATTGAAAAATATGAGTTTCGTTAACCAACAGTTGGTAATTTTTGCTGAAAATTTGGTAAATTATAATTTGAAAAAAAAAAAAATTCAATATTTATTTTGTACATACTAAGAAATGGTTCAAGCTTTTAACATTCCATTTAAAAATAGTTGCAGCAGTATCGACCTACTATTAAAAATTATTTTTGTTAAAAATAACCGGAATAACATATATTATAGGCAATATGACTTTCTAAAAGTTATACACCCTTTCTTTTAATAATAAAGATATACAATTGATCCTCAATCAAAATAGATTTTTTTATTTTCATCGTAGATACACATTAGAAGTTATTAGCATCGAACTCCAACTAATGTTTTCCCTGTGACAAAATCATAACTTTTATTAATAAATAAGGTTACAACCACCAATTAAATATTTGTTAGCTACGCTGATTTCAATTGCGTACTTTATTTTTCGCTGTATGTTACAGTTTTTCCACAATATAACTTTTATATACAACGTTTTTAAATGCAATCAATATGTCTTCATTGTGTAAAACTACGAAGACAACTTCTGTAATCTCCTTTAAGCTACATATTTGCTTCAGAAAATTAAAGATTTAATTTTTGTGTGAGATTTTATTTGTTCGGTTTTAGATCATGACAAATTTTTCTCTAAATTAACAGAAAAATTATAATTTTTATATGATAATTTACTTTGACTATTAGAAAAAAACACAGAAAAAGTTATTAGACACTAGAATGAATGGAATGCATTATTTCATTTCACACATAAATTTACAGATCAACGATAAAAATTCACTATTAAACCACTCACCAGGTACAGTGTAAAAATCGTTTAATGTATATGCTCGACATATGTATTAATAAAAAGTCTGTAATGTTTGTTGATATGCTTTGCTAATGTAGAAGGATAGTATATGATGACATTAGAGAAAAGAACTGCCATTTAAAGTTTTAACTGAAAGTTAAACTGGCAACTATGATAATGACTAGAGAAAAAACAAACACACTATAAATAGAAATCGTTCGTGATAAATTTCATTCTAACTCAACACACAGAGTAATGTGGGATTTAACGTTACCCAATTTCTTTAACATGTGAGTTAAATAGATGATATTTACTATTAACACTAAAATGGCACGAAGAATGTTGATGAAGACCGTAGTGGGTCAGAAAATGCATTCCATTCATGCTAGTGTCTAATAACTTTTTCTGTGTTTTTTTTTTCTAATAGTCAAAGTAAATTATCATATAAAAATTATTAATTTTTCTGTTAATTTAGAGAAAAATTTGTCATGATCTAAAACCGAACAAATAAAATCTCACACATAAATTTATAGATCAACGATAAAAATTCACTATTAGATTTAATTTTTCTAATTTTACGCAACTTCTATGGTTTAAGTGAATTTTATCGGGTTACTATCTATTGGCCTTCACAAATGGTTATGAGGTGTTTTGGCAAGACATAATTTTTTTTTTAATATGGTGGCTCATACGCAAAACCCGCGATTGGTCAAAAATTCTACATCCCAGCATAACTTTTAGAGACATACCGTCCAAACAGAGTTCAACTTTTAGTATAAAATGTGAATACACTTGAAAGTTATAATTGTAAAAACTCAGCCAAAAATATTAATATTTGAAAAACGTTTTATAACAAAACCCCCAACTTTTGTGACAAATATGTACCAAAACGAAAGTTTTTGTTAGAAAAACATTTGCAAATATAAATATGTTCAGCCGAAAATTTAGAAGCTCACTTTTGAAATGTATTTACATATCATACTAAACGCTGGATCTTGAGGTCACCCTCAAAAGCTATGGAGCCATGTACAATTGGATGTTCCGAATTATGAATTTTCACACGTTAGGTACCAAACGATAGGTATTTAAGAACAAATTACGGTGGGAAAAAATTGGAGGTCATCTGTCATCACCTACCAGCGTTTGATTTGGCTAACGTAGTGTACCTTGTCCAAACAAAAGGTTCGAATTTTTTCATAAAATTGGTGTCAAAAGTTGCGCAATGTGGAGAAGATTAAGAAAAGAAAACCACTAAAATTTTTGTAGAGTAATTTTGGTTTACCACAGCATTTCAAAGTTTGAAAGATGTATTTTAATTTTTTTTTTTTCATGTAACTCCATTACATGTTATTATGTATTGCATATAATTTAAGAAAAATAATTTTAAAAAAATTTGGATGGTATCCTGGTATCTGTTACAAGCATTTAACAGTTAAATTGTGGTGGACCAAAATTATTCCAAGGAAATTTAAAAAATATTTTTTCCGTTATCTACTCCACAATACGCTACTTTTGACACCAATAATCTGAAAAGGTTAAATTTGTTAACAAGATACACTACGCTAGTTAAGTTCCAAAAATCGCGGTATTCGGGACATTATAATGTACAATTTTTGAGAAAGCACGAATTTTGCATACAAACAGCTTTGATAAAACAAAATGTTTTCGTACTAATACATATATCTCCTTTAACATGACTCTTTCCATTACGTGAACATTTGATTATCTCGGTTTATTATTTAGCGATATAATTCGCCAAACTAGAAAAAATATAAAAAACGGTTACAAGGAATCAAATATTTTCCCCAAATATTAATACTGGTCTTGTGCGTAGATTTCATTAGAAATAAATCAGATTTATTGCATTTTCAACTTTTTGTATATAAAAAATTTTAAAGTCATTTGGCGCAAAAACTGTAGCATATATCAAAAAATTAAGTACGACATTGGAATCAGAGTGCTCGGTTACTAACTAGCCTTCCGGGGCGCACACACCAATATTTGGATAACAAACCAAAAAATAAAATAATATACATTTTTAGCAGATTAATAGAATGTTAAAATACCTTCCATATCAGTTAATTCACCGAAAATTTAACTGTTTTCGAACAGAATATGTTACATAT
This sequence comes from Delia radicum, assembly GCA_021234595.1. Classification (NCBI taxonomy): domain Eukaryota; kingdom Metazoa; phylum Arthropoda; class Insecta; order Diptera; family Anthomyiidae; genus Delia; species Delia radicum. The sequence goes on along the minus strand of CM037854.1, from coordinate 98,218,336 downwards.
ACAAAAAACGTGAAATTAAAATAAATCTGAAAAAACAGATTTGTGACAAATTTAGTGAGAAATACATAAAAACAAATTTTGAAATCGGTCAAAAATTGAGAAAATGTAATTCGCTCAAAAAAGTGCTTTTGGAAGCACTGTACGTATGAGTGATGTGAAAATATTTGAATGCAGTAAATACCACTCATACGCCTAGTAGGTAATTCAATGTATTTCTTAACTTTTTAAAGAATGAATGTTCAATTTTAGATAAAACAAACAATTTGTTTACTATTGTTAAAAAAAATAGTACTGTTTTGGAAAAAATATGGATAATAGGGCGTCCCGAATATAAACAATATTCATATTACTTAACGATGCGTATTTTAGGGATGATTATGGAAAGAATATCAAACAAAAATTTGAGGACTTTTATGTTGAGTCACTCGCTTTTAAGTTACCCTTCGTCTTGTTTTTTTGTTTTTGTTTTCAAGAAACCGTGGTTTCGGTTGTTATTCAGTTTTTTGCAACATTAAAATAATTATATATTAATAAATGTAAAATGACATGGCACACAGTGGATCCCAACACAAAAAACATGGTAATAAGTATGGATATGTTAAACTACTGATCCAAGCAGGAAAAAATTGTTCACAATAATTGAAAACCGGTAGATAGCCTTTTCGAAAAATGTTCTCTGCAGTCGCCCTGTTTTAACACAGGGTGTGTTACATGGTGTCACATTTTGGTCACATAACAGCTTGCTTCATTCACCTTTATGAGTATTTTGTTGATATTTTTTACAATATTTTTAAACATATTTTGAAAGAATACCCTTCAAAAATGCTTAAAAGTTCAATTTAAAACATTTTCCGATATGGACCCTACAAAATAATGAATTTTTGAGCGAAGTGATAAGTTAATCAACATGATAAAAAAAAGTCACGCCACTTACATACATACTTAGATACATTTTAAGAAGTTTATGCTATAAAGAGACATATGCTAATTGGTTTGCTACATGATTTGCTATTTTCTATTCTTGCTTTAGCATGAGCTAATACTTTACGCACTGTTGGTGTCATTGGCCTACTAGTGTACATGGTGATTTAATATATCTTGTTTTATCGGCAAATATTTTAAGTTTAGACACATTTATAGGTTTTTTAATGTTAATGACTAATTCTAAAACATTTTAGAACACCCAGAAAACAGACTCGGTAGTAGCAACCGTATTTGTTCGGTTGCAGCTATCAAATTGTTTGGTAGGTATCACAGCATTTCTGGTGAGGCCATTATAATTATATTATCGTGACAGAATGCTGATGCTTTAATGACTTTTATTACAACCGAAATATTTGTTCGCAACCACCAAATAATGATTAGCAACAAATACGGTTGACACTACCGTGTCTGTTTTTTGGGTATAGGTTTTTATCGAAACCCTTGATTGTGAAGGTATTTTCTAAATATACGAAAAAGCGGCTTGCGGTATTTCCGTCATTGGAACTTCCATAACCCTGAAAGGGCCTATCAATTATTAATACATGTTTTAATTTAAATTTAACTTGAATTCTTTTATACTCTTCTTTTCCAATGTTGTTGAGATCAGCATTTATGTTTACCGAAAGGTTTCATTGGCCTGGAATAAGGCGGTATTTGAGATCGTATGCGATTTGCAAACAGTATTAAATAAATCTTATTCTGGCATGGAGTGGATATATTGCAAACTTTAAAGCATTTTCGTTTATCTTCATGCACTAAGTATATTATGTAGGTAAAGACGACAGCAATTGTAGACAAAAACAAATGAAGTTTCACCTGAAGAAAAGACGACCAACATTTCATTAAATTTAACTTACATTTATCCTTTGTTTTTACTGTTCAAAAATTACTAACAATTGTAGTAAAAATGAACCACATATGTTAGTAACAAAAAACGCACATTTCTTTTTTTATTGCCTCCAATAATAAAAAACGACTGTAAACATTTAATGTAAAATCATAAAACAGTCATTTGATGTGGTTTGTTTTTTAAAAAATTAAATTTGTTCTGCAAATATCTTACATTTACAATAAAGGACCTGCATTACAAACAAAACAACTACAAATTTTCAAAGCAGAATTTCTCTAAGTGTATAATTGTGAACTTAATTTTTCACACATATAAGATTTCCAAGTAGATGTTGCATCTGTTATTTCATTGGCATTTTTCCATCAATCATTTTAAGTTGTGGTTGAAATGACACTTTAATAACTGGTCCAGATATTTCCACGTTAGGTTGAGACAAGCTCAAAATTTCGCTTTCTATTAAATCTACTAAAGTTTGTTTTGAAATTGTGTCTTCTATTTCGTAATAAAATCATATTGGACGACACTAAAACTTAGATCCAGGTGTTACATTATACCATATATCATTTGCAGATGAGGTTTAAGGTGATTTATTGTATCATCGCGTTTTAACGGCACAAAATAAACCATAAAAATGGATGAAAAACTCATTCCTTTGCTGCTTCCAGATGTTTGCCTGTACTTGAAAAATCCAGATGTACCATCACAGCCTCATTTGAACATTAGCACAACTTCTAATTTGTTGCATCTTTTATTTTTTTTATTCTTTGTCATTTTAACTTTCTATGTATACTATTTTGTTTTGTTCATTAGGCAGTAACTCCCATTTAAATAGTGGGCTTAATGGTCAAAAATAATTCAGACATAATCTCCAGCTCAATGCTCAAGGGAGCAATGTTGATTTTTAATTAACTACGAGGGAAGTTAAAAAAGTCAAGACCTATTGGTCCACTTTTGCTGATTAGGAAATTTGAATATAATTTTTATAATTTATTTTTTAATCACGTTCTATAGTAATAACTTTTAAGGACAATGCAGACTTCCACATATAGAAGATATTGCAGCGTTAACTACAGCACCAAATAAATTTACTTATTTAAAAATAATATATGCATATGGGACAAGAAGAAAATTGGGGATTATATGAAGAAAATCCGCAACCACAAATATGGAAAATATGTAATCATTTTATATTCAATTATATACATCCCTTTCCGACATAAGCATAAAACAAAAGGACATTGACAAAAACAATACTGTAGTCCAACAACAACTTAATACGAACAACGCAAATTATAGTAAAGAATATGTTTAAACTGAAAAGGAAACTATACCGATCGGTCCCACGATTTGGGCAAAATTAAAATATTTTCGAAAAAATTCATTTATACTGTTTGGTCGACTTGGCATGAATGGTTAGCGTTGTGGTGTAATGGTTAGCGCGTTGGACTGTTACACAGATGGTCCCGGGTTCGATTAACGGTGACGACAACATCAATTTAGAAAAATAATATGTATGAGTTTTCTATCACTTATATATATCGCTGCACCCACCTTCGGTGTTCCCATAGCACTTAACCCCACCGAAGTAAAATAATGAATCAGGGCTATGAAACAAAAAGCTTCAATAAATTTGCCATCTCTACATCAGGTGGCGAGCAACAACTGTTCTAAGACTTATCATCTCGCGCAATTACAGTGTTGCCATAAGTGAAGCCCTTCATCTTTCACCACCTTTCATCTCTCCACTTTCCAAAGAAAGCACCACATTTATTAATAGCAAGAATTTCCTGAGTCTTGCTTCTCTTTAAAAAAAAAAAAAAATGAGTGGTCAAATAAAAAAAACGAAAGTTGGATTTTGCGATCTATACAATGTTGCCATTATTACTTAATGTATAAAAACTCTATGTGAAAAGTTTCGAATAAATGCGTTAACATTTTGAGGTCGCAGAAAAAGTTATCTTTTAAGAATAAGCAATCTCTACACTCAGGCAAAAAAGTAAGTAGAAGAATATGTGAAATGTTTTCAATTTCACTTTACTGTATTTGTACTAATTTTTAGTACAATATATGTTTTTAGTAACAATTTTAGCTATTCGCATTTTACAAATTGCAGAACTTGTTACTAATTTTTGTTGCTCATTTCAGCAAAACATTTTACTAATTTTTCAAAACCGAATGATAAGATTATCAAAAAATTTAGCTAATTTAAAAAAAAGTTTTATTTAAAAAAAATTTTGTTCGGAATAATTAAAACCTATAGTTACTTCAATATTTTCACTTTTCAAAAAAATCGCGGTCAAAAACGCATGAAATTTTTTAGCAATATTTCATTACAGGATGATGTATTTATGGCTAAAATGTAGTATTATCCCAAAAAAGAGCGTTTTAAAGTTGTTGCTTATACCATTTTTCGTGCGAGGTATTTATTTGATGTGTTCTTAATCTTAAATATATTTTTTTAAATAAAATATGAAACGTTTATGAAAAGTTTCAAAATATTTATGAAACATTTCACAAACAAACTTTTTTAAAAATATATGGTACCGCCTATTTATGAAATATTTAATGAACCTTCTTCATATTTATGAAACATTTTATAATTATAAAGAAGCCTGTCATCAATTTTACCTTTTGTGAATCAGCTTCAGCATATTTATGAATTGTTACATTGGATGAAAATCAATAAAGTTTTTCTTCATATTTCTGAAGTTTGTCATATATATAATGAAGCTTTAATCACAAAGCAGTACAAATAAAACAAAATTTCTTAGATTTTAGTCATGTTTTCATAAAAAAGGGTCTCATATCAGACCCACCTCTTCTTATTCTTCTCGAATTTTTATTAAGATTTAGGGAAATCTATTGGGATAGTTTCTTTGTAAGACCATATCTGCATCTACATGCGAATATTCATGTGATATGTATGCTGGAAAATGAAACCATCCACATTACACATCAGAGAAAAATTAAATCCGTTTTAAAGGCCAGTAACTATTAGTGTGGTATACACTCACAATATATTTTCCGTTACCGATTGTAGTTTATTTAAAAAGTAATCCGTAAAGTTTGTTTTTAACTAAATAAACTATTAAAATACAAAGAAACATATTTTTCAACTTTTTTGACTGTTATTTAAAAAACAAACTATGAATTAATACGGATTTTCTGTAGCAGTTATTATTTTCGTTTAAAATCTACATGTTTAAAAAAAAAAATCTACTTGTTTGAAAAAAAAAATCACACAAAAATCACAGTAATCTTTTTTTTTTAAAGTTCTCTCAAACGTTTTTCATATGCATGAACTGGGGATGGTAAATAAATTACTTATTTACATTTTCAGTCCAAAAAGTACCAAAGTGGCCCAGCTGACGATTAAGTGCTTTGTTTCAGTAAATTTTGTTTTACTTTTTTATGTTACTGAGGGTATTCAGCGTGGTTATTTGCACACGATGCAAATTTGCACTTTCTCATCCTTGAGCAGTATTGACGGTGCATAATGTGCATATTAGAACAGAGATGGAGTTCCCTCATTGTTCCAAATTTATATCTTAAAGCATATCTATTAGATGACATCTAGGAGATGAAGAGACAGCATGCTAGAGATAGAGTAAAAAATCTGAGTTTCTTTATTCCTGTACAAATAACAAATTTTAATATATATAAAATAAAACGAAAAGTTAGGATTATAATTTTCGCAGTATAGAACATGTGCTAGCTGATTATTTGAATACAAGAAAATTAATTAGCAATATGGTAAAAGTCTAGTGTTTTTTAGGTAAACAAGATAAAGCGCATCAATGTTTAATGTAAAGTTAAAATTAAGCAATATTCTTGTGCAACTTTTGCTAGTTTGCAACAAATTACCCGTGTGTATGTCATATTGGAAGGCTAGAAAAAATCAAAACGGTTTTGTGTCTGCACAAGATATGTGTAAAATATTTAATATTGAGTTGGCTACATTGAATGATAATAAAATTGTCAGTAATATGTGCAATAGTATTGCAAGAGTACCTTAACAATTAAATTAAATCAAAAGGTACCAAAATGTTTTCAAAAGTGCTTTTTACTTTAGTACTAAACCAAATATTTTATTTACCATCACTATAGTTTTTCTTTAGATTTTAATTGACTTTTATTTTACAAACACATAGTTTTTTAAGTTATTTGCATATTATAGTAAAAGATAAACTCAAAGGTCATCCTTTTTCGTTATGCTGCCATATAAATGTTAGGCGCCATTCGCTCAATTAATTATTATTCAATTAATCTTATTATTTAGTTTTAAAAATAAATCCTAACATATATTATTATGTATATAATACATTTATGTAAATAATACATTTTTATTTCTTTAAATTAAATTTGGTGATAGCTAAAATAAACGACAATCGTTTATTTTTACGTTTTTGGGGGTAAAATTTTGATGGTTAAAATAAAGGAAAATCGTTTATTTTTAAGTTTTGGGAGTTAAATTTTTAATGGTCAAAATAATGGAAAATCTTTTATTTTTATGGATTTTCCGTAATTTTTTGATAGTCAAAAAAAAAACGAACGTCGTTTATTTTAACGGATTAAGCAATTATTTTTTAATAGTTAAAATAAACGAAAGAACTTTGTTTTTATCGATATTTTTAGTTAATTTTTTAACAATTAAAAATAATTGGAAATTACTATTGTTTTAAACGAAAAATCAGTAGTCCTGTTTTTAACAACTTTTCTATAGTTTTAATGTACAAATTCGTTTGTTTCTAACTATAAAATATTGTGAGTGTATGTATTGTTTTACTAACACCAGCTGTGTTTGCGGTTTTGATGAGAAAGTAAGCTCAATGCCTAATATGATGTATAAAGTAGATTTACTGATATGCTTATATATGTTTATGCAGATTAGGGTGTCGCTTTATATGGCTTCCTTGTGAATTGGTTTAGAAATAGTAATCATACAATCCATTAATGAGCTAAATACAGGACAAATTACAAAAGAAATTTGAAGCGGATTTTTAGTTTCCTGTCAACTATTGAAGATGACTATAATAATTTATTTTGGTTTAAAAAAAACCTCGATGAGCTTTTTAACTTTGTAAGCTTTAAATAAATGAAGTGTACATCTGTTTTTAGAACTTTTAAAAGTAGGAACTTTAAAGAAGATTTTATGATTTTAATGCAAATTTGTTTTCTTTTTTTTTAAATATGTAAAAGTAAATCAAGATTTGCAAAAATATTTTTTCAAAGGTCTCAATGTTATGGAACTTTTAATACCCGATGTTTTTTTCATCTTAAAATATATTATAATATATGATTGTGTAAGCTGTCATGCATATACATATATTATTATATATTTGTTATGGGGTAATATATAACGATATATTGTTAATATAATAATACATTCTAATATATAACATAATATGTAATCATATATGGTGACATATAAGCTATATAATTTAAAACATAATAATATATGCTGTCTTATAAAAAATATTGTTGTGTGTTATATAAACTCTGCTTAGATATGGTGATATATTAATAATGCGATTTAAGATATAATTATATATGTAAATAAGATTTACAATTTAGTTTGAGATATGATTTTATATGGTCCTACCTACATTATTAATATTTTCCATGCGTATAAGACATAATTGTATATTCTAAATTCATAACACGGGCTATTTTGTAAACCATCAGGATCTTAGATATTTTTGGATACCGCAATTTTGAGACAAATTTTGATGTAACTTAATTCGGTAATATATTTTAGGGAACTAATCGGATATTATTTTGTGATAAACTTTGAGATAAACTTGGATAAAAATATGATATCGAATTTTGTATTGGTTTGTATTTATTGTTTTTTTTTTATCGGTTGTCAACTTTTGCATAATCCAAATAATTGTATTAAAGACGTGTTTCAAAAAATCTCCCAATATGAAGTTTTTTTTTTTAAATAGAAGAAAAAGTGTAAAAAAATATAAAAACAGATAAACCAAAAACGTTTAACTAAAGTGTTATTCTAAAATAGAGACGTAATCGGCAAATTTATAATTTAAAAATAAAAGTAAAATAAAAAATGTGAAAATCAAATTTAAATACTGAAGAAATTAAAAGAAATAAAAAACAAAGCAAATACAACAAGAGAAAAGCTGCAGCAATAGTCGCTCTTTGGGTGAATGAGGTCTGTTTGGTTGTGAGAGTAGCAAACCCTATTAATGTCAAAAGTAATAATTGGTAAAAGTTCTGCAGAAATCTTCTCAAAAGCACGAGTTCGGATCAATAAGTCCGTGACTTTTCGAACTTCCCGCGTAGTTATATTAAATGAAACACTGCTCCCATCAAGTACCACCTGTTAAAAGACTACTGTCAAATTTTGAGTTAGTTCTGTGATTTACTTTGCGTTTAACAGCTGTTCAAAATATACAACCTCGTGGATTTTTTTAAAAATGGAAAAAAGTGAATTTCGAGTGATCATTAAACATTATTTTTTTGGGAAAAAAAAACCGTCAATCAAACCAAGGAAAAGCTTGACAAATACTATGGGGACTCTGCACCATCGATTTTAATGGTAAAAAAGTGGTTTAGTGACTTTCGTTGTGGTCGCACAAGTACAAATGACGTTGAACGTTCTGGACGGCCAATTGAGGTTGTTACTCGCGGTCTAATTACACAAATAAAATTTCCGTTAAAATTTTTTTTCAAAATTACGAGAAAATATAAGTCAAAGGCATGTAGGGTTAGTTTTGGCTAGCTCTGCCAATTGTGGCGTGGTTCTCGACCCAAATTTCATCGCCTCGTAATCATAGTTAAGAAAATAGTTCATGCCGTTTATATAAAAGTCACTTTTTACAAAAAAAAATAAAAAAAAGTGTCAAGTCAACAGATTGCATGAACTCAAACCGAATGTTCACCAAAAGTACGGTGATTAGATGTTTTTATCACCGAGAGTGCAATTTTCCTTCCCATAGCAAAATTTGCTACGCCTATGGTAACCGATGACACTCTTATATTTACAAGGTTACCCCGTAATAAAATGATCACTGTTTATTTATGCATACTCCACACGTTAGCCTTCATTTCTCAAAAAAAGGATTTAGAATTTCATTATGAATTATTTCAAAAAGTTTATTTAAGTTCAATAGAACAAAGTGAATAACTTAACGATATTAAAGTTATAATGATTAACATTAACCGGAAATTAATTATAAAAGGGTATACAATTTTAAATATGATTTTAAATTGAGTGAAAGGTGAATGTAATTATCAAAATTTAATATTTGAAAATAAATTCAGTAAAAGATTTAATGAAAATTATATTGAAGAAAATTTATTATTTTAATGATTACATTCATTTACTCACTTTAATGAGAAAGGGTTAAAAAAAAAATGATATTTATGTACTCTTAAATATTTTACATTTGTGGTCTCTTACTTAAACTTATACTACTTACTACTTAACATAATATTAGGGTAATCTATAATAGCCTTATTACTCCTTTCTCTTATGATGTTTAGTTGGTGTTTAATTGTAGTTCTCTTCTCTTTGGTTGATTTTTTTTTATTTTTTTTCTTCGTTGTTAATTTGGTGGTTTTAAAGTCTTTTAAATATTTATTACTGTTAACAAAACGGTTCTATATACACATTTCAAGTTTGTTGTAATTTATTTATTGTTTTAACATTTTGTTTTCAAACTAACACTGTTGTTTTTGTTGTAGTACATGTTCTTGATTTTACTTTATATGTTTCGTTGACCAGTTAATATTAAAATGTTATTTAGTTTTAAGCATGTTTTAAAACGTTTTTATTATTTTTCTGCTTCAAAATTGTTCGTGTTATATTGCTATAATTTTTGTTTAGCATCTAAATTCTGTTAGTTTTTTTTTCTTGTGCGATCAATTTTTTTTTTTTTTTTTTTCCTTTCACAATTTTAAATGCATTTTTTCTTGTTTTAATTCATTTATTTTCTTAAAACTTTTATAAATATTTGTAGCTCATTTGTTGGTGTTTAAGTTTTTTTTTTTT
>CM037854.1:98170362-98208388 GCA_021234595.1 Delia radicum | reverse complement strand
TATATTAGTTCTCATGTAGTGAGTAAACTAGTTCATATGAATGCTTGAGGTTTGGCATGGGATTGTTACCGCTTTCAAAACGTGTTCTGATGATGGGAACCTAGAAAATTCCCGAAATAGATCTATCAACACATTCCTGAAAGGGTCAAATAATAAATTTGAAAACAAAAACTCTATAGATTATTTGTTAGGACAATATCCTAATGAAGAAATATAGAGTATATGGCCTCGAACTTGAATAATTTTCATTTTCATTGCACAATTAAAGGTCGAAAAAACATAATTCTTATTTTTAATAAAAATTATAACAAACTTGTGAAAAAAGGCAAAGTACCGCCTAGTTTACTTTCCCTGTTTTGTTAACTAACTTAACAAATATAAAAAAGGAGAGAGAAACAAAAAAAAAACGTGTATTGAATATCCACCAGAGGTGGATCTTGCACATCAAACAAGTTTTCAATTTATTTTTTGATCAATGGTTATAATCTTTAATTTCAAACTCATATGTATATTAGTTCTCATGTAGTGAGTAAACTAGTTCATATGAATGCTTGAGGTTTGGCATGGGATTGTTACCGCTTTCAAAACGTGTTCTGATGATGGGAACCTAGAAAATTCCCGAAATAGATCTATCAACACATTCCTGAAAGGGTCAAATAATAAATTTGAAAACAAAAACTCTATAGATTATTTGTTAGGACAATATCCTAATGAAGAAATATAGAGTATATGGCCTCGAACTTGAATAATTTTCATTTTCATTGCACAATTAAAGGTCGAAAAAACATAATTTTTATTTTTAATAAAAATTATAACAAACTTGTGAAAAAAGGCAAAGTACCGCCTAGTTTACTTTCCCTGTTTGTTAACTAGCTTAACAAAATATAAAAAAGGAGAGAGAAACAAAAAAAAAACGTGTATTGAATATCCACCAGAGGTGGATCTTGCACATCAAACAAGTTTTCAATTTATTTTTTGATCAATGGTTATAATCTTTAATTTCAAACTCATATGTATATTAGTTCTCATGTAGTGAGTAAACTAGTTCATATGAATGCTTGAGGTTTGGCATGGGATTGTTACCCGCTTTCAAAACGTGTTCTGATGATGGGAACCTAGAAAATTCCCGAAATAGATCTATCAACACATTCCTGAAAGGGTCAAATAATAAATTTGAAAACAAAAACTCTATAGATTATTTGTTAGGACAATATCCTAATGAAGAAATATAGAGTATATGGCCTCGAACTTGAATAATTTTCATTTTCATTGCACAATTAAAGGTCGAAAAAACATAATTTTTATTTTTAATAAAAATTATAACAAACTTGTTTAGAATAATATTTAATATTGCGTTTTTTCTATCGCAAAAAAGAGTTTTTGATCTCCCATTTGTTTATATTTTTGTAATCAAACACTGCTTGTTCTCTTATTTATAACACTCCCGAAAATCAGCTCACTAATGTTCAGATTAACACTTTTGCAGATATTAGCAATTTTTATGCAAGGATCCTTTTTGTTTCTTTGAGTGTAGTTACTGCTTACCAAATCGAGGATATTTTTACTGGGAAGATTTTGATGATTGAAATGAAAAATAAGACAGAAGAGTTGATTTTTTTTATTCTCCGAATTCTAATTATAATTTTTAGAATAATATTTAATATTGCGTTTTTCTATCGCAAAAAAGAGTTTTTGAATCTCCCATTTGTTTATATTTTTGTAATCAAACACTGCTTGTTCTCTTATTTATAACACTCCCGAAAATGGGGGTTTTCATATTTTTCCTCATAAACAAACTAAAAATTGATAAATGACGAGAATTTTTAATCGATATAAGAGAAAATAATTCGATTATTTTAAAAATGTTTAAATTAGGATATATTCACCGTTATGTTTACAGCTATGCAAAGCAAAAGTAAAATTATTAGTTTGTATACATATTTATGTTAGCCACTGTATAACTGAAACTGATACAATATGCAAAACTAAACAAAAATAAATAAAAAGTATTTTTGCTATGCAAATATAGACACTATGATCAAAAAATATTTAAAAAGTTGTGGTGATGCAACAAATCCCATTTTTATACACAAATGCCAGACCATTATTTTTATTCCCTTTACACATTTGATTTCTAACAATTAATTTTAACATTTTAAATATAGATTTTGTTTGCTCATGGTGTAAGGTTTTCAACATAGAATTTGTACATGCATTTTAAATTGAAAGCAATACGAATGTATTCCAAGCTTTTTTTATAAGTTGAACATATATTTTTTTTATCGATGTGTATATCATAGATGTGCAAACTTGTTGGAAATATAAATCATACGGAGGTATTTTTCCTACTGATATAATGCAATATGGGTCAGTATCGTTATTCTTTGCCCAATAATATATATGTTCCGAGAAAGTTCGATAAAAACGATTTTGAGGTCACTGATAGCAAATCTAAAATTATGGTTAAAAAATGGCAGGTCCAGTATGTAGGTAATTTTTTTTTGAAAAAATAAATAATTGCATTATAAGAACGTGAAATTTAACTCTTAAGTCATGCATGGTGGGATATTTAAAAAAATAATTGTTATAAATATAGAACTTCTCAACTGATGATCCGCTCGGTACTAATGAATTGTTGATTGTAAAAGAATTGATAATCTTTTGTAATATTGGGTTTCGGTCAGCCGGTTTTGGTAAACGGTGTATCTACAAGCGACTACCTCTTGCACACACACAGAAAAAGACGAAGGAAACAGTGCCAAACAAAATTGTAAGGAGATAGTAAAAGAACGAAGTTTGGTTGGAGGTGTTTAAGGTGTAAAAACCTCTCAATGTTCTGTACCCACCCTACATGCTATCACGACAGTCAATATATTGATAGACCATATTTAATCCTACAATTAAGAAACAAATTAGCAATTCATTATTTAAAAATAGCATTTATGAAAACAAAAGATCGAGGTATAATCTAAAAACAAAATTTTTTCGAACATCTATATAAATATTTTTGGACAAAATTAATTTATCAAGTAGGAAGATCATTTAACATTCAAAATCCCTCCTAAAATTAACAGATTTAAAAAAAATTAAGTAGAATAACACTAGTTTACAAAATGAAATTTTTTTCATGTTCATTTGATGAGAGATAGATTTCCTTATGTGTTTTCTTCCGCCGAATTCGAAAATCAATGTTAAATTTTTTTTATGGAACAGTTTTTGAGATATTGTAATTTTTTAATTTTGTTGGCCTTTTTTCACTTGACAAATCATAAATCGAGATAGAAATGTCTGATTGGGTCCTTCATACCCAAATGCAAGGTATTGAGATTACTAACAAATATGGCATAATCGGGTCTGTGATTGGTAAAGCGGTTCAAAATATATCGATGAAAATAGGGCACATTTTCAAAAAAATTATATTTTACAGTTATTCTGTGCCGACTGAAAAGTACAAATCGTTTAAAAAAAAATATGGTTTCTCATGATGTGCGTAAAGATGATACCTTTACGTAAGAACTAAGACCAACCAGAAGAAAATCGACCTAAAAATGACAAAGTTATAAGCAATTGAGTAAATAAATCCAAATCTCAATTTTCCGAATATTTTGTTTTCTTTTCGACTTTCTTGGGTTTAAACGCTTGCAATACATTCAAATGCGAATGCAAGAAATGTATTTTAGAGACATATTTACACCTGTAAGAAATAAATAATATGGTAAAAACAATACAATAGAAAACAACCAGGAATGAAATTAAATAATGGCATTCCGTACCCATCTTGTTGTAGTTCTTCAGCAAATAGGTAATAATTCCCTCGTAGTTAGGGCTTTTATTGTTCCCAAGAAAATTGGTAACAACCCGCTTGAAATGAATTCCAGGCCTCGTTTTCGACGGGTATTAAATATTTTGGAAAATCTGTTCTTTTTTATCAATTTCTTTATGTGTGGACCATCGAAGACGCCTTCATTGATTTTTGTTAAAGAAAGCTTTCTTCTTTGACAAGAGGCACGTATTTAATATTGTATTTGCCCACTGTTTTCTTCTATAATGATGTTCACGAGCACGACTATCCCAGAGGCAAATAAAGCAGGTATATTTTGTATATCCACCCTGCATTCCACACAACATGCCCACGACTTTGAGATCGGAACATATTTTCCAGTTGTGGTGCTCATATTGAATGTATTTTAGCAAACTGGCCATGGTGGCGTATGATTCCTTAGTGTTGATGGCATGAGCGATGGGGCTAGAAGGTTTTTCATTTCCAACTCTCCTTACTACCGTCAGTGAACAAACGCCGCTCATTAGGATTATAAGGCTCTCAAAGTTGCTCAAACAATGCAGGAATATCACTGCAGTAGCATATGTCGTTTTTCTTCTTCAAATGTTGTGCGTAAGGTTTATCACGGTTTCTGTAAAATGTTCCATTTACTCCCGGAGCTAAACATTTCCGTTGCTTCAGGCGAGATGCAAGTAACTCCGCTTTTTCCCTTGACAGCTCGAGATCTCTCAACAAATCATTCAGTTCAGGCTGCATAAAATGGTGCAATTGCGACTCCTGTTGAAATTCATTATCACTGCTTGTGTCTGTCTCTAGTGATGATGCGAAAGATTCAATCGTTAATCCGGGGCACTTAGGATGAGGAAATTCTCTTGAATGCGGAACTGGAAGCGAAACAGATGCTACTGTCGCATAAACCCATTTGGTACTCCTGCTCAGGCAAAAGTAATAATCAACCGAATCGTAGAGCGGCTCTCTCCATATCATCGGTACCCCGAATTTCATGTATCGTCTAATTTTAATAAACATTCACTTTATTATTAATTCAATTGAATATATAAATTTAATCTTACTATGATGAACCAGAAGCCCACGCGGCAAGAGTTATATGGCATGATAAACAAACATTATTTAGTGTCCATTAGAGTGGGTCGCACCCCATACAAAAAAAAAAAAAAATTGTGACGGTCACCCCCTAGAATTAAAGATAATTTGAAGAAGATTTGAAAAAATTTTTTTGTTTTTTTGCCACGCCCCTTGACACCGCGCATTTGGTTTTTTATTTCCTGTGGCTCCATTTATAGTCCGATCGTAACGTGTGATATATCATTGTTTTTGGAATGACAAAATGGCCACAAAAACAATAACCACAAAAAGACCAAAGCTTATTGTTAACGATTGTTGGACTAAAACTCAAATTGATTTTTTTTAAACCTGCGTAACTTTTTTGTTACTGAATAAATATATATACTGTAAAAGACAAAATTTCATGGAATTTAAAAAACTTGTTTATGGTTTAGAAAACCTCGTGACTTAGGGTGGTAGAAATCGAGTTTCCAGAAGTCACTTCTAGAATTTGACGTCGGAGTCAAAAGTGATCAATGTAGAAAATGTAGCCGTTGTCATTCCAAAAACAATCATATATCACACGTTACGATCGGACTATAAATGGAGCTACAGGAAATAAAAAACCAAATGCGCGGTATCAAGGGGCGTGGCAAAAAAAAAAAATTGTTTTCAAATCTTCTTCAAATTATCTTCAATTCTAGGGGGTGACCGGCACAACTTTTTTTATCGACCCGGCCTTGTGTCCATTGCTATTTCAAAATATTGCAGATAATTCTGTTGTAATGAAACAGTGAATCTACGTCTATTTGGTTGGGGGCCAAAATTACCACACACGTAACAGAATTTATTTGGATTGTTTACGCACTCAAATTCTCGTTTTCTTTTAAGGATTTTGGTGAACACAATGAAATATAATTTCAATGAAATTTGTGAGCTCCTATAATATACAAACAACCGACACTACGTTTTATAGAAGCTGTCAAAACAAAATGTAAGGGTTAGAAGCTGTTAAAACAAAATGTCAGGGGTCTAAGGGAACAGTTGCGTAGAGTTTGCCTATACTGAGCAGTAGTTTAATGATTGAACTCATAAATTGTCGAAAAAAATAAAATATTAGGAAAATATGAGATTTGGATTTATTTACTCAATTGCTTATAACTTTGTTATTTTTTAGTTGATTTTCTGCTGGTTGGTCTTTGTTCTTACGTATATTTATCATCTTTACGTACATGAAGATAAACCAGATGTTTTTTTTAACGATTTGTACTTTTCCGTCGGCACAGAATCACTGTAAGATATGATTTTTTTGAAAATGTGCCCTATTTTCATCGATATATTTTGAACCGCTTTACCAATCAAAGATCCGATTATACATGTTGTTCGTCGTCTCAATTCCTTCCATATGGGTATCAAGAACGACCCAATCGGATATTTATAGCTCGAGATATGATTTGTCAAGTGAAAAAGGTCGACAAAATTAAACCCTGATTTTCGAATTCAGCTGGAGAAAATACATAAGGAAAATGTACATTTTCGGCGTAAACTAGTATAATCGGGCAGTAGTGTAAACGCGTTGCACAAATTTAAGTGTTTGTCAACGCAAAAATAAATGTTATGTTTAAAACTTGTAATCAAATCAATATTTCCTACGTAGAGTGTTAGGTTGGCTATTTATTTAAAACACTTAAAATATAGGTTAGAAAGCTCTCCGAGAAATTACGAATCTCGATTGAATTTAATAGTCATTGATATAAACATTTCTTAGCCTAATGATATATATAATTTTTTAATAAAACACCAGTTTTGATATCACTTAAAACACATTTTTGGGAATAACATAAATACAAGAATGTTATCGGACATGTGTCGTACACCAGGTAATGCGTCTACAAAAGCTTTCATGTGGTACCCCATTTGCATAAAATTTTATATAAAACAATGCAAAATAAACACATTTTTGGAAATAACATAAATACAAGAATGTTATCGGACATGTTTCGTATACTAGGTAATGCGCCTACAAAAGCTTTCATTTGGTACCCCCATTTGCATTAAATTTCTATGAAACAATGCGAAATAAGCCGCAAAAATGAAAAATGGGGGTAATTTTTGAAACAACTTTTTATAAGAAGTGTCTCTTATTTATTTTTTTTTTCTTTATCGCATATCCAAATTTCATTAAGATAGGAGAGAACCCACCAGGAAACTCCCCTTGTAAGTATGAAATTGCCAAAATATTTCCAAAAATGTTATCATATATACCTTGTAAATCATTAACTTTCGTATCTTAATCGTTTTTTTTAAGGGATTTTGTCTCAAGGTCTTTAAGCTTATTTTTGAGATATACATTAGCAAAAATTATTAAAAATTTTATTATTTTTTTTAAACAATTTGATCGTTCGATTTACATGGTTTCCGTCTCAAACTAAATCTCGTTTATTGTTGTATTTAAATATTTATTGACATATCTAATATCGAAATGATAAAGTTAAGTGTAAAAGATTATAAATAATACAAAATGGTAGATATTTTAGAGAAAAAAAAATGTTTCTGTTCAATTATGCATTAAAATTCACCTGGTACGAAATTCACCTTGAACCAAGGTTCAATTGAAGCTATTTTTCTGCTGCTTTATGCCTCAAGTAATAACTGTTAATATTCAGTTTGAAAAATCATGATATTTTGTATAACAATTGAAATTTTTAAATTTCTATGAAAGTACGAACCTTAAGTGGTAAATGTTTTACCATAATGCAAAATCCGATGAAATGTCAATGACCGCGTGTGTTTTAACGCAAAAGCAATACTTTAAGGTTACAACTATTTTAGAGATCCCTTAAAATAAGTTTTCCAAAAATTACAAATTTGTACGAATCACTTTAATATGTGCGAAAGTTATAACAAATTGAAAATTAAACACATGAATTTGTATTACCTGTTAGAACCTCAAGTTTTTAGAGTAGTATTTAAAACCATTCCAAAAAACAACGAATATAAACCGATATTTTCGAAAATAAAGTCCGTTGGTAAACCAACTGCAACATATCGATAGCAAATATGGTTTGTTACTTATGCTGGATATATTTGTAGGGTGTCACTAAGATAGTAAAATTTTCATTCATAAATTTGCTTGGCTTTTGAGTTCCTATAGATTATCTGAATTTCGCTGATGAAGAAATTAATAGTACAGGACTTCCTTTCGGCTCTTCAACAAAAAATAACTTAGAGACCACAAATACATAAGTAGGTGTCTGAAAAATATTGATGTGATAATAATACTAAGACCGAACTGTATTGCTGCTTTTTATATGTGTTTTATTGGAAATATTTCTCAAAATTAATTCAATTTAGGCTATTTTAAAATCACAACATTTTTAGAATTACCAACGTAATGCCAAAGATGGCTAGTTGGCTTAAACCAACGGCTTACTGTTATCAATATGGTAACATGACAATATTGCTATTACCAAATTCTGCCAACCTAATTCATCCATCGCCGATGCTTTGCCAACATTGTGCCGATTGTATTTTTCTAATTTTTCTAATTTCTTCTAATTTTCGAAAGGATTGATGCACGCTGAATCCATCGCATAATGTTTGATATATTAAGATATCTTAAGCTAAATTTATAAAAAAAAACCTCGTTTTTCGCTATATTAGGGACTTTTTAACAAGGGACGATATCTAATGCAATAAATGAGATATCTGAATAATAATTAAAAAGCTTTTTGATGGAAAAAAGTCTTACTATCAAATGCTAACAAATTTTGCGATGTCAGATAATTCAAAAGTAGCGGCAAAATACGTTGTTTTCATATAAAGCGAAAATACCCATTTTATTCCCTTATACGAGTTTGATACATATATGAAACGAATCCCTATCCTTTAATAAAGTCCTTAAAAATGAAAACATATGAAAACGCTGAAATTGCTATAATTTTGTTATGCATTTTCTAGTAAAATATATAACCTTTTTTTAAATCCTGAGTTTCATGCAGCAGAGGGTTAACCCACATTAGCCAAATTTGTTAGAAAAGTAAAAACCTTTTTTTAGAGTGCACTTTCAGTTAGACATAACAAAAAAAATATTTTTTTTATATAAGGTCACTGACTCTATTTGGCACTGGGCACATATTAATCCAAATGGTTAAATCAAAGAACTTGTGTAAAAATTAAAGTTTTCTTACGTATTAGGTTATTCGATTTATATGATTTTTAATAAAAAAATTTCGAATCCGATTTACATGATTTTTTTTTTAATTTTGTTAATCGAGTGATAGTGGTATTCTGTTGGGATTTTTTCAAATATCCTGAAGACCTTATACATATATAAGAAATATACATTCTGTGCAATATTGGTTGGCCATCTCTTTATTGATATTTATTTTGAATTCTTTTTGTTTAGTTACTACAAAAGTTAAAGTGTAATTTTTATTTTGAATCAACATCTTCAATAGTTTACTAACTACGGTGGTATTTTAAGGATATGAAAGTTGACGTTATGCTTTTTCGACATGCACCTAATAATATTCCAGAAATACAATTAAAGTGCTGTCCAATGTCATAGAAATTACACAATTTTATTTAAAAATTTATTAAATTTTTTTATTTGAAACACAACAATTTTTTAGTGGCCCCGTAACGATCTTTGACATTTTTTATGATGATTGGAAAAATATTTAATTCTTTGCAACATCCGTTAGCGATCTGGATCATTTTGAAAAAAGTATATATTGTTTTTGATTGCAATTTTTTTTGCTTTGTGTAAAAAGAGTATCAAATGAAAAATATTTTTATGTTAGAAAGTGTTTTGCAACCGTCAGACAATGACAATCGTAATTAATTTTTTATATTAATTACTGTAGAATATTTCTTTAGTTAGTCTCTTTACAGGAAGAAGAAGAAGAAAACATTTTTATTGAAAAATTTTACGGACACAAGGGATACACCAGACTGCCGTATTTTATTGTAAAAACTCAAAAGTCGCAAAATATGAAGTATTTTGGAAAAATTCTTAGAAAATATCGAAGTTTATTTTCAGGTGCCACTAACTTCTTTTTCCGAAAAGACACACCTTAATAGAGTTTATCACAAAATTCTAAATATTTCGGAAAAATTCTTAGAAAATGCCAACGCATATTTGCAGTTGGTCACCAAATTCTAAACACAGAGAAATAAAGTGAAAACCGAATTTAAAAGAGTATTTTAATGGTAAAAACTTATTAATTCAGTTAGTACAACGATATTTGCATTAGATTTCTAAATATTTTGGGTGTTGCAACTAAAATTCAGTTAAAAAGCTTGATAAATAAAGTGACTCTGCATCATCGATTTCAATGTTAAAAAGTGTTTTACTGACTTTCGTTGTGGTCGCACAAGAACAAATGACGCTGAGCGTTCTGGACAGCCAATTAAGGTCAATACACCCGAAAATGTCGAAAGATCGTGAGATTGTTGATGCCATAGGCATTTCATATAGGCAGTGTGGCTTCGATTTTAAATGATCAATTGGGTTTAAGAAAGCTGTCTGCAAGATGGGTGCCGCGTTTGCTCTCAATTTACCATAAACGCAATCGTGCCAATAAGGTAATGGTAACAGTTTTTTTGGGATGCACGCGGGATAATCCACAAAGATTACCTTCAAAAGGGAAAAACAATAAACGGCGAATATTATGCCAACTTATTGGACCAATTTAACGAGGATTTCAAAAAAAAAAGACCCCATATTGCCAAGAAATGCCTATTTTTACACTTTTCAATTCGGTTGGCACTTTATTTCTCTGCGTGCAAGGAAAAAAGATTCATTGCTGCAACCGAATTGTTTGCCAACCGAATTTTTGTACAAAAAAAAAAATTCTTTTTATACTCAATTGTATCGACTTATATATGGTTATGAATATTGATACTCATAATTATTCCAACCGAATTCTAAAAAAATATGTTTGTTTATACAATTGAATTTATGTAGTGCATTCAATCAAATTTATTTCATTACACCGTATCATTTGAAATAAAGATTTTTTTTTGCCTTGTGATTTTTTTATTATTTATGTTAAATTTAAGGAATTTCTGAAATTTTCGACAATTTGAGGCAAATTATTTCAAAAAAATTTTTAATATGAATAAGCTTTTGCGTGTGTATTAGCCGGTGCTTAGGCATATTATTTAAAAATATTAAAATTTCAGATTTTGATTGGAATTACTTAAAGTTACATTAATTTATAGATTTCACTGTATTTATCACATTTCAGAATATGTACTACACCACCAAAAAATATAAAAATATACTCAAAAATTTTTTTGTTCTTTATTAGAACTTAAAAGTAAAACTGTGTTTAGTAACTTAACAACCAGATTCGAAGACAGGAACAGGTCTTCAAATTTTGATTTAATAAGAAATTTGCAAAATTAATTGGCTGCTTTCTACAACTTCTGTAGAGAAGATGTATGAAAGAGCCAATGACAAAATTTCTTAGATATTTCAAAAGGTTTTTCCCTATCTTTTTTCCTTAATATGGTTTATATTTCAAATTAGTTTTTCATTTACAAATAAAAATATGTCATGTACTTGTTGCAATACTTTTTAGTAAAATCTCAAATACTGTAGATATTAAATATAAGTATTTTTTAATTGTTATGATGATAGTATTAATAAATAATAAAAAAAAAAAAAAAAAAAAAATCCGCGACTTTTTTGGAAAGCATGCTGTTTTTGCCGGTTTTATGAGGCATAATTGGATTTTGGGGTTACTTATTTGCAGAAAATCATATTAAATACTATTAAATTCCGAAATATAAAATTGTATATAAGGATGCTTGTTATGAAAATTTTGTTTGCTCTATAAAGTTTAAAGTCCTTAATTCGTTGATGCCTCTTCGATTGAAGTATTAAGCTCATTGAAATCATTTATTTGATGAACGTTTTTTCGGAATCGATAAAGAGCTTTATTTAAGTGTCACTAAGCGAAACGTGTTTCCAAAAAACTGCTGTTAAATTTTTTTTTGAACTTTATCAATTAATTCCGTGGTTAGGTACTATGTTCTTTTACAATAAAATTACAAAAAAAAAAACAGTAAAAGTTTATAAATCTTTAAATTTTGTTTTCAATGGTAAGCTACCCTACAACTTTTCACCAAGCAGCGATATGGAAATAATTTTTTAGTGAATCCATTTCATATCGGTTAGGATCTGAAAGTTAAAAACGATGAGCAAACAAATAAATTTATTGAGAAAACTACTGTAATTTCCAAGGCTATCAGTTCCTATTTTTTAGGTATAGTCCACCTGACTCTGTCCACTGTTCCTCTCAATTTAAAACAGCTTGATAGGTAAGAGGCATCTAAATTCAGTTTCAATACAAGTCGAAAATTTTTAAAATATTAAGCTTTTTAATTAAAATTTATTTAAGAAAGCAGATTAAATTAAACATAAGTATTTGACTACATTTAGAAAAAAGAGGCCTCATTTTAAACCTTTTAAGTCAAAACGCAGCATAATACCAAACACAAACCAGGGATTATTTCTTTTTTAGGAATTGTGCGCCCCGGAAGGCTAGTTGGTAGCGTGCTAGCTTATCTGTGTGGGGGTCGTGGGTTTGATTACCACCAGACAGTGCCTCTGTTTTCATTTTAAATAAAATTTTGGGATATTTTTACATATTTTGCAAGGAACATTGTTTATCATTTTCCATGAATTACACTCTAATTACGTGTAAGTTAGTCAACAAATTTACCCAACTTATAGTAGGAAACTATGCTCCTACTATAAGTTGGGTAAATTTACCCTATGTGTGTAAATGAAAAAAATACACACATTACGTGTAAGTTAGTCAACAAAAATCGTGAAAATGTATTATGCAAGTGCGTAAAAATATAATTAAATTTAGAAATAAATGAATAATTTTACTGAATTTTTGAGTAAAAACAAATGCTTTACTTGTAAATATACTGATAAAATGCGTAACAATACATTTTTATATGAGTAAGAACCCCCTAAAAATGCGTATATTTACCTTGCGGTAATAAAGAAAAACAGCCCAAAAAATACTTCAAATAAAACAAAGAATTAATTTTTAGAAAGTGCGCCCCGGTAGGCTAGTTGGTAGCGTGCTGGCTTATCAGTGCGGGGGTCGTGGGTTCGATTCCCACCAGAGGCACTGGTCTGTTTTCGCTACAACGCGCCGAAGTCCATAGTAGCTAGTGCTCGGTTAGGGTAATAGTATATAATTTGTAATTATATGATTATTAGTTAATAAAAAAAAAAAAAAAAAATTTTAGAAAGAGTTTTATTAATGTGTTGTATAATAATAATTATAAAATATACCCTGCAGTCAGCCTGGGGTCAAGTGTCCCTTTGTCAACACTCTTTTCTCTAGCGACAACTACACTAGTGAAAAAGTCGACAACTTTCCTTCTACGCACGAGTAGAAACTAGCTACAGACAACAGATCTAGTATATTTCTGGTGACACTGTCAACGAAGTCGTCGACAGTTTGTGTTTTTTATTATTTTGCTCTTTCAATAGGTACATATTTTTTTAACTGAGCAACAGTTTTTCTCTTCTTGCATATTATTGCGTCATATTCTTTTGTTGATTAAACACGTGCTCGCAGTGAAAATAAGTTTATAAGTTTAAATAATGTTAAAAACAGACTGATTTAAATAATTTTTAGTTGTATAAGGTTCTATTTAAAAACTATGTAATTTAAGCTTTTCTTAATAAAAAATTTCCTTCAGACAAAAAATATATGTGTTTAAGTGTATCGCCTTAACCTCTGTAAAAATCTAGCTCCAGGATCGCCTGAGAAGCGCCAAATATGTAGACCAGAGTTACTAAAATGCACTAGTGAATATGTGGTTCAAATGTCTCCATGTGGTCCTAAAAGAACTACCACGTCAGTAGTGATAAGGTCTACTGGTGGATTTTCAATGACAAGCCTGTGTTAGATGTCAATAGTAGATTACATTGGCTGGGGCATAGCTGGTCAGTAGTACTGGTGACAATATCACTAGTACAACACTACAGTTTTACTACTCACATTCCCTGCAGGGTAAATATAATATAAATATTTGTATATATGTGGTTGTACATATACAGAGCTTCAAAGATTGAATTCTATTTTGAAAAAATCAGATCGGTTTTTTTACATCGAATGATTTTTTTCTTAATCAATCGCAGAGAATTCACTATTGGGGAATTCAATCAATTTAGCTAATTCGATGTTATCAATTATTGAATTCAATCATTGGGAATTCAATCTTTGTTAAGTCAATTGTTGGGAATTCAATCATTGTGTATTCAATAATTGGGAATTCAATCTGTTTTTTACTCAATCGATTTACAATTTGCCAAAATCGGCGAAACTGAAACACACCGAAGGAATTGAAAAAAAAATACGCTGAAATTGAAAAAATATCGTTAAAATGAAAAAAAATCCGTCCATAACTCAAAAAATAAAAAAGCTACTGGAAAAATTGTTGCACCGGTGTTCAAAACTCAACCCCAATACCGGTTCTGAATTTCTTAGATCGCGTTTTTCTAATTTTAACGGTTTTTTCTTTAATTTTTGCAGATTTTCATTTAATTTTAGGAATTTTTCTAATTTTTTGCGATTTTTTTAAATATTAGCGATTTTTTAATTTTTGCGATTTCATTAAATGTTAGCGTTTTTTTAAATTTGCAGGTTTTTTTTTTATTAATTTTAACGTTTTTTTTTTAATTGTTTCAATTTTAGCAATTTGTGGCGATTTTTTCAATTTTGGCAATTTTTTTTCAATATTGGCGATATTTTTAAATCGATTGATTAAAAACCACTGAATAAATCGAATGAAGAATTTTATTCTTTAAAGCTCTGTACATATATTATATTTTGAAAATAGTTTTCCACAATTAGGAAAACACTTGGAAATAAACTATAAACTAAACACTATCCCAAATACTACAGTTATACATTTTTTTCATTAAAATTCTGAATAAATTATTTTTTTTAGATTTTTTGGCTTTTTTTAATTTGGTTAATTTTTTTCAATTTAAAAATGTCAAAATATTTATTACTATTATAAGTTAGTATATTCAAGAACTTTGTGCGTAAAAATTTTATTTAACAAAATAATACTACTTTTAGGCATAATGTGTTTAACCCATTAAGGCCCAGTGATGCGAAAACGCATCGCATTTTGTAGGAAACCTCTAGAAAAAACGGCTAGGACTATAGCGATTATCAACATGTTTCCAAAAACTTAAGATTTTATACTACAATACTGCTCATAGGCGCCAGTTTGTAACTCGAGTGTATCTTGTAGAAAAAATTATGGGAAAATGTTGCCATTGCGATTTTTTTTTTCGATTTCGTAAAATTTCTGCAACTTCTGAAAAAATTTTCCAAATATCAAAACTACTTATGAATCATAAGTTGAGTTGCTTCTGTCGTCATTTAAGGTTAGTTCCAATGCACCCATGTGTTTGAGATCTTATTCACATGTCTTCAAAGAGTGTGATGCGAAAACGCATCGCTGGGCCTTAGAGGTAAAACTAGTACACAGCTTTTAAAACTTTGTATTTGTTGCTATTGTCGCTCAAATTGGCACAGTTGGTGATTCAATGCAGTTTTATTTATTCTAACGGTATTTCTCTCTCTTATATTTGTTGTTATCCGTTGTTTCTGTTATTATTATTATCGCTCAGACTGATGCTGTTTTTGATATTTGTTAGTCGAAAAGTAAATTCAGTGTTTTCCACACGTGTTTTTTTGCCGAAATGCCTCATCAACAATTTTTGACCATAAAACAAATTGTGGAAATAATTAATGATTCAGATTCGGACGACGAACTAGCACAAGAAATACGAAACGCCGAGAAAATTGATATAGTTGCTTTGCCACCAAGCACCGTGGACGAAACAAGTGATAATGAAGATGTGGATGATGAAGTTCAGGAAACACAGCCATCGAATGTGACCACTCTACAATTAGATATTGCTGGTGAGGTGGAGGTTCAATGGTGTGCTGCTGTTTCTAGTACTCCGAATCAATCGGAAGCAAAAACTACAGCCATGGACGGACCCAATTTTGTAACACAAAGCCCAAGTGGAATAACATGACATGTCACAAAGAGTTCGCTTTCGACAAAGGTCCAGTTGATGTGTCTGCTGCAAAACAACAGGAATTATTCGAGCGTTTAGGAGACTGCAATCCATATCAACTATTCAAACTTTTTATTGATGACGAAATTATTGAATATTTGTTGGATTGTACCATGAAGTATGCAGTCGTCAATTGCAACGATCCAACATTTCGTACTGACTACGATGAAATTTTACAATTTATTGGAATTTTGTTCATATCTGGATACTCTCCTAAGCCTTCAATACGCAGCTATTGGTCCGACAGCCCAACTCTCGGCGTACCATGCATCAAAGAGGTCATGACTAGTGAACGTTTTAAGCGAATCAAAAAGTATTTCCACGTTTGTGACAACCAAAATCTGGATGCAACTGACAAATTTGCCAAGGTTACGCCACTGAACAACATGATGAATAGTCGGTTCATGCAGTTTGGCGTATTTTCTCAGCATTTATCAATTGATGAGCAAATGATAGCGTATTTCGGTAGGCACAGCTGTAAAATGTTCATCAAAGGAAAACCGATTCGATTCGGATTCAAATATGCTCAAGTGAAGGTAAGTTATTCAACTGACTGATTTAGACTCTTTTGACTACATCTCTTGACTCTTCATCACAGGATACTTCTATCATTTTCTACCGTATGCCGGAGCATCTTCACGTAAGAAAGATATTGGACTGGGTGAATCAGTCGTTCTGCAGCTGCTAGAAAAATTAGATCATCCCGGCAATCATACAATCACTTTCGACAATTTTTTCACATCCCATCGTTTGATTGCTCGTCTCGATACCTTGGGCTTCTTTGTGACTGGCACAGTTCGCGATAACCGTATGGGATTTGAAGAGGAGAAAAAAGCGCAACCAAAGGCGCAATCAAAAGCAAAGAGACAAAAAACTGCAACAGATGAGGAAAGTCTTCCGTCAACATCAAGTCTTCAGACCAATAATGTTATAAGCAAGAAACCAAAAGGTCATTTCGATGCGTGCTACGATTCAAATAATAATGTATTCGCCATTCGTTGGAACGATAATGATGCTCTCAAACTTTCAATCTCACGCTCCAATTGGCAAAGTAAAGCGATACGACAGAAAACTTGGCAAAAACATTCAAGTCGATATTCCCCAAATGATCCAATCTTACAACCGAACCATGGGAGGAGTCGATTTGTTTGACAACGCAATGAATAATTACCGTATTGGCATTCGCGGCAAGAAGTGGTACTGGGCACTTGTCACTAATTTACTGGATGCCGCAATGGTGAATGCTTGGAAAATTCATTGCATATGCTCAAAAATTGCCAAACATAATCATATGCCCCAAGTGGACTTCCGTGTTTTCGTGGCAGAATGCTTGATTCGTTCAAATAAAACTAAAGTACAAGCTGCACATCGTGTTTCAGCCAGCATTCGAAACGACTGTTTAGACCACAACATTATAAAAGGCCAAACAAGGAGACGGTGTGCATTAGAGACTTGTACAGGTCAGTCGATCTACGAATGTTCCAAATGCAGACGTGCGCTTCATCCACAGTGTTTCAAAGGATTCCATGAAACAGCAGTTTCGAAAACACCTCAATCGAAGAATGTTGACAAACGTAAATAAATCGTATATTTTTCGACAAAAATAAAATATAATTTTTCTTGTTTTCACAATGTATTTCAATTTTTTTTATATTTCCTGTAATGTTTTCAACGTTCCTTTCATAGAATTTCATGAAACAGCAGTTTCGAAAACACCAACTAAATAAATCGTATATTTTTCGACATAAATAAAAAATTATTTTTCTTGTTTTCATAATGTATTTCCTATTTTCTTATATTTCCTGTAATTATTTCAACGTTTCTTTCATATATCCTTAAGGCCGAGTGATGCGTTTTCGCATCACCCCCCCCCTGGCTCTCCTGCGCACCTGGAAGTTTAAGGAAAAATTTTTTTTTCTTAATTAGACCATGGGGACTTCAGATATAATATCTATTTTTGTGTATCGAGTCTCTTAATATGGTCGGGCCTTAATGGGTTAATTGTAAACACATAATTGGTAAAAATACTGTAAGTGGGTATTATTGTATATAAAAGTGTGCGCAAAATAGTTTTACGCATTTTTATGTATAAATTTGCCGAATTTGCGTAATAACACATGAAACTTTACTCGTTTTATAGTAATAAATTTACAATCATTTTTTAGAGTGTACTTGGATGTGAGAAATGAAAAATTCTGAACAAACCTTATCTATATCAGTATTATATAAACGACGATCCTTTTGGTGACTTTAGTTTGCTACTTTAACAATTATTAGGACTTTTTTCATTTATATTTATTTATTAAGATGTGAGCATAACAAATATATACAAATTCATTCATTATTTATCTTTGTATACTTTATCTTTCCTATAAAAGTTTTTGATTTATTTTTATTTTGACAGGTTATTTTTGAAAATTAAAATAAGTTTTCGATTATATTAAGTAGTGCCTAACAAAAATTTAATTTTCATAATGGAACAATATTTGTTTTGCACATACTAAGAAATGGTTCAAGCTTTTAACATTCGATTTAAAAATAGTTGCAGCAGTAGAGACCTACTATTAGAAATTATTTTTGTTAAAAATAACCGGAATAAAATATATTATGGGCAATATGACTATCTAAAAGTTATACACCCTTTCATTTAATAATAAAGATATACAATTGATCCTCAATCAAAATAGATTTTTTATTTTCGTCGCAGATACACATTAGAGGTTATTAGCATCGAACTCCAACTTATGTTTTCCTTGTGAAAAAATCATAACTTTTATTAATAAAAGGTAACAACCACCAATTAAATATTTGTTAGCTACGCTGATTTCAATTGCGTACTTTATTTTTCGCTGTATATTACAGTTTTTCCACAATATAACTTTAACGTTTGGCGCATGTAAATGCTGTTTTTAAATGCAATCAATATGTCTTCATTGTGTAAATCTACGAAGACAACTTCTGTAATCTCATTTAAGCTACATATTTGCTTCACAAGATTTAAGATTAAATTTTCTAATTTTACGCAACTTTTATGGTTTAAGAGAATTTTATCGGGTTACTAGCTATTGGCCTTCGAAATGTTTATGAGGCGTTTTTGCAAGAAATAATTTTTTTATAATATAGTGCCTCATATGCAAAACCGGCGATTTGTCAAAAATTGTACATACCAGCATAGCTTTGCAAGACAAACCCAGAGTCCAACTTTTAGTATAAAATGTGAATACCTTTGAAAGTTATACGTGTAAAAATTCAACCAAAAATGTTAATATTTGAAAAAGGTTTTATAAGAAAAACCCCTACTTTTGTGACAATTATGTACCAAAACGGAAAACATTTGCAAATATAGATATGTTCAGCCGAAAATTTAGAAGCACACTTTTGCAATGTATATACATATCATACTAAACGCTGGATCTTGAGGTCACCCTCAAAAGCTATGGAGCCATGTAAAATTGGAGTTTCCGAATTATGAATTTTCACACGTTAGGTCTCAAATGACAGGTACTTAAGAACAAATAACGGCGTTTTGAGGGGTGGGGGGATTGTAGGTCATCTTTCATCCACTAGCAGCGTTTGATTTGGCTAACGTACTTAGTGCAAACAAAAAGTTCGAATTTTTTCGGAAAATTTGTGTCAAAAGTTGCTCAATGTGGAGAAGATTAAGGAAAGAAAACTACTAAAAGTTTTGTAGAGTAATTTTGGTTCACCACAGCATTTCAAAGTTTGAAAGAAGCAATTTTTTTATTTTTGATGTAAATCGATCACATGTTGTTACGTACTTCATTTAAATCAAGAAAAATAATTTTTAAAAATTTTTGGATGGTATCCTGGTATATGTTACAAGCGTTTAAGGTTGGCTCTCACTGTGTATTTTCATAAATTGAATGTGGAGCAGAAAACGGAAAAAAATTTTAGTTAGTCTCTTTACAGGAAGAAGAAGAAGAAAACATTTTTATTGAAAAATTTTACGGACACAAGGGATACACCAGACTGCCGCAGTTTCGTCCCCCTCCTGAGACTCGTCAGTGGTTAATTTATGTGTCAATTGAACAAAGTATTTTATATTGTTAATTTGCTCTATATGAAAAACTTTTTATTTTTTGGTGTCGTACTGTGATTTGAACTCACTGCCTTAGCATCAAGCTATGCATCGTAATCTCACCTCTTAACCAGTTAAGCCACGGTCGACACAGCGATGACTGTAGCTAAAGTGGAGTTTGGTCACACTACGTACACACAAGTATTGTTTCGATCAGAAGAGACAAAATTAACTAATACCAATGCACAATTCATTTCTCAACTAGAATGCTTTTTCTTCTTTATCCTATCTCTTTTTCACAAGTAATTATCACGTTTTATGATGCGCTTTATTCACATACAATAGTTGGATACCAAGTGTAGGTTAGAGATTGAGTCGGCGTTAAGCAAGTTTCATCAAATTTCATGTTAGAAAGTGTTTTGCAACCGTCAGATAATGACAATCGTAATTAATTTTTATATTAATTACTGTGGAATATTACTTTAGTTATGGAAGAAGAAGAAGAAAACATTTTTATTGAAAAATTTTACGGACACAAAACTGCGACGAAACTGCGGCAGTCTGGTGTATCCCTTGTGTCCGTAAAATTTTTCAATAAAAATGTTTTCTTCTTCTTCCTTCCTGTAAAGAGACTAACTAAAGTAATATTCTACAGTAATTAATATAAAAATTAATTACGATTGTCATTCTCTGACGGTTGCAAAACACTTTCTAACATGAAAAAAATTTTATTTAAATTTCCTTGGAATAATTTTGGTCCACTACAGCACTTAAAAGTTGAAACGTACACTCAGGGAACTTCTGATTTAAAAATATGTAGTTGTTTGGGTTGTAATACAGTTTCTTTATTTTAAAAGTAAATGTCAGTCATTTGTAGAACAAATTAAAATATTTACTAACCTTGTATTGCATTTAAAAAAACAACCCACATCAAATGACTGTTTTATGATTTTGCATTCATTTTTTACAGTTGTTTTTTGTTATTTAAAAAAATAAAAAAAATAAATGTTTGTTTATTTTTTACTACCATGTGGTTCATTTTTACTACAATTGTTAGTCATTTTTTGAACATTAAAAACAAATGACAATGTTAGTTGAATTTACTGTAATGTAAGTCGTCCTTTCTTTAAGTGAAATTTCATTTGTTTTCAACTACAATTACAGTGGTCTTTACCTACATAGTATTCTAAGTGTAGTTACTTTTTTAATGAAACGCTGTTATATTTTGTTTAGAGTTTCCTCTTATTCCATTCGATTGTCATTCATTTTAAATGCTGTGGTGGACCACAATTATTCCAAGGAAATTTAAAAAATATATTTTCCTTTATCTACTCCACGTTACGCTACTTTTGACACCAATTTTGTGAAAAGGTTCAATTTGTTAAAAAAAACACTACGCAAGCCAAGTTGAATTCATAAAATCGCGGAATTCGGGACATTATAATGTACAATTTTTGAGAAAGCACGAATTTTGCATACAAACAGCTTTGATAAAACAAAATGTTTTCGTACTAATACATATATCTCCTTTAACATGACTCTTTCCATTACGTGAACATTTGATTATCTCGGTTTATTATTTAGCGATATAATTCGCCAAACTAGAAAAAATATAAAAAACGGTTACAAGCGAGTTTAATTTTTAACTTTGGGAATCAAATATTTTCCCCAAATATTAATACTGGTCTTGTGCGTAGATTTCATTAGAAATAAATCAGATTTATTGCATTTTCAACTTTTTGTATATAAAAAATTTTAAAGTCATTTGGCGCAAAAAAAAAAAAAAAAATATATCAAAAAATTAAGTACGACATTGAAATCAGAGTGCTCGGTTACTAACTAGCCTTCCGGGGCGCACACACCAATATTTGGACAACAAACCAAAAAATGAAATAATATACATTTTTAGCAGATTAATAGAATGTTAAAATACCTTCCATATCAGTTAATTCACCGAAAATTTAACTGTTTTCGAACAAAATATGTTACAAATACAAAAAACGTGAAATTAAAATAAATCTGAAAAAACAGATTTGCGACAAATTTAGTGAGAAATACATAAAAACAAATTTTGAAATCGGTCAAAAATTGAGAAAATGTAATTCGCTCAAAAAAGTGCTTTTGGAAACACTGTACGTATGAGTGATGTGAAAATATTTGAATGCAGTAAATACCACTCATACGCCTAGTAGGTAATTCAATGTATTTCTTAACTTTTTCAAGAATGAATGTTCAATTTTAGATAAAACAAACAATTTGTTTACTATTGTTAAAAAAATAGTACTGTTTTAAAAAAAAATATGGATAATAGGGCGTCCCGAATATAAACAATATTCATATTACTTAACGATGCGTATTTTAGGGATGATTATGGAAAGAATATCAAACAAAAATTTGAGGACTTTTATGTTGAGTCACTCGCTTTTAAGTTACCCTTCGTCTTGTTTTTTGTTTTGTTTTCAAGAAACCGTGGTTACGGTTGTTATTCAGTTTTTTGCAACATTAAAATAATTATATATTAATAAATGTAAAATGACATGGCACACAGTGGATCCCAACAAAAAAAAAACATGGTAATAAGTATGGATATGTTAAACTACTGGTCCAAGCGGGAAAAAATTGTTCACAATAATTGAAAACCGGTAGATAGCCTTTTCGAAAAATGTTTCTGCAGTCGCCCTGTTTTAACATAGGGTGTGTTACATGGTGTCACATTTTGGTCACATAACAGCTTGCTTCATTCACCTTTATGAGTATTTTGTTGATATTTTTTACAATATTTTTAAACATATTTTGAAAGAATACCCTTTAAAAATGCTTAAAAGTTCAATTTAAAACATGGCATGGAGTATATATATTGCAAACTTTAAAGCATTTTCGTTCATCTTCATGCACTAAGTATATTATGTAGGTAAAGACGACAGCAATTGTAGACAAAAACAAATGAAGTTTCACCTGAAGAAAAGACGACCAACATTTCATTAAATTTAACTTACATTTATCATTTGTTTTTACTGTTCAAAAATTACTAACCATTGTAGTAAAAATGAACCACATATGTTAGTAACAAAAAACGCACATTTCTTTTTTTATTGCCTCAAATAATAAAAAACGACTGTAAACATTTAATGTAAAATTATAAAACAGTCACTTGATGTGGTTTGTTTTTTAAAAAATTAAATTTGTTCTGCAAATATCTTACATTTACAATAAAGACCCTGCATTACAAACAAAACAACTACAAATTTTCAAAGCAGAATTTCTCTAAGTGCATAATTGTGAACTTAATTTTTCACACATATAAGATTTCCAAGTAGATGTTGCATCTGTTATTTCATTGGCATTTTTCCATCAATCATTTTAAGTTGTGGTTGAAATGACACTTTAATAACTGGTCCAGATATTTCCACGTTAGGTTGAGACAAGCTCAAAATTTCGCTTTCTATTAAATCTACTAAAGTTTGTTTTGAAATTGTGTCTTCTATTTCGTAATAAAATCATATTGGACGACACTAAAACTTATATCCAGGTGTTACATTATTCCATATATCATTTGCAGATGAGGTTTAAGGTGATTTATTGTATCATCGCATTTAACGGCACAAAATAAATCATAAAAATGGATGAAAAATTCATTCCTTTGCTGCTTCCAGATGTTTGCCTGTACTTGAAAAATCCCGATGTACCATCACAGCCTCATTTGAACATTAGCACAACTTCTAATTTGTAGCATCTTTTATTTTTTTTATTCTTTGTCATTTTAACTTTCTATGTATACTATTTTGTTTTGTTCATTAGGCAGTAACTCCCACTTAAATAGTGGGCTTAATGGTCAAAAATAATTCAGACATAATCTCCAACTCAATGCTCAAGGGAGCAATGTTGATTTTTAATTAACTACGAGGGAAGTTAAAAAAGTCAAGACCTATTGGTCCACTTTTGCTGATTAGGAAATTTGAATATAATTTTTATTATTTATTTTTTAATCACGTTCTATAGTAATAACTTTTAAGGACAATGCAGACTTCCACATATAGAAGATATTGCAGCGTTAACTGCAGCACCAAATAAATTTACTTATTTAAAAATAATATATGCATATGGGACAAGAAGAAAATTGTGGATTATATGAAGAAAATCCGCAACCACAAATATGGAAAATATGTAATCATTTTTATATTCAAATTATATACATCCCTTTCCGACATAAGCATAAAACAAAAGGACATTGACAAAAACAATACTGTAGTCCAACAACAACTTAATACGAACAACTCAAATTATAGTAAAGAATATGTTTAAACTGAAAAGGAAACTATACCGATCGGTCCCACGATTTGGGCAAAATCAAAATATTTTCGAAAAAATTCATTTATACTGTTTGGTCAACTTGGCATGAATGGTTAGCGTTGTGGTGTAATGGTTAGCGCGTTGGACTCTTACACAGATGGTCCCGGTTCGATTAACAATGACGACAACATCAATTTAGAAAAATAATATGTATGAGTTTTCTATCACTTATATATTTCGCTGCGCCCACCTTCGGTGTTCCCATAGCACTTAACCCCACCGAAGTAAAATAATGAATCAGGGCTATGAAACAAAAAGCTTCAATAAATTTGCCATCTCTACATCAGGTGGCGAGCAACAAATGTTCTAAGACTTATCATCTCGGGCAATTACAGTGTTGCCATAAGTGAAGCCCTTCATCTTTCACCATCTTTCACCACCTTTCATCTCTCCACTTTCCAAAGAAAGCACCACATTTATTAATAGCAAGAATTTCCTGAGTCTTGCTTCTCTTTAAAAAAAAAAAAAAAAATGAGTGGTCAAATAAAAAAAACGAAAGTTGGATTTTGCGATCTATACAATGTTGCCATTATTACTTAATGTATTAAAACTCTATGTGAAAAGTTTCGAATAAATGCGTTAACATTTTGAGGTCGCAGAAAAGTTATCTTTTAAGAATAAGCAATCTCTACACTCAGGCAAAAAAGTAAGTAGAAGAATATGTGAAATGTTTTCAATTTCACTTTACTGTATTTGTACTAATTTTTAGTACAATATATGTTTTTAGTAACAATTTTAGCTATTCGCATTTTACAAATTGCAGAACTTGTTACTAATTTTTGTTGCTCATTTCAGCAAAACATTTTACTAATTTTTCAAAACCGAATGATAAGATTATCAAAAAATTTAGCTAATTTAAAAAAAAGTTTTATTTAAAAAAAATTTTGTTCGGAATAATTAAAACCTATAGTTACTTCAATATTTTCACTTTTCAAAAAAATCGCGGTCAAAAACGCATGAAATTTTTTAGCAATATTTCATTACAGGATGATGTATTTATGGCTAAAATGTAGTATTATCCCAAAAAAGAGCTTTTTAAAGTTGTTGCTTTTACCATTTTTCGTGCGAGGTATTTATTTGATGTGTTCTTAATCTTAAATATATTTTTTTAAATAAAATATGAAACGTTTATGAAAAGTTTCAAAATATTTATGAAACATTTCACAAACAAACTTTCTTAAAAATATATGGTACCGCCTATTTATGAAATATTTAATGAACCTTCTTCATATTTATGAAACATTTTATAATTATAAAGAAGCCTGTCATCAATTTTACCTTTTGTGAATCAGCTTCAGCATATTTATGAATTGTTACATTGGATGAAAATCAATAAAGTTTTTCTTCATATTTCTGAAGTTTGTCATATATATAATGAAGCTTTAATCACAAAGCTGTACAAATAAAACAAAATTTCTTAGATTTTAGTCATGTTTTCATACAAAAGGGTCTCATATCAGACCCACCTTTTTAACTTTAAAAAAATCAAGTCCTCTCTTTTCTTCTCGAATTTTTATTAAGATTTAGGGAAATCTATTGGGATAGTTTCTTTGTAAGACCATATCTGCATCTACATGCGAATATTCATGTGATATGTATGCTGGAAAATGAAACCATCCACATTACACATCAGAGAAAAATTAAATCCGTTTTAAAGGCCAGTAACTATTAGTGTGGTATATGTATTGTTTTACTAACACCAGCTGTGTTTGCGGTTTTGATGAGAAAGTAAGCTCAATGCCTAATATGATGTATAAAGTAGATTTACTGATATGCTTATATATGTTTATGCATATGTATTAGGGTGTCGCTTTATATGGCTTCCTTGTGAATTGGTTTAGAAATAGTAATCATACAATCCATTAATGAGCCAAATACAGGACAAATTACAAAAGAAATTTGAAGCGGATTTTTAGTTTCCTGTCAACTATTGAAGATGACTATAATAATTTATTTTGGTTTAAAAAAAAAACCTCGATGAGCTTTTTAACTTTGTAAGCTTTAAAAATAAATGAAGTGTACATCTGTCTTTAGAACTTTTAAAAGTAGGAAACTTTAAAGAAGATTTTATGATTTTAATGCAAATTTGTTTTCTTTTTTTTTAAATATGTAAAAGTAAATCAAGATTTGCAAAAATATTTTTTCAAAGGTCTCAATGTTATGGAACTTTTAATACCCGATGTTTTTTCATCTTAAAATATATTATAATATATGATTGTGTAAGGTGTCATGCATATACATATATTATTATATATTTGTTATGGGGTAATATATATAACGATATATTGTTAATATAATAATACATTCTAATATATAACATAATATGTAATCATATATGGTGACATATAAGCTATATAATTTAAAACATAATAATATATGCTGTCTTATAAAAAATATTGTTGTGTGTTATATAAACTCTGCTTAGATATGGTGATATATTAATAATGCGATTTAAGATATAATTATATATGTAAATAAGATTTACAATTTAGTTTGAGATATGATTTTATATGGTCCTACCTACATTATTAATATTTTCCATGCGTATAAGACATAATTGTATATTCTAAATTCATAACACGGGATATTTTGTAAACCATCAGGATCTTAGATATTTTTGGATATCGCAATTTTGAGACAAATTTTGATGTAACTTAATTCGGTAATATATTTTAGGGAACTAATCGGATATTATTTTGTGATAAACTTTGAGATAAACTTGGATAAAAGTATGATATCGAATTTTGTATTGGTTTGTATTTATTGTTTTTTTTTTATCGGTTGTCAACTTTTGCATAATCCAAATAATTGTATTAAAGACGTGTTTCAAAAAATCTCCCAATATGAAGTTTTTTTTTTTAAATAGAAGAAAAAGTGTAAAAAATATAAAAACAGATAAACCAAAAACGTTTAACTAAAGTGTTATTCTAAAATAGAGACGTAATCGGCAAATTTATAATTTAAAAATAAAAGTAAAATAAAAAATGTGAAAATCAAATTTAAATACTAAAGAAATTAAAAAGAAATAAAAAACAAAGCAAATACAACAAGAGAAAAGCTGCAGCAATAGTCGCTCTTTGGGTGAATGAGGTCTGTTTGGTTGTGAGAGTAGCAAACCCTATTAATGTCAAAAGTAATAATTGGTAAAAGTTCTTCAGAAATCTTCTCAAAAGCACGAGTTCGGATCAATAAGTCCGTGACTTTTCGAACTTCCCGCGTAGTTATATTAAATGAAACACTGCTCCCATCAAGTACCACCTGTTAAAAGACTACTGTCAAATTTTGAGTTAGTTCTGTGATTTACTTTGCGTTTAACAGCTGTTCAAAATATACAACCTCGTGGATTTTTTTAAAAATGGAAAAAAGTGAATTTCGAGTGATCATTAAACATTATTTTTTTGGGAAAAAAAAACCGTCAATCAAACCAAGGAAAAGCTTGACAAATACTATGGGGACTCTGCACCATCGATTTTAATGGTAAAAAAGTGGTTTAGTGACTTTCGTTGTGGTCGCACAAGTACAAATGACGTTGAACGTTCTGGACGGCCAATTGAGGTCAATACACCCGAAAATGTCGAAAAAATCCACGATATGGTGCTGGCCGATCGAAGAGCAAAAGTGCGTGAGATTGTTGATGCCATAGGCATTTCATACAGCAGTGTGGTTTTGATTTGTTTGATAAGTTGGGTTTAAGAAAGCTGTCTGCAAGATGGGTGCCGCGTTTGCTCTCAAGTGTTTGCTCTCAATTGCTTGGAGTTGTTTAACCGCAATTCGAATGAGTTTTGCGGCGTTTTGTAACTGTGAATGGAACATGGGTCCATTACAACACTCCGGAGACCAAGCAGCATTCTAAACAATGGGTTTCTCCGGGTGAACCGGCCCCGAAGAAAGCCAAGGTAAGTTTGTCGGCCAATAAGGTGATGGCAACATTTTTTTGGGATGCACACGGGATAAAAGACATCGATTACCTTCAAAAGGGAAAAACAATAAACGGCGAATATGATGACAACTTATTGGACAGATTTAACGAGGATTTAAAAAAAACGACCACATATGGCCAAGAAAAACGGTCTTTTTCATCAAAATAATGCACGGGTGCTCACGTGTGCAGTCAATGGCAAAATTGCATGCATTGGGCTAGGAATTGGTACCTCATCCTCCATATTCTCCGGATTTAGCCCCCAGTCACTATTTCCTATTTCCAAACCTAAGAAAATAGCTCGTTGGAAAGAGATGTTGCTCCAACGATGAAATTATTGATAAAAAATGCCTATTTTATGGACGTCGAAAAATCATATTTTTGAAAGTGATACAGAAATTGGAGAAACGTTGGACAAGTGTACCAAAAGGAGATTATGTTGATAATTTATTTTTTTTTTGCAAAAAAAACTGTGTTTCATTCAAAAAGTCACTGAGAAAAAAATAATCTATTATCGGCAGAAAATCAAATACTTAAATAAAAAGTCAAAGCTTTAGAAGAGGACAAATAAAAACAGAGAGAACAATGGTAATGTCAGAAGAAGCAGTTAAGAAAAAAGCATTATCATCTGAGGATTAAAAACTAAAATATCTTAGTATAAAGAATTATATAATAACAATAAGCTAAAATTTGGTCGAAGAGTAGAGATTAAATCTGTTCAAAAAGTAAACGATGGAGATGAAAAGATAAAGATGGCAGTTGTGGCAGAACTTAAGTCTTAAAGAAGTGTTCAGACATACAACAAATTTGGCAGGAAGTAATATATATATATATATATATATATACCAGCTGACCCGGCAAACGTTGTTTTGCCTTCAAATTTTAATTGTAATTAATTCTTTAAATCAAGAAATTTTTTTTACGCAAATAAATAATTAAAAAAATAAATTCACATTAGTAAATCATTTTAAAATTTGTAATTTCATGGGAAGCCCAAAGCCTCTTTGTCCTTCTATCGCCTTTATTTGCTGAAGTATATAAAATGAAAACTTAAACTTTATTTATGCACTTTTATATTAACTACACTCAGGGGAAAGTTATATTTTATAAATCGCTTATTAATAATTATTCATCATGTTTTTGGAGTTTTCACTTAAAAATTAAAGACAAGTGTTTCATAGATAATCATAATTTCGTAAAAAAGTTTTATAAACTAAAGCGTCCGCCATCTAACGTTTTTTTCAACTAGTGCTTATTTCGTGAATGGTAACACTTAGCTCATATCTGATTTGACAGATAATTAGTTTTATCCTTCCGCTGAACGAATATGGCCGCTCATTCTTCGAAAATGAGCAAGGAGTGGCCGTTACAGTCAATGGCGATCGTTATCGGGCCATGTTGAACGAATTTTTGTTCACAAAAATTGAAGAGGAGGAAATACAGCTGCACACAATCGATAATGAGGTTAAAAATTGGACCGATCGTGTAGGCTACTGCATGGCCAGCCGAGGCAGCCACATAAATAAAATTATTTTCCATTATTGTAATATGATATTGTCATATTAGCTTCTATTTGTTACTTTTTAAAAAGTTTGATCATTTTCTTGATAGACAATACAATTGTTTCATTGGCAGCACTCATATCTTCAGTTTTCTGCAATAGAAAAAGATAATTGGCTTAACTCAAACCGAAATATTATACACAACATACAAAATAAACTCTTTGAGAATCATTTTGTCTGCTTAAGTGTATAAACTGCCTGATCTGGTAAGCCTTACTATAAAATGAAACTATTTGAAAAACAACAATGTTATATGTGGACATACTTTGTATGTCAGTAGACATACAATTTGTAAAAACATACCTATATACCAACATAGCATATATCATTTACAAAAAATGTTGATGACTTTATCGAAACGAAATCTACACCATTAGGAAGGTCTTTAAATATCAACTAAAATTAAGAATATTAATTTAATTTCAAAAATCATCGAGTAAAATTTAGATTTTCCATTTGAAATTAAAAATATACAATTTTTGGATCGGTTTCTTTTCGAAAATCAAAAATTTCAATTTAATTTTCAATTATGTTTTCTTAATTTTAAACAGATGTTACTGAATTACAAATAGCATTTGTTTACTAAAAATAATACATACACCTATCCCATGATTTACACGATAGACACGTTCCAGAAAAGATCATGTAAATCGAATTCAAAAAAGTTTTTATGGAAAATCGTGTAAATCGAAAAAGGACAAATGCTGTATATAAAGAAATTTTTTAATATATATATTTATTTGTTTTAATGCAAAAAACACGTAAACAAAACAAAAACGTAACAAAATGAGTTAATTTAAAAACAAAAACTTAGTTATAAAATTCATAAAACAAGGTATTATTATAAATTAAGCAAAAAATCAATAAAATCTATCTACTGTTTATTAATAAAAAATAATAATTCAGCACATTAAAAGAGATCAGCTCATTTCAAACAATATTGTAACATAAAAAAATAAATTTTAATAAAACTTATTCCCAATCATTTTCGCTGTCTATTAATTCGTCATCAGTTTCCTCGACAACTAATCTTATCTTTCTGATTGGCGACGAATCACTTTCATCACTCGATAGTATTTCAAAAGTTCTGTTTCGATGTTAGCAATAACTTCAGTCCGCGCAGATTTCGAAATATATTTTGTTTGAAACTGTGACGAATTATTGTTCAATTCTTTATATAACTCCTGATAATGTGCCAGGCCATGAGAAATATATCTCTGGAACTTAAGAGCTCTTTCAACATTTTGGTCATGCTGGACATAGTGATTTCCTAATTTTCGTCCTAATTCAAGGCCTTCACAAATAATTTTAGGTGTCAATGCAACCTTTTATAACTCGTCTTCACCTGAGTCATCATTATCATCACCATCGTTAGCCATTTTAACTAAATCATCGTCATCCAGTTCTATGCCTGTTATTATCTCCAATATTTCTTTCTCAGAGAAGTCATCAAAACATTATCCTTCAAGTGTACGCGCTAATTGAATTATTTTAGAATATTCCTGCTCCAAAGGTTGACAAAAAATATTTTCCATACATACTCCTGGTCACAATTTTTTCCAGCATCCCCTGAGTATTGATTATCTAAGGGCTGTATTAAAGAAGTGGTATTCTTTGGCAGGAATATAGCTTGGACTTTTTCGAGTTCTAAAGCGCATTATCGATACTTTTTTTTTTTATTTATTTATCCATAATATTTACATTTACATTTCAATTTGAATTACATATTAAGTGTTCAAGATCGTTCTTTTTCAGCTTAATAATAGTTCTATATATTAAAAAAAAAAAATTATATATACATAAATATAATTTTTTATTGGAGGAGAAAATTTGGCAAAAACCTATTTGATAATTATTTTAACCTAAATACTACTTAACTACAGACTAGATAAAACCTAAGCTGAAACTAGCTCATTAATATGAAAGAAATCAGAATTCTGACATCTGGTATTAAAATTTTGTGTAAGCCTATTTATCTTGTCTGAAACTAATTCCAAGCCCGCAATATCATGAAGGCGTGTGGTAGAAAAAAACCAAGGAAGGTTATATATAAGTTTTAATAACTTATTTTGAGCTATTTGCAGTTTTTTAATATAGCAAGATGCGCTAGTAGACCAAACGGGGACTGCATAAAATATTACAGCGTGGAAGATGGACTTTAGAATAAGTTTTTTATTATTAATATTTAGGCTTGATTTCCTATTTATAAAAGGGTATAGGATACGGGTTAATATGTTGACTTTATTTATTACATAGGGTATATGATCTTTAAACTTCATTTTCGTATCAAGTATTATACCAAGGTATTTTACTTTTTGTTCCCACTGTATAGGATTGTTATTTATAATAATATTGGTTTGTGGTATATAACATTCTTTTCGTTTACCTTGTAAAGTATATCGCCTGAGTTTTTTCATAGTTCAATATAATTTTCCATTTATTGAAATAAGTTTTGATATCCTATAATGCTCTATGTAGATTAGCTATTATATCAACAGCCAAAATTTCAGAGCTTAGAATCAGCGAATATTGACAAAGTGCAGTAGTCTAATTGAGGAAAATCAGAGGTATATAAATTATAAAGGACAGGGGATAAACATGACCCTTGAGGACAACCTGCCGTTATAGAATGGCTTTCAGAACGGTGTGAGCCAATATAAACTTTAAATGAACGAAAAGTGAGAAAACTTTGAATAATTTTAGTCAATGCTATTGGGAAATTTAAATTTATCATCTTAAATACGAGACCTTCGTGCCAGACTGAATCAAACGCAGCTTTGACATCCAATAGCACCATCCCAGTTGATTTTTGATGGTTAAAGTTTGTCTTTACTAAATTCCTTATTCTTATCAACGGATGTGCTGTGTTGTGTTCCTTTCGGAAACCAAATTGTTGAGGTGGAATAATATTGTTGGCTTCTATAAAATCATTCAATTTAATTTTTATGACTTTTTCTAAAATTTTACTTACAGTCGGCAACAAGCTGATAGGACGGTATGAAGATGGACAATCAGATCGTTTACCAGGTTTTTTGATTGGGATAACTTTAGCCTCCTTCAACTTTTGGGGAAAATAGCAGAGTTTCAGACAAGAATTTATTATGAGGATTATAAATTTAATGCCTTTGTTAGGAAGTGCTTTGAGGCATCTATTATTAATACCATCGATGCCAGGTGATTTTTTATTTTTTAAAGTTTTTAATATATCAGAAATCTGTGAACTATTGATTAAATATATATCCACCGGATTAACTCTTAACGAACTAAACGATTGGAGAGTATTATTAACTAAGGAAGTTGCCTAGATTGGATGAAATGGAATAATTTGTAGCAAATGTATGCGCTAGAATGTCACACTTTTCTCGATTGGTGGTGTACCGAGAAAAATTTAGCCATTTGCCAACAGAAATTCGGTTACTACTACTAAAGTTCGATTACTACGATTGAAATAGTTTTGAAACAACTGAATATTAGTTTTCACAACAAAATTCGGTTAATACAACTGAATTTTAGTTGCAGCACCCACAATTTTAAGAAACCAAATTTAAATATGATTGTACTAATCGAATTTATTGATTTTTACCACCAAAATACACTTTTCAATTCGGTTGACACATTATTTCTCTGTGTGTGAGTATTTCTTCTGTAACAAAAACAATCATGATCTAAATTGATGATATATTTTAAAATACCACAT
This sequence comes from Delia radicum, assembly GCA_021234595.1. NCBI lineage: Eukaryota > Metazoa > Arthropoda > Insecta > Diptera > Anthomyiidae > Delia > Delia radicum. The sequence goes on along the minus strand of CM037854.1, from coordinate 98,174,832 downwards.
AAAACTATTTTGCAGCAGTTGTATATGCATGTATTGCTATTGCATGTAGTTTGATTTTGTATTACGAATATTTTGTTATTGTATTTTCGTCCTTCTTAAGCAAAACATGAAGGCAACACTAAAGATAAAAAACGTTGTTATCATTAAGAAATTTTTCTAAGATCAGTTGTATTTTATTCTCTTCTCAGAGTCAACAAAATATGATGTGTTTTTTCTTCAATTCACGGGCGCCACGGGTTAATGCTTTCCGATTTTTCTCAAATTTGCTCCATCTTACTTGAAGACCAAGTTTTACAAGATTCCCAACAATAATTGACAAAAATCGCTAGCTGGAAATAAAAAAACGTCGTTCTAAATTACATATTTGGAAATGGGAAGTACATACTTATAATTTTCATTGCAAATCTCATTGCTTTTAATGTCTTAATATTACGATTTTTGAAGTTTGTTCAAATTTCCCGATTTTGCGTAGTAATTTTTTAAATGTTTTACTTTTAAATTTTAAAAAATTAAAACCAAAAGTTTATTTTTCGATCTTTTATTATAAATTATGATGTGAGCAAGATTATTCAAGTTCAAGATCATTTGTTTTTTGTTAAACAAAAAACCGTGCAATGTTTATTTATTAATCAAAAAAGTTTTCTGTCCGCTAACTTAAAGCAGATAGACAAAGTCTGCTTTAAGTTAGCGGACAGAAACCTTTTTTGATTAATAAATAAACATTGCACGATTTTTTGTTTAACAAAAAACAAATGATCTTGAACTTGAATAATCTTGCTTACATCATAATTTTTAAAATTTTTTTTTTCTAAACACTTTTAAAGGATCGGAAAAAAGAATAATAATAATGAATACCTTTCGAATCTTGAGTTGAACAAAATATTCCTGGTAAAACTCACTTTAAGTTGTTCAAGAATTTTCGAATCTTCCGGGTAATTTTTTAAGTTTTTCTTTCCCCAATATACGTCACAAAAAAACAATTTTTAAAATCGGTCCAATGAACATCACTTGAGTTTTCTTTATGCAGATTAAAATCACGCCTCGTCAGAAGAAGATCTGTAGTTACAATTTCAACATTTGTTTTTAACTCACTATTCATTTGTGCTTATGGATTTGTTTGTTATTTAAACGATATTTAAAAATAAATTACAAGAATCATTGATTTAAATGAAAAGTAAATGGACGGGATTTTAAGTGATTTATCATACATTAAATTACATTTTTAGTTAATTTAAACTACAAACTATTTTGAGTGTAGATATGACATGTTATCTCATATAGTCTTCTGTATTGGGGTTATAAAATATTTAAAGATCAATTGGTAGTGTTTGATTTGCATACCATAAATTTAAAAGTAAAATTATAAATAATAAAAAAAAAACACTCTTGAAAACCATGTAGTACAACATGTAGTATGAGTAATAATTCAGTATAACCAATTATTACTCATAACTCATACGTGATGTAGCCCGTCAGTTAAATCAAAACGTATAAGACCAATGTAAAGATATCACGAAGAACACACCTCGACAAGCTTCATTAGTTTAAATGCCGTTATGTGATTTACGTACTCTTTGTTGCCTTGATTCTATATACGTTAACCAAATTCTTCCATCACGTCACAATTTTGAGAAAACCGCTGTTAAAGTTGCCAACAAAAATTACTATTTTAGTTATTTTTGAAGCCTTTTATCATACCATGGACACATTCTAAGGATTTAAAATAAAGATAAGTAATTATATTACACTTTACTCTTGAAGATACCGCAATGAGAATTTCTAAAACTGATTTTTGTTGCTGATTCTTCGCATATTTCGCTCTAGAAGCGTATTTCAGGCTCGTCATTTGTGTTTACACACAGAGAAATAAAGAGCCAACCGAATTGAAAAGTGTATATTAATGATAACAACCTATGAATTTAGTTAGCACAACAATATTTACATTCGATTTCTGAATATTTTGGGTATTGCGACTAGAATTCAGTTGAATTAACCGAACTTTGTTGTGACAACAAATGTTTAGTTGTGCCAACCGTCTGAAATTATTAATAAGCGGATCTGAGTCATAATAACCAAATTTCAGTTTGGCAAATAGTTACAATTTTCTCTGTGTGTATGCTTAATTTCTTTAAGATCGAGTCATCAAATCTGTGCAACTCATACTAAATTACTTAAAAATGTAATTTAAAGTAAATGATAAATCAGTTAAAAGCCGCACTACTTACTTTTCATTTAAATCAAATGTTTCTTGTTATTTATTTGTAAATATCGTTTAAATAACTAACAAATCCGCAAGAACAAAAGTATAGTAAGTTAAAAATAAATATTCAAATTTTAACTAACAGATCAGTGAAAATAAAAGTTATATTCAGTTATTTAAATTTGTTTCAGTTTTTTGTTTTTGTTCTGTTTGTTTTTCTTTTCTACAAAATGTATAAACACACACTACATTAGTAAAATTTTTCAATTTCTTGTAATTTGAATTGATATAATTTTGTATATAAAACAAAAGCAAACACGAATTTTTTTAATATTTTTTTGAAAAAAAAAATTATTTAAATTAAGTAATATTTTTATAATTTTATTAGTTTTTTGTTTTTATATACATCGAGATTATTTTATATTATTTTTTTATTTATAACGACCTTCCAACCAAAATGTTCTATTTATATAAAAAAATTATGTTTTTACTCTTACCCTCTTTCTATTAAACTACAAACAGTAAACTGCATACTATTCTTAGTGTATATGTACACACAGAAAATAGTTTTGTTGCCCCAACCGTATTTGTTGCCAACCGAATTCTGATAGTCACATGTACTACATTAAAAATATATTGTTGATTCGATAGTTGTAACCAAGTTTCTTTTAGAACGATAAATAAATATTGTTGCACATACCGACATTATTAATTATCCCTACTGAATTAAATATAAATGATTGTTGATTCAATCGAATTTATTTAAATAAATACACCATTTCCAATTTCAAATACATAATTTTTTATTTTTATTAATTAAAACAAAACAAAATTTAATACAAAATATAATACATATAATATACAAGTTTTAAACCAATCGTTTTCTAAAATTTCGTTTTTTGCTATTTCCTTTTGAAACCCAAAAAAAAAAATTATAAAGACATCCCTTTTTGATCTTTCTTATATACTGCGATTTCTTAAACTAAAGCAATTATTTGTTTTACATACTGTAAAATTATAAATTAAATGTTTTTAAGTACCTATCTATATTAACGTAAATATGAATGTGAAATATTTTCTAGTAGTAAAGTTTTCAAGGATTTATCTGCGAAAAATGTACTTCAGTAACTCACAAATGATTAAATGTTTGTTCTGAAGGAATCCTGCTTAGATTTTAAGATTCATTTTAGGTTTCGCAAAATAATAATACCTGTAATTTACGCATAAATGATGTATTTCTACAAAAGGTCCAAAATCTGGCACTTAAAGTGGAAAGATATAGTTTTTTCCCTAAAAGATACCAAACATATTCCTTACAGTCATAGAAATATATCTGTTAAAAAAGCTACTAAAGATTAGTTAAAAGCTATCTTGCAGAAAAAACTGCTAAAATTAGCAGATTTTTTTTACTAAATATTAGTAATATAAGAATACCAAAAATAAATGTGTTGAATTTACATATATTTAGTTATATTTGAGCTAAATTTTAGTTAATTAAAAGTAAAATATTAAAAGTAAAATATTAAAAACATTTTTGAGCAAAAAAAAAAAAAACTATACGAAAAGCAGTTAAAATATTCTTACAACCAATGCTTTGAAGTCCACACAAATTTATGCTGTACTAGTTCAATAATTGGTAAAAAACAAACAATACAGAATTAAAAATATAATTATGGTAATGATCGATACACCCAACCGTACCAAAATATACAAAATTATTACTTGGAAATAACAAAGAGTAGTTTCAACAGATTTTTAATATTTATTTCTTTTTAAAATGTCAATAAAAAAATTTTAATTTAGTTAAAATAAAAAATTAAAAATTAAATTAATAAGAAAATAAATAAGATAATTTTAATCAACAAGAAAAAATGCTGAGAATGTAAGAACTTGAAAGAAAGTTATTATTCAGGTAAGTCAAATTACAAAATTAAATATAATTTCAGTTTTCTAACAACAATTTTGGTCTTCTTTATTTAATATATAAAACTTGTCTCAAAGCGGAAGTTATACATATTTGAAGGAAATGAAAAGCAATAATTACCATGATAATACCTTAACCTTAACCTTTATCATTATTATATCATGTACTAAATATTTATTATTATATTATAAATTTTATAAAACAGAATCATATTTTAAACAGTGATTTGTTTAACTTGGAATAATTATATAAAAATTCGGTACAGTGTACTGAATACAAGCTCGCATAAAGGGGGACATTTCATCCCCCAAAATAAAACTTTGCAATACAAAAATGTAAAAAAATA
>CM037854.1:98090100-98170262 GCA_021234595.1 Delia radicum | reverse complement strand
TTTAAATGATAGGGAATTTTCTGGGCTTTCAAAAAATCTACATTTTACATCTTACTTTTGTATAGTTTTTGAGAAAATTAAAAAAATGTAAATTAAAAAAATTGTAAATTGTTAAAAAAATGCCTATTTTCAAATTAAAAATTTAACCCTTAAACGCAGCTAGAATAATGTTTTTATATTAATCTGCTAGAGAATCTTCCAAAGAAGAGATTGATACCATAATCTTGGATAACTCCTCCTACTTCCTGAGATATGTCCATACGGGACAGGGTTAATTTTACAAAAATCGCCAAAAAATCGCCGATTTTTGTAAATTAACCCTGTCTGGGATGGACATATCTCAGGAACTAGGAGGAGCTTATCCCAGATTATGGTATCAATCTCTTCTTTGGAAGATTCTCTAGCAGATTAAAGGAAAACATTATTCTAGCTTGCGTTTAAGGGTTTAATTTTTAATTTGAAAATAGACATTTTAAACAAATTACAATTTTTTTAATTTACATTTTTTTAATTTTCTCAAAAACTATACAAAAGTAAGATGTAAAATATTAAAAAAGTTAATCAAAATACTCTAAATTTCCTCCCCGTAACATTTTCCTGGATCCGTGCTACCTGAATTTTCTTATTTTTCTAATATGGTAGACATAACTGCAAATGTCGAAAGCTGTAACCGAATAATGTGATATTCGTAGTACGTGCAAGTACCCTGAATTCGGTTGGCGACAAATTCAGTTCTCATAAACGAATTTTTCACTATGTATGTTAAGTCCTTATATAGAATTAAGTGGCCAATATATCTACCATCGTTATAAAATTATTAGCTGTTCGGCTGTGTTGTGTACACAACTTCAAAAATGGTTAAAACGCAATTTGTAGAGTTTTTACGTGATGGAAAAATTTTGAAACAGATTTGAAATTAGCGAGACAACATCTGTTAAAATACTGTGTGGAATTGGTTGACATTAAATTTTTGAAGCAACCAGATTTGTTGCTATTTGCAAACTGAATAGTTATCAAAGCAATCGAAATTGAATTGTTACTGTCATACTCGTAAGTCTGTTGCTTAGCTTAATTTCTGTTGTAACAAATTCGGGTTGCCAGTGCGAATGAGTTTCAATTAATTTTAATTGTTATGCGAACAAATTTCTCTTTGACATATTTTTTCCAATGTGTCTTTACCCTATGGGGAATGAGGAGTCAATTGACCTAAAAGTGACTGGTTAAAGAAGGACTTATCACAGGACTGGTAAAATTTAATACTGAGAGTAAGTTAAGCAGTGTCAATTGTCCTAAAATTACCAATCCTGTGACTGGTAAAGGAATTACACACACCACTTAATCAGAATGCTTATTAACAAGAAAAAGCCAGTTAGCCAGAATTTTATCCATTGTAAGCTGTTTATAGTTTTATGCCCATCTTTAAGCCCATCTTTGGTTAGTCCTGTGGCATGCCACTATGTGGTTTAAAGCAGGACAAATGACCCCTCCTATGACAAGCCCATGTTAAAGTTGCCAGTTAGAGTAGGGTTTAGCAGAGGACTGGTCTCTGGCACGAAGGGACCGATCTTGTGGCACTCGCAGGACCGGTCCCATTCCCCAAAGGGTAAGACACAGACATTTTAAGAGTCTATAACTTATGATAGGAAGGCAAACTAACGACGCAGTAAAAAGAATATTTAAATTTACCATATTTAAATTTACCATATAATGATTTGCAACAACACACAAACATTTTTCGCTTTTTTTGATAGTAAAACTATTTTCAAGAACTGTCTAAAAATGCAAAAATCTTGAATCGTATAATGGGATTTAAAAGATATCGGTGGCCAACTTTGGTTTTATATGATAATCTATTATTATATAGGACAATATACCCACCAATATTGCCATCGTGTGGCGAAATAAAGTGCTTCGGGAAACTTCTTCCAAAGGAGCATTTAATAGAGAATAATATATGTGAGCTCAGACATGACCCGACTATACCTCCTAGAACAAAACCCCATAAAATGTATGTTTGAATACCACGAAAAGTTAAATATGCACGGAAATGCTACTTTATGCTGGTTGATTCGGATTTCAAATGCTTTTCATTAGATACCAAATTTATATATATTTTCTTTGCAAGAAAATGGTGCAATTTTTGACGCCATATTTTAAACCCCAAAATAAGAGATTCGGCAGCTAAAAAAATATTGTTCTCTTAATTTTTAATTCTTTATTACATATACGAATTCCATCGCAATCGGAGCGAACACATGAAATGACTCTCCTTGTAATTCACAGAACAGCCTTATAAGTCTGCAACAGATTTTATTCAAATACTCGTAGTTCGATTATTGCATTTGAAATATGACGAACAAAAGACCAAAACTGTGTTTACAGATTCAGATAATATTCACTATGAAAAAAGTCAGGAAGTTTTTTGAAAGGACATTTCAGGAATGTATTTTATTTTAAGATCAATAAATTGTAGCTTCATCCAGATCAATTTAAGGTCCCCTAAGAGTCTGAAATAACAAACTAACTACTAACCATAAAGTTTGGGTACTCAAAAAAATTTAAATTTCCTCTCGAATTCAATTATGAAAATTAGTTAAGCATGCAAAAAAAATTTTAATTGTTTGGAAATTTTTGGTTGCGGCCCTATCTGGCATAATTTAAAAAATAAATGAATAAATAAATTGTATAGAATTTTTTGCTTTATTAAATTTGAAGTTATGGTTACTAATAAAAATTATTTAAATCTGATTTTTTACTTTTTAATACAACTTGATATAATCAAAATGTTTGTGACAGGGAGGCGATGGTTAATAGACTATCCATAGGGATTACATTTCATAATATCACCTCCACACAATTTTTAAGGATCCTGTTTACGAGAAAGTCATTAAATTTACAATTAATTTTACAAAAACAAAAAAACTGAAATAAGATTACGTAAAAGAAGTCGCTCAATTTCATTTTTTTAAGCCATTTTTATATCTAAAATGCACCTTATAAAATGCGCCACATATAATGGTTCATAAAACAAACCGAATTTTTGAAATTCTGAGAAAATTTCCATTCATTTGAGTTCCCACCAGGGACCGTAAATAATGATTATTGCTCGTTTTTTGAATCAAAAAATCAATCACTTAGAAGAGACATTAAAAAAAGTTTATTGCACCATTATTATTATTTTTTGACAATTTTTGCATATCCGTCATGATTTTTAAATTTTTGATTTTTAAAGTTTCTTCAATGGTAATGATTATTTTTGAGTAATAATAAAAAATTCAGCCATAATCATTACTTTTGAGCAAAAAAAATAAAACTCAAAAATAATCATTATTTATGATTTTTATTTTTTTCGCTCAAAATAAAACTCACTTTCAATGTGTGGGATTGACATATCTCAGGAAGTAGGAGGAGCTTATCGAAGATTATGGTATCAATCTCTTCTTTGGAAGATTCTCTAGCAGATTAATGCATCAATCATATTTGTGGGTGAGGTTTAAGGGGTTAATTTTATAGGGCTTTTTTTGCCGTATTTAGTGAAAGTACAATGTGTTGGATGGTCATATCTCAGAAAGGAGGAGGAGCTTATCCAAGATTATGGTAACAATCTTTGGAAGATTCTCTAGCACATTAATGCATCAATCATATTTGTTGGTGGGGTTTAAGGGGTTAATTATTAATTTCAAAATAGGGCTTTTTTGCCCGTAAAGTCAAAATTTGGAAGCTCGATTTCTTCACCGTAGACGTATGTTTTAGTGGACTTTTTTGCTCAGTACAATCCCAAGGATCAGAAACTCGAAGCGCCCCATTAAGATTTTGTTCCTTCCATACTAATCGGCCCCACCCTAATATGTATATATATTTACACCTACATGAAAGGAGTTTTATTTTGAGCGAAAAAAAATCATAAATAATGATTATTTTTGAGTTTATTTTTTTTTGCTCAAAAATAATGATTATTACTGATTTTTTTTATTATTTACTCAAAAATAATCATTACCATTGAAGAAAGTCATTAAACTCATAACATAATCATTATTGTGTAATTTTTATTATAAAACTCATAATGATTACGGTCCCTGGTTCCCACACTAGGGATATAACTTTTTACCATTTTTTCCAAATATCAAAATTGGCATATCAATATGATTAAATACGTTTTTACTTTTTATCTGCCTTCAAAAAAGTTCACCCACCAACAGCGATGCAATTTTAAATATGTAGTTTTTTTGTAATATTTGGTAAAATCTATATCTATATATATAAAACAGGAAGGATGTGTGTATGTATGTAACGTATGGACTCCGGCTGGATCGATGTTGATGAAATTTTCAGGGACTCTTCAGAATATTCAGGTGGGTGACACTGCGAAGTCTGATTTTTGATTTTCGGTCTGTGGGCGGAGGGGCGTGGCAAAATCCAATTTTAATATTGTACCACCAATGCCATATACATATATTTATTTTTTTGCTTATTTTTATTTTGTTTTATTTTTTTGAAAGTTATTGTCATGTTTTTCAAAACGAGATATCAAACTCTTAAATCGGTAATGTAGTTCCGAAGATATTTACAGAAAACCTATGTTAATATTTACAAAAAACCTGCACTCATAATAATCCATGCTAAAATTACGAAAATATTGTCAAAACTACAAAAAACTTCCGTAAAATGAACAAATGTTGGTTTATTTACGAAATTTTTTGTTATTTTGACATTTATTGGTATTTTTTATGCACTGATAATAATCCATGCATAAAAATACCAATAAATGTCAAAATAACGAAAACTTTCGTAAAATAAACCAATCATTTGTTCATTTACGAAAGTTTTTGTTGTTTGGACATTATTTTCGTATTTTTAGCATGAATTATTATGAGTGTGCATGGATTATTGTCAGTGTATGTTTAATCTTCAAGCTATGTTACACGAACACAACAGCCTCATCCGTCTATTCAAAACAGCCCCTAGACCAGATGCCGACAGATGATTATACGGTTGTGATAAGAGCTGACAAGACACCGGCTGGTGAGCATGAGCGGCGCTTCAATGCACCGGTGATAGGTGACGTCGCAGTTGTTATGGTAGTTGTTTTCATCTATTCATTTTATATATTTCCATTTCAGCAAATAAAGGCGATAGAAGGACAAAGAGGAGTTGGGCCTCCCATGAAATTACAAATTTGAAAATGATTTACTAATGTGAATTTATTTTTTTAATTATTTATTTGCGTAAAAAAAATTTCTTGATTTAAAGAATTAATTACAATTAAAATTTGAAGGCAAAACAACGTTTGCCGGGTCAGCTAGTATAACATATTTACATTTGTTTTATATATATCCAAAAAATAGAACCACACACAGAGAAAATTTAGCTATGTGAAAACTGAAACTCTGTTATCACCACTCAAATTTGGTTATTAAGAATTTCAGGCGGTTGGTATAACTCAACATTAGTTTTCACAACAAAGTTCAGTTAAATCAACTGAATTTTGGTTACAAAACGCCAAATATTCTGAAATCAAATATGAATATCGTTGCACTAACTTAATTTATAAGATGCTGCCATTAAAATACACTTTTCAATTCGGTTGGTTTTTTATTTCCCGCTAACCACGAAATTTTTCGTTTTTAATTTCAGTAAAAAAAATGCAAAAATGTTGATTTTCTCTAGTTTTGATTTAACTAAATTTGATTCCCAAATACGGGAAAATTTAAATTAAATTTAACCATAATATATATACTATATGACATAAATTTAAATGACTTGTTAAAAAGAGAAAATATTTTTCTGTATTGATTTAGAAACTTAATTTGGTGGGTGAAGTTTTTTTTTGCATAATAAACCAAAATAATATTTTTCGTTAATAGCTCTATGAGAAATGGGACCGGTTCTGCGTGTGCCACAGGATCGGTCCCTTCAATGCATAGACCGGTCCTCTGCTAAACCCTACCCTATGTAAACAACTGATAATTTTAACATTGGCTTGTCATAGGAGGGGGTCATTTGTCCTGCTGTAAACCACATAGTGGCATGCCACAGGTCTAACAAAAGATGGGCATACCACAAGACTGTCGCAAAAGGGACATATCGTATAAAATAAACGAAAACTAAACAGCTTCCAATGTCTAAAATTCTGGCCAACTGGCTTTTTCGTGTTAATAAGCATTTTGGTTAAGTGGTATGTCCTCCCTTTACCAGTTACATTATTGGAAATTTTAGGACAATTGACACTGTTTAGCCCACTTCAGTATTAAATTATACCAGTCCTGTGATAAGTCCTTCTTTAACCAGTCACTTTAAGATCAATTGACTCCTCATTCCCCATAGGGAATATTTCATTAATATCATTGTAATTCCAGAAGTATCATATTTTTGTTTAGGGTGTCTGAATTTAATAGTAGAATTTTTACTCTTAAAGGTCTGCAATGCAGACTCTGCATATCACGAATATAACAAACACATACTTACACGAAGTTTTTTACACTTACTGATTGAAAACTTACGTTTGAACCTTAAACTTTTAATCCAACCTGTATTGTGTACACCAACGCATCGTAATCATAGCTATCAACATGATAACCTTCATTGCTTTCATTATTTTCTTTTAACTTGCGGTCTACCAGCAATATTCAGCTTTAAAGAAGCATTATAAAGATTAAATTTCTATATTATTTACAAAAGGCATATATCTTGAGTTAATTATAAAATTTATATACGTTACGTAAACCAAGTACACGTTCATGTACTAGGTGGGCTTGGAAGTCATTAGGCAGACTCGAAAAATATATATTATCATCACAATGCAAAAATATTATTAAAGATGGAATTTTTTTTTGTGGAAATAAATGCATTTTTTGCATTTCCATTTTCAGATATAACAACCGAAACTTTTTTAAAAAGCAATTTATGATACTCTAATGTACAAATTCGACATGTGTTTAATGATTTTCGTTATTTTCGTTATTTTTTTTTCTGAAAATCAAAATCTTGATCATAAAATATAGTCTATAAACTTATTAATCATGTTATGATATCCAATTTTGTGTATAAGAGCGGTATCTTTTTGAATAAAGAAAAACTTTTTTCGAAAAATTTCACTTTATTATTCATATTTATAGAATCTTTCGATTGTGACTTAAAATTATATTTTTGACATCGCGTTTTTATTTACAGTTTCAAAACTGTTGCCCTTGACTTCAGAATATATTTTTTTTGTTACAATTTATGTTGCGATTGACTAATCATTTTTCTATAAAAATACTAACAATATTTTAGTGGATTTTATATAGTTTTTTAAGATTTGATAAATTTTCAACTTTGGTGTATGATAATTTAAAAAAATAATCAAAAATCACCATATTTAGGATTTATATTCTGTCGGAATTAAACTTTGGTTGCTCATTTTCTATTAAAGAGAAGCTACATAAAAAACAACAAAACTTTTTTATGAAGAATTGTCCACATATCTGCAGTTTGGTTGAACATTTCGAGCTAATCTTTATTAGTTAACAAATCATATTTATCGCAGGGAAACTTAAAAAATTTAATAATTATCCAAAATAAATGCTGAATTTAGTTGTTTGAAAAAATATTTGCATTAAACTAAAAGTGCTGAGATTTATCGACAATAGCGGCAATTTTTTTAATAGTAATCGTGATTGAGGAAAACTTCGATTATTTAAAACTGAAAATGCATCGGAGATCTGACTTATGAATTTTGCTAGATTTTAGGTCGTAGATCACGCATGTGACTTTGACATTAGCTTTATTTTTAAAACATTCGAAAATTTAACTTTTACCAAATTTAAAGTATTTTCATCAAAAATTTTTACATATTCGTATACCTAAATAAACTGCGAATAATTTTTAATATAGTTTTAAAGTATGGACTTAGAGGTTAAAGAACCATAACCATTAATTGGAATTGGGTGAAGGATGTAGGATACTCTTGCAATTAAAGTGAAAACTTAACTTATTTTAATATTATAAAATCCCTTTTAATCGAATTTGCAAATTTTTAGCACATGTTAATAATTTATATTCCACTAAATTAATTTATTGGTTGTATACGTTTGAAAATGCGGAATTTGTGGCTTGTGGATATATCAACATTGTGGAGATAGCAAAATCCACCTTAATAATTTTTTAGGGCCACTCTCATGCACACTTTCGAGTTTAAGATTATATAAGTGAATTTATTTAAAGGAAAATATATTCAGAATTTTATTAAATTAATGTGAGTACACTAAAAAAAAGTGTGTAAAGTCAGCATCATTTTTGCTGAGAGAATCCTTACAGACAACTAGTAAATTCATCAAATATTTTGCTGAATTTAGCTAATTTTTTGGAAAGTGGACAGATTAATTAAATTAAAATACCAATGTATTTATTTACTATAAAATCGTCCACTTAACCTAATTTATTTTCTAAATGATATTAGCAATTTTTCTGCAAGGATCCTTTTAGCAGAAATGTTGCTGACTTTACTGACTTTTTTTTAGTGTATACACATTTAAAAAGTAAATTAGGTCATGCGGACAATTTTAAAGTAAATACATTTGTATTTAATTTAATTAATCTGTTTACTAGAAGAAATAAACCTGTAAAAAAGCAAAAGCTACTTAAAATTTGTTTAAAATAAGGTTGCAGAAAAATCTGCTAAATTTAACATATATTTTTTTTCCAGATTTTGAATTATTTGAAATACAGTTCGAAAAGCTCTTTGGAAAAAGTCGCACAAAAAAACGAAATATTACGAAAATCGATTACCCCCTCGATTAAATCAAATCGTAATTCCTATTATTTCAAAGCTCCTTAAGAAATAAAATTATTCAAGTTCGAGGCCATACTCTATATTTCTTTAATAGGATATTGTCCTAACAAATAATCCATAGAGTTTTTGTTTTCAAATTTATTAATTGACCACTTTCAGGAATGTGTTGATAGATCTATATCGGGAATTTGTTAGGTTCCGTTTAAAACGTGTTCTGATAATGGGCACCTGGAAAGTAAAATTTTTTTGAGGTCTTGAGTTCAAATGTCCATAAATGGAAATGCGCATTCTTTTTAATTCTTAAAAAAATGCTTATTATTGAAGCCTCGTTTACATTTGTTTATAACATTTAGGGTGGTACCTCGATTGGTCTCTGAGTTATATCTAAAATCGTGATAAAAGTATAAAAATTGAACTAGTTTATATGAGTTGAATTAACGACATGGTATGCAGCCGGTACACATACGAGTACATAGACATGTATAGGAAAAAATATGTATAAAACAGGAAAAACATACTTAGGACCATTATTTGGGCTATAACTCAGAGGCCATCACGACACCTGAAGTTTTTGCACAAACGTGGAGAAGAGTTCAAAAAAGCATATATTTATTTAAGGATTTAATTCGTATTTCGAGATATAGGCATTTAAAATCAAGACCCTAAATTAACATTTGACCCCTTTATTAACAACAACGATATGTATATCATTTTAAAGATCACATTTTTACTTAAAACTAAGACCAACAGGAATTTTGCGTCTTCTATAGTTTAAAAGTTATAGTGAATTTTGTAAGAATACTTTTGTCAATTTTTACCGTCTTCTGCTTATTTTTTGACGTCATATTTGGGAAACCGAATGGATCCGGAACCTCAAATTTATGTTTCGTCGATTTTTTGGCGAGTGTGACATTTATGGTGAATTTCATTTAAGTCGGAGGTGGTCGATCCGAATATTACATATTTTATTGCCAAATTTCCAGATTCTAGCTTTCTTAGATAAGTAGATACACGAAGCGCCCATTTTCAGACAAAGAAAAAAAATCGGAATTTGTTAAGAAATGTAGCCACATGTTGCTCTGATGAAATCTTAAATCCTAATATTTGAACAAGAATAGGTACACAGTAGTGTACAAGGGTAGCCAAGGGGTAAACAGTAAATCACTTTATTCTTGTCTTACTTTGATATATAAAAATACATGTAAGAAGTATCTGGCTTCTAAACCCATTTCTTATATTTTTTGTATCTAAAAAATATTTAATTCTTTTCTATCGATCAAAAGAAAAATCTGAGTTCTTTTTTAATATTTGTTTGGCAATGTATATGGCAAATATTCAGTGGAAATATTTTTGTTTGTTTTATTAGGGACATTACATCTGACAAATAAGTTGCTGGATATTTTCTCCAAACGAACCTAAACTTTTTGAAACGATTGCAAATTTTGCGAACTAGCGTTGATATTGCCGTTTTTCTGTTTAAAAAAAATCAAAAATAATATTAAATTAGTGAACTTTAAAAAGTCAAATTTCGTAAAGTAGATGGACTACTTCGAAGATTTAAAAAGCATATAAAAGCTTCGATTGCATACTTTACGATTTGCAATGAAAAAGAATTACTTTTTTGCAAAAATGCATTCATTATGCAAATGCAATTTTTTAATGCATTTTTCACTTTTGCTTAAATGCATTTCAAATGCAAATGCGATTTTTTAATGAACCTTGAATTAAATGCATTTTTGAAAAAGAAACGTTATTTTTGTAAATCAAGTCGTAAGGTAGGCAACAATAGTCTTCAGACGCTATTTAATTTGTTGATTATAATTCAGAAGATAATGCTAAAGGGTCCACCAAATAACTTTTTTTTTTTGAACTCCTGAACCAATTGGACTTTGTATGGCGTCATACCAAGGTCTTTGTGCAAAATTCGTCTCAATGATGTCTCCGAAATTTTCAATTGTTGAGAACGACGGTGAATTGATGTTGATGGCGCTTCACGCACACTTTCCGCCACATCAGCAATATTCTCGGGTGTACTCACTGTTTTTGGCTTTTCATGCTTTGGTTTATCGATGAGGATACCAGTTTCTTTGACTTTTTTCAGCGGAAGAATAAAACTAATTATCTGTCAAATCAGACATGAGCTAAGTGTTACCATTCACGAAATAAGCACTAGTTGAAAAAAAATGTTAGATGGCGGACCCTTTATTAAAAATTCATTGCTGTTATGATTTTTTTTTTTTTTAATTAAAAGTTTAACAAAAAAATTTAAAATACTAAAACAATATTCTCTTTATATGGAAAAGGTAGAAAACTATTTTTGAAAAAATCACTAATAATGGTTAGCATTCTGGTTCAAAAGAAGTAAAAATTTGAGAAATTTCAAGGAACTGAAAACGGTAGTGAGTATGCGTTTTCCAAATTTTAACAAAATCAAAGGAGGCCAAAAAATTACCGTGTTTGAATGTTCTCTCATGGAATGGACGATATTTAAATTTATTTTCTGCCTGGCCTAAAAATTCTCAAAAACAAAAATTTGTATCCATATATCTCTACCGGGAGTGTGACTCGATTGAAAATTATTCTATTAATCGACCAACAAAACCAAAATCGTGCCAACGGTTAAAATATCATGGTGTTCAATAAGTAACATTTCCGAATGAATTTTTACTATTAGTAGAATAAAATGAATAATTTAAAAAACATAATTTTTCTTAAAAAAAATTACTTTTAAACATTGTCATATATTTAAGGATTAACAATAAAACATTAATATAAAGAAAACATTACTATACCACAAATCCTGACGCCTTTAAAAAAGTCAGAAGAAAAATTATTAACATTTGATATGAAAAACAAAAAAGGCAAACAAGAAAAGTAAAACAGGCGCAAAATCCTACACAAGTTTTTTATGTAGAAGATACAAAAGAGCATAACGGAAATATGTGTAATTTCCAAAATTTTCTGCAATTGGATTCAAAACATTTTAATTTTTTTTGTATGTCATGAATATCCGATCCAACATTTTAGCCTGAAAATACATTTGGCCAGTATTTTAAAGGATCGTGGATTATTGATTCTTCTGAATTATTAGAGTTAATTTCAATATATGTTCCTAGAACATTTAGAAATATAAGTAAAGTTTTTCATGATATGCACAAATGAATAAGCTTTTGTGTATGTGTTAGCCGACCGCGTTAATCATTTATTTTGACGATACACAAATTATTGCGGTTTTATGTTAAAAGCAAATTAAAATTATTAAAATTACAGTTTTTCCTTGGATTTTATTACAGTTACATCAATTTTTAGATCTCATTCTCACATTTCTCACATTTCAAAATATATATTATAAAATAAAAAAATTTAAAAATACACTCATAAAATTGTTAGAATTAGAAATTAAAACTAAAAATGAAAAGTTCCGGTTTCAAGATATTTAATTGGGTTTGGGGTTTCTTATATGCAGTACTGCACGTGGGTCTTATAAGCAACAAATTTCCAGTGAAAATAAGTGTGAGACAAGGTTGTGTGCTCTCACCTCTTCTTTTTAACATCGTTTTAGATGTTGTCATAGAACAATCGATGAAAGGTGATTGCGGCAATGCTTTTGGTCTGCAGGGCAAATTGGACGATATTGATTACGCCGACGACATATGTCTCCTCTCACACATCTACAACAATATGCAAACAAAGCTTAATATCCCTGTTGAGAATGCATCCAAAGCTGGTCTAAAAGTTAACATATCAAAGATTACGTGTCAACACCAACAATACAGAGCCATTAAAAATTTTTGAAAACTCACTCGTAGACGTCGACAGCTTCTGTTATCTTGGCAGCATGATAAAAACTTCAGGCGGTAGTAAGGAGGACATAGCTTACCGCATTGCAAAGGCTAACCAAGCATATGGCGCACTTAACAAAGTATGGAAGTCAAATCACATAACTCTTCGCACAAAAATCAAACTTTTCAATTCTAATGTGAAAGCAGTATTATTATATGGTTCCGA
This sequence comes from Delia radicum, assembly GCA_021234595.1. Classification (NCBI taxonomy): domain Eukaryota; kingdom Metazoa; phylum Arthropoda; class Insecta; order Diptera; family Anthomyiidae; genus Delia; species Delia radicum. The sequence continues at coordinate 98,157,484 of CM037854.1, read as the reverse complement.
AACTTGGAACATCAGTAGAGAGGACACAAATGCGGTCCAAGTATTTTTTTACCCTTATTTGCGAAGAATATTACTTATTTTCTGGCCTCAAATAATTTCAAATAATGATCTTTGGCAAAAAACACAACAAACCCCCACTACGACTGACATACGAGTAAAGAAGATGAACTGGCTGCGCCATACCTTCAGCGAAGATGACGGCCCTAGACTTCCATCCCCAGGGCAGCCGACGTAGAGGAAGACCTGCTAACACGTGGAGACGTCAAATAGAATCCGAACTCAGTACAGCCAGAATGACATTTAGGGAAGCAAAACGACACGCTGAAGACAGAATGCAATGGAAATCATTTGTACTGGCCCTTTGTTCCAACTAGGAATTACAGGATTATATATTATATATATGCAGAAAATCATATTAAGTACTGTGATAAAAATTGTATAAATATAAAGATGTACAGCCTTAAAATTATTCTATGTCCTTTCGATGTTAGTATTAAGCTTATTTCAATTATTTATTGTACGTTTGTGTGGAATTGGTACAGCGTTTTAATTGTCACAAAGCTAAATGTTTTTGGAAAACAACTGTCTCTGTACCCCCTAGGAAAGAAAATATATAAATTTTTTACATTTTATCAATTCAGTCCTTCGCGAAGATTCACTGTGTATACCTATACTGAGAGTAATCTATGCGTAAAATTTCGAAAAAAAAATGCCAAAACAACAAAATTTTTCGTAAAACAAACGAAAATTAGTACTTTTTACGAAAGTGTTTGTAGTTTTGACAATAATATCATATTGTTATGCATAGATTATTATGAGTGTAGTTATGTTTTTAAGACATGTTCTTTTTTTTAAATGGGAAAACGCTAATTAAATTTCGAAAAATTTTCTAAAAGTTCATAAAATATTTGCGTTTTAAAATTTTAAAATGCCTTTTTGACCCGGATATGCTGTTTACGAAGAAACTCAGTTACTCTAGTCAATATCAAATGTAATGGTGAATGTCAGAATAGTAAAAGCAAAAGAAATACATTTTCAAAAAAATGTACGTCAATTCCTTATAAGTTTGAGTTGTTCATATCCAGTTATAGGTGCACTGACATCAACTCTATAAATTTTAACCAAACCTCAAACTCTATAAATTTAAACCATTTTTTAAATACTTTTCTATAAACTCAATTCCAGAACACGGCGAAAAACGATATGGAAGAAAATTCGAAACTTTAAAAATCTAGAAATTATTGTTTCACTTGCCAAGCTTTTTGCCAAGCAGCGATACGGAAATTACATTTTTGTGAATGTATGTTCTAAGTCTAGTGACACCGATATGTTTTGATTTCGACAGTTAAAAAATTGAGCAAAAACTGAAAAATAAATAAAAAAAAACTATTGTAAGTTTCAAGTAATTTGTTTTTAATTTTCCGACATTAAGTGTGTTGGATTACTTTCGCAGTAAAGTCCAGTAGAACTTACACAGTAACAAAATTACAGAGAGTAAGACAAATTTAAAAAAAAAGTAAACGAACGAAAAATTTGTAGGAATAAAAAAGCTGATTTTAAATACAAAATATTAAAAACAAATCAACTGGTCGTTATGGAAAAGATAAAAGTTAATTGAAGTTATTTTAAATTTATTTTCATCGGAATAAACATTAATTGCATTTATAGTAATTAAATGTGCTAAAGTCCCAAAACTTATTTAACAAATTGTGAAAAGCAATCTGATGTAGGCGTGTCCCTATCCGGATTTCATTCCTGCCCAAGGAAATCTTCAGGGGACTTTGTTATTATAATTTCTAGAGATATTTGTTATGTTAAATCACAAACTCAAAAGTTGTCAACCAGAAATAATTTAGAAAGTTTTTTAATTTCTTCCATAGTTAATTCTTTAAGATTTTCTACTTAAATTAAATTTAATATTTGTTTTTGTTTACTAAAAATACAAGCATATCTTTTCAATCATATGTTTTTTCTTCTTAAAAATTCTTACTGGGGAAAAATTTATCCAGTAAAAACTTGTAAGCTTTTTAGTATCAACCTGTCACTTTATTCTCTCTTCTTACTATTTTTTACTGAGTATTTGTGTAAACGAACACTTTCCTGTAAAAACTTTTACAAATTTGTATAAATTTTTGCGTAAGCGAAAACTTATTTATGAGGCGTGAAACTTTTCATGTCATAATTTTTAAGTACATTCTACCTTATCCTGACCTTCGTTTTTCTAAATTCAATAAACCTTGAGTTTCAACGTGTGTCAAACATTTTTGAAGTAGCTCATATATTTTTCATTGTTTCTTGTAATACTTACTTACTGTATGAAAGGGAAGGTTGGATAATTTGGGACGTGGGGTAATTTGGGACTTTGCATTTTTTCCCATATTAGTGCATTTTCATAATTTCTAATTATTGTGTCTTGTTCCTTAATAAATTCTTAACCCTTTGAGCAATACATATATTTGAGGAGGTGCATTTTTTATTACTTCACATAAAATGTTATAAAACAGCCAAATTTTTATCTGTATACATTACAACTCAGAATATTCAGACGAAGATTAAGAACTTTTCGTTGTGTTTATCTTATTTAATTTTATTTTGTAGTTTTATTTCTTTCTGTTATTTTTTTCTATTTCATTTATATCGTTAATTATCATCTAATAAACAAGAATTATCATTATAACAGTAGTTTTTAGTTTTAGTGTATTTTTATCGAGTAACAAATTACCCCACAACGTCCCACCTTTTTTGATTGCAAAAATCGCCAAAAATCCAACTAAAGAATAATTTAGTTGTGTTCTTTTGGGTCAAGAAGCTACACCACTAACCGCTCTTTGGAATGAATCTATCAAAATACAAAAAAAGTAGAGGTGGGTTGCTTTTGAGGAGATAAAAAATACTTTTTCCAAATTACCCCACATTCCCCTATATATATATTGAGTATTACTTACACTCCTTTGTAAATGTTTGTATGTGTTTTAGTTTGCTACTACGAATCACTGAATAGGATTCTCAAGGCCTATGATAAAAAATTTAAGATAATTAAGAAAACACACACAAACCATCGTTATCTGCCTTAACTAAATAGCTCGATATGTTTATAAATGTTTATAAATTTGTAGAAACTTTTTAAGTTTTTGTAATTCGTATAACGAGGCTAGGTGTTAATATTACGACAACAGCAAACAAAACAAATCAAAGATTATATACAACGACACTGAGAGTATGGATGAACAATAAGAAAACATACATAATAAATAGGCACATAAAACCAAGTGACTTGTAAATAAAGTTAAAGCAAAAAAACAAAAAAGTATTAAGACGCGTTGAGTTCTTAGCAGATATATTTTAATATGAAGTACAAACAAAATTATATTAAATACACTTTTGTTTTGCAATTTTTTTAAGGCTTAAGTTATCCTTGACACAACATCAGCACCATATACAGTTGGCATAGTTTTGCTTCATATAATGTTTATGACAATGATAATGTTGGTTTTGGTTCGGTTATATGTATGTATGTATGTTGTAGTTATGGTATAAATTACATTAGTTTTAAGTTTTTAAACATAAAGAGTGTTACAAACAAATAAGTTGATGGCAATATTTATATATACTTAGGTATTAGCAAATCCAATAAGGCAGCAATGTCATTATTAAGGATGTTTGAATAAATATTTTAAATGGATAAACAAAAAGTTCAAGAACTAAATTTTGTCTTGAATATGTATACTTATTGGGATGTAAATAAAACTATTATTTGCAAAAGTAAACCCTAGAAGGGAACATAGTAGTGTTATGTAAAAAAATATGTGACGAATTTCAAAGTTTTTAGACAATTTAAGGCAAAATATTTTCAAAAACTTTTTTTTTTTTGCAGATGTTTAAGCACACAAAATCATTTATCTTTAATGTAGCAAAAATTATGGTTGTTTTAAGATTAAATGGAATTAAAAATATTTAAATTACAGTCATTTCATCATTCAAACAAATTTTGATTAAATTTTATTCGTTTTTGAAATGGATGTGTTTGGATTTCATTAAAAGTTAGTACATTTTCATCGTCATTATAATATATCCGCTGTATTAATTTTATAGAAATTCCGTGTAGTTCGCGTTTTATCGTGTTGTGAATGCTAATGTTCAGTTTTACCAATCGACTGAAATTCGTAATAACCGAATTTGAGTCGCAGTAACCGAATTTTAGTTGGCAAAAAGCTAAAGTTTTCTCTATGTGAAATTATGCGATAAGACATACATAAAAGTTTTCGAAAATGACAAAACGCTTATTTGCGAATCATCTTCGTTAACAGATGAACTTATATAATCATTCCGGTATAATTATAAAGCTTAATCCATTAGACAGGAATTATGTTCGGTGTATAACTTTCTATGTGCACTTAATCACTTTAGGACTTTGATTAAATTCACTTATAACATCCAAATTTGGAATATGATTCTAGTCGAATGTAACTACCGGTAAAATCCACATACTAATCGTTAAACCGTAAAGCTACATGCTTGTTATACTCCTCGGTAATATTGCGGAATGAAAACATATTGGGCAACGTATTCAATTCAGTTAACGAATGTACGATATGCTTTTCCAAATTTTCCGTCAGAGCATGACAGTATGTCTCCAACAAATGTTTTGTATAATCTTCACGTAGATCACGTTTAGCACTGGTGTCTATAAAATGAAGTACATCAAATACTGGTGATGTATAGCGCATCGCTTGTAAATAGAAGAACTTTGCATCACTGGGTGAACTACAATTGGCTGAAAACTCAATATTTTCAACGGTTGTTCACTATCACATTCTTTAGTTTTGCCGAAGCTGCTTCCGCTGTAAATATAATAATATTTACCCACAAATCAACGTGAAATATCCACATTCATATGATCGCCTGAGTTGATTATACAATTTTGTATCTGACGAAAGAATTTATATTGAAGTTTTTCAATCAAACGTAATGGTTCAGTCAGACTACCATCAACATTCGATGTCTTTAAGCTATTGAGGGATTTCTGAATTGATGCATCCAAAAATATTTCTGTAAAAATCTTCGGCGTTTTTGCAGTAGACAATTTCATGGATTTCCTTACGTCTATCAAGAAACATTTCATTGTCCAATTTCTTTGCAGCTATCGAAGCCGCATGAAGTTTTGTCGACTTCTATAAAGTGAATGCAAAAAAAAATAACACTTAAATAAAATTTTGAATTTTAACATTTTCATTATATTTGACTTTATATTATTACCTTCATCCCTAATTCACAGTAGTTGAGTTCGAGACCGATCAAACGATTTTGCATGCGAAAAACAATTTTTTTAAGATCTTCCAAATTTAACTCATATCGTCCTGACCAGCATAAAAAACACTTTGGAAATATTTCATTTGATTTAATTGCAAAATGCTTCGTCACATGGATAAAGTGGACATCTGTATAAACTTGGTAGTTTGTCGTTTAAAGATGATAGACAATAAAGGCTCTATGCAATAAGTCCCAGGTGCAAAAAGTCCCAGTGCAAAAGCTCCCAATGAAATAAATTCTAAAAAAATTAAATAAGTCCCGTATCGAAGAAGTGAAATAAATTCTAAAAAAATTAAATAATTTCCAAAACAAAAATGAAACAAATCCTAGGTTTTGGTTGTTATTTCATCATGAAATAATTTCCAAAGAATAAAAATGAAATAACTCCCAAAAATAGTCCATGCAACACAAATGAAGTAAGGGCGTACCGTTATATTCCCCAAATTCGTATTGCCCAAAAACCAAAATGACATATTGCCCAAATGTCCGCATATCCCCCAAAATTGTGGATGTTAATATGTTATAACGACCTAATCAATGACAGAAAATCAAAACTTTTTTTTGGGTGCTATGGCATTTTATTTTGAAAAACTTTATTGCCCAAACTCATAATTTACTATTTTTTTTTTTAAATGTCATAAGACATAATGTCTTTTGTGTCGCACGCAGAAAAACCTTTATTTCGCGAAGCCTCCTGCCCCTAAGAGCGGCCGAAGGCCGCCACCCAGAAGAACTTGTTTTTCAAATCAGATGTCGAATCCGTTGAAATCTTATATTTTTTAAAAAGTCTATTTTATTAAAAATTTTACGTATATATTAGTGTCTAAACGTTAAATAAAGAGAAGGACAATGCTCTACTCTTATTTAAGATAAAAAAACAATCAATTAGATGTTTAAATGACAAAGCTATGACTGGTCAAATTATATTACTTATTTCAACGGATTGGACATTGGATTTGTAAAAACAAGTTTTTCTGTGTGGCGGCCTTCGGCCGCTCTGAGGGGTTCTTCCTCCGTAGAACGCGGCAGGCGGCTACGCGAAATAAAGTTTTTTTTCTGCGTGCGACACAAAAAATAGAATTGAAGCAATTCTTTAAAGTTTCCTTAAAACTCTTTTGTTTGATTTCATGAATCAGCCTTGACATTTAAGGTCTTATGACATTTAAAAAAAAAAAAATTATTGCGATTTTGGGCAATAACTTCTTTTTTAACAAAAAATGTTATTTCGTCCAAATCCATGTCGTATTGCCCAAAACCAAGAAAATTTTTACAACAACAATTTGTTTTAGGCGCTATGTCGTTTTTTTTTTCTTAGGCAATATGACTTTGGGGAATATAACGTTGCGCCTTCAAAATTTGTTAAAGAACAGATTATGATAGGTCAATTTAAGAAGATCATCAAAATATTTTGAAAGATCTCGTTATAGGAACCGTTTAGAATTTTAATAATATTAAAAAAATGAAAATGAAAATTATTCAAGTTCGAGGCCATACTCTATATTTCTTCATTAGGATATTGTGCTAACAAATAATCTATAGAGTTTTTTGTTTTCAAATTTATTATTTGACCCTTTCAGGAATGTGTTGATAGATCTATTTCGGGAATTTTCTAGGTTCCCATCACCAGAACACGTTTTGAAAGCGGTAACAATCCCATGCCAAACATCAAACATTCATATGAACTAGTTTACTCACTACATGAGAACTAATATACATATGAGTTTGAAGTTAAAGATTATAACCATTGATCAAAAAATAAATTGAAAACTTGTTTGATGTGCAAGAAATAATGAATTTTTGAAATAACACCGAACAAGAAAATAAAATGAAATAAGTCCCACGCTAAGTTCTGTTTGGACTTATTTCATTTCGGAATTACTGCATTATGAAATAACACCTAATACAAAAATGAAACAACTTCTAAAAAATTAAATAACTGCAAAATAACTGGATATTATTTCATTTGAAATTACTCCCAAATTTGAATGAACATTTTTTGGGACTTATTTCATTTTTTTTGGTACTTTTTTCACCTGGGAGTTATTGCACAGATCCGACAATAAATGTTCTTCATCTTCTTAATTCTTTCATTCCAGTCATTAAGTTTTTCGAAGTGAACCACACGGCGTATGAAAATATGATAATAAAATAATATTACTTATACGCCTAGGAGGTCATCATTGTACAAACAGCTATTACTAATACTTATGGGTGACAAAATTATATCACGCGCTTTGTTTCAAAAATAAAATTTCTCTAAACTTACCATAAATGAATACATTTGTAATATTCGTCAACAATGGCAGTGATTAAAAATTCAAACCTCAATAACTTATATTAAATACAATATGTTGGAAGTTTGGATATTTCTCTTAAAAATCTAACAAATGTCCCATATCCAAGGGTCAATACTTGGTCCTCTAATATCTATTTTCTCAACTCAATCATTGTGAAATACAAATGAATGCAGATGATGTACAACTTTACAAAAGTTGTGTGCCAGCTGATGTCATAGAATGCATAGATAAAGTCAATCATGACCATAAAAAAATATATGAGTGGCCGGCTGCAAATGGACTTAGCCTGAATGCAAAAAAATCAAAAGCAATGTTGATTTGGAAAGTTAATTCCATACTAACAAATTTGCCAGAAATAGTATTTGATAACCCAATAATCGAAATAGTGGAAACTGACAAAAATGTTGATGTGGTATTTAATAAGCATCTCAATTAGTCGGGTCATATGGTAAAATGTATGCGATGCACAGTGGAAAATCACTGTCATTTTTTATTGGCCAAAATGTTTAGAGACGATTAAAATTTTTTATATTTTTTCAATACACAGATAATTACCTTACCTTGACTTCAGTTTTAATTTCTTTAAATTTGATTACGTACTTATTAAAATATTCAAGGTTAAAGTTGAACTTAACATTTTTTTTAGCTTTTAGTGTGAAAACATGGGTTAGTTATTTTTTTATTTTTTTAATAAATATCATGTGTGTATAAAAATGAAAATGTTTACAATCAAAAAATGTGTACAATAAAAAAGTTAATAAAAGCAACTGAAAATTTTCCTTTTATTACTGAAAAAATAGCCATTTGCTGTCAAATTTGCTAATTTGTTTACACTCGAAAAAATGTACACTTAAAAAAAGTTAATAAAAGCAACTGAAAAATTTTCCTTTTATTACTGAAAAATAGCCATTTGCTGTCAAATTTGCTAATTTGTTTACACTCGAAAAAATGTACACTTAAAAAAAGTTAATAAAAGCAACTAAAAATTTTGCTATTACTACTGAAACATGTTTTGTTGTCTAGTTTGCTAAGTTTAGCAAAATAAACCTGCTGAACATAAGCGCAATGATTCTAATTTTTTCAAAATTTTAATATGAAAATATGGGTTTTTATTTGTTGAATCTTCTTTATTTATTAAAACATTTCATTTATTCAAAGCATTCAAGGGAAATAATTATAACCACAGCAACAAATTTCATAAACATAGTGCTTCAAGTCAGTGACGTGGATTTTAATCCAGTTAAAAATTGACAGTTTAAATCGGCGAACAATGTATATAAAACGACAATCACCATATTGATCAAACATATTAATAAAAAGATGGATAATAAAGGCGAAATTATTTATTATCTAAATCAATTACATATATACCTGGACTATGAGATAGACTGAAAAACTCGGGTATTTACAATAAAGATAAATTTGGACTGGCACTTAGAACCGAGAATGCAGTCAACAAGTTATTGAGCAGAACAAAGTCAAAGCTGGAGAAAGAAGAAAAATTTAATTTGCTATACAATATTAATAGTAACGGTGATGATATTAATTTATGCGATAAAGTATAAGTTGGCTCAACTAAGGATTAACCAAAAACTTGAATAGCATCTCACAAATCAGATCAAAATGCACATAATAAATCAATTAACCAAAAGAAAAGCAGCACTCGCAGCTCATTGTACTTTGACTAGTAATATTCCAAATTTCGATAATGTTAAAGCATTAATGTCTGAGAGCAATTATAGGAAGAGATACACATTTGAAACGCTTCAAATTCTAGACGATCCTAAAGAGAAACTTTTAAATTATAAGGCAGACAGCGAGAATTGTACCCAAATTTATAGACACACAATAGAAAAATATAAACAAACTTAAACGAAATCTCATACAATAAAGAGCGAAAACGCGGTTCATTTATTGATTTATTTAAAATAAAGTAATTATGCTAATTTATTGATTTTTGTGTTAAATATTTTTTTAATTAATGTTTTTAAAACTTATCCGAAAAACGAAATATATGATTGTAAGCAGAAAAAGTAACCACAACATAGCCACCTTAAGAATACAAAACTCCTATGTCGATAAAGTACAGAGCTTTAAGTATCTGGGGGTTACAATCAATGACCAGTGGGACGGTTCAAAAGAAATAAGATGCCGTATTGAAATGGCAGGAGAAGAATTTTTTTAATATAAGAAAGTTCTCACCAGCCATGACATTAACCGTGAAACAAAACTTAGATTCGTCAAAACACATGTATGGTCAGTACTCCTTTATGCAACGGAGGTGTGGACTATTAAAGCAGTTGACATAAAAAGACTGGAAGCCTTCAAAATGTGGATCTACCAACGAATACTGAAAATACCATGGACCCACTTTATATCTAACAACGAAGTACTAAGGCAAGTACACCGCGATAGACACCTATTAGCCACTATAAGGATAAGAAAAACGGCATACTTGGGTCACATTATGAGAAACCCAAAATATAAGCTTCTACAAACCATTACGAAAGCTAATATTGAAGGTAGACCTACTAGATGAAGAAAAGAAACTACGTGGCTTAATAGCATACAAGAATGAATTGGTATCCGAGATGTGGGGAATCTCCTGAGCGAGGCGAGAAATAGGGACGCTTTTGCAGAAATTATGAAAAATTTATGAAATTATTTATCATGCAATGTAATATAATCTACTTCAATTGTATTGGTCTCTAAAATTCGGAAAACGAATTGGCAAATGAAGAAGAAAGAAGAAAACTTTTCATATTATTTTTATTCAGATACCTAGAAAATGACAAATGAAATTTTTCGAAATATAGGTTGCCAGTAGGGTAGCCAGTCCACCTGCTAATGCTGCCATTACTGGGAGCGAATTGGGAATGCAGCATCTGTACTAATTAGGCTGATTCTTGTTTTTAAAAAAAGTCGAATTTTGACGGACAATCATTTTGTGAATTAAGATTCAAGAAAAACAAAAAACTCTCAAATTTTTTTAAAATTTTGGACATTGAAAATTTTTCCGGTTTCCAAAAATTACATATTTAAATAGAACCCTGGAAAAAAAAATATTTAATTTTTAAAAGATGGTTAGCGCTTATTATCATTGTGACAAAAAATGTTTTGAAGTTTTCATTATTTTCATGGCTCTAGTTATGAACAAAAAAAAATTAAAAATTTAAAGAATTAGAATAATTTTATTCACTACATCATAGAAATTAAAAAATAATAATACTGAAGGGAGCCCTTAATCCACTTAGCGTTTGGACTGATTTAATTATGCAGGATTTTGAAGGAAAGTCAGAATTTTTGATATAAACGAGTTTTAAAAGTATATTTTTGGTGAAAGAAACTAATTTTACATTGTTAATTATATTATTCGAACACAATTACTCAGTTTCAAACCACTAAATATTTGGCGCATTTTTAAATAAACTTTATGGTTATAGCTGAATATTTTCAAATAAAAAAAAAAAAATAAAAAAAATGTAAAATTGCGTCGGCATGAGGCGAAAAGCGCAAATTGTTATAGTAATATCCTCTCTTTTCTCTTTTGAAACCTAAAAGTTATAAAAAATTGCCATCGTCAATATCACCTAATGCACAAAATACGTTTTGAATAATTTTGTCAGGACTTTTTCGGCTTCGGTCAATAAGGCTTAATATTTTTTAATACCAATGACTATTATAACCACCAATACTAATTATAACCATCAATTTTGTTTTGTGGGATAATTAAGATCTCCAGCTAAAAGGTGTAAACGATGTGCCAAACATTTAATAATTCGGAACTAACTAATTCCGATCTAATTAAACAATTTACGATGCATAATTTGTTTCTTGAACAAAGAATATAGTTTTTAAACGTTTTTTTTTTTATCAAAAATTGTGATTGTCTTCCAAATCCGCCTAAAATAAATCGGTTCCCACACTGTGTGCATTATTTAATCCCTTCAGTATATGTATTTTTTAATTCTCGCGATGTGTTTAATGAAAATCGCCCAACATTTTTTTAATATTTAAAATTTTTACATTTTTTTTTAATTTTTATTTATAATGAGAGCTTGGAAATTAATACAAAATTTTAAACAATTTTTTGGCTTGGTGTGATTATAAACCTTAATATTTTTTCTTAATAAAAAAAAAATAAATATTATTTTTTTTTTGCTGTTTAAAAAAAAATATTTTTACGAAAATATGCATTAACTTAATGAAAAGTTTCAACGAACAAATTTCAAGTGCAATTTCATTGAGTTATTGCAAAAACTGATAAGTACCATGTAGATAGTTCTCTCAGCCCATTATATATATTAATCGGTTCCATCAAACTATATTTGATTGCTAGTAGTTCTGGAACTTGTTTAGGTATATTCAAATTTTAAATTCGATTTCCCATTAATAACATCGAGGACCTGTTTTACAAAATTTGACTTGGAATGGTAAAGGACTGATAACGGGTGGTTGCTATTAAAATTATAGAGTGAAATTTCTGTCATTAATATATTTTTTAATCGAATTGGTATGCCGCAAGTTTTTTCGGTGGACAGGCATTTAAAATTAAGATGTACCTTGAGTTTGAGTTTGACTTTTATCTTTAGATTGGCTTAGAAAAGGTTTTATGTAATCTTTAGAGGGCTACACTCAGTTGCAAGCTTTACCACATAAAATTCAGTAGTTTTCGAAGAACATTGTCACAAAAAATGTTGAGTCTAAAAGTCAAATTTACATGAATTTTTGGATAAAATTTTGAAAAAAATAGAGAGTATGAGTCATTCAATGTTAATCCGAATAATTTTTACACATCGTTATTTTTGTTCGCTTACGGAATTTAGCAGACGTATTCTTTTTTCAAAAATGTTTGACAAGGTTTTTTAAGAAAAGAAAAAAAAAGAATAGCAAATATTTTTTGAAGGAGATGTTTGCGTTTCAAAACATAAAAAACTTGAAAAATATTTCGATATTTCGACATGTCGATATTTTCTGATATTTTATTTTGATTAATTTTAAAACTAGATATTGCAACGGGACAGTACGGACGAAATGATTTGCATTTTCTTTGAAACTACTATTATCAAATTTAGACTCTACCTAAATATGTTTATTTGACGAATAAGGAATGAGTTCAGTCAAAATAGTGCACGAATTTTACTTTGTAAGTTCGTTTACATACTTCAAATTAAATATTTTTTTTTTAAAGTGAGGTTTTTTAGATATACTCAAAATGTGTTTTTAAAAGTGTCAGTCAAAAACATTAATTAGTTCGCCAAAAAAATGGATAGCCAACACAAACTAAGAGAAATCCCAAATCGTACTCTTAGAGCAATTGCTAAAAAATTAAAAGGTTCATGAAATTGGTCGGCGTTAAAAAACATTTTGATATTCAAATTTTTAATAGAAGTCCGCGAGCCGAAACGAAAAATGACATTTCTGATCCAGATAAAGATAAGAAAATAGTGTGCCTTTTGAAGAAAAATCCTAGCCTGTCAAAGAGAAAATCATCTGTAAATGCCAACTGTTCAGAGTTTTTTTTTTTTTTTTAGAAAAGGTAAAACAAAATATGAAGGCAGAAAGTACCGAGCCAATATTCCAGGAAGAATGAGGTGGCCAAAGAACGAGCCAAAATACTTTGTCGTCATTTTATAAAAAAATATGATTGTTGTATAATGGATGACGAAACCCACGCCATTTGTCATTTGAATATAAAGTATCTACTTTTTAATGTCTGACCTTGCATCTTGTCATTATAGCAATTCAGCGATAGAGTGGTGCCAAAAGAATAATGCCGTTTTGGTACCAAAAGAGTCGATTATACTTAGACCGTTAGAAAGATATTGGGCTCTGGTGAAAAGAATTCTGATGAACACAAAACAAATCCCCAAAGATCAAACTATATCGTCATTTCACGGCAAGACGGTCACTGAAGAACCAATAAAATCCATAATGGCTGGAATTTCTGAAATAGTAAAAATATTATTAAAAAAACAAATAACTCTGTTTAAAAAAGATCAATTTGTATAAAATACTATATAATACACATTATTTATATTTAAATATGTATTAAAATTTATTGATTAGATCCAAAATTATATTGATTTATTCGTGCACTAGATTGGCTGATCTCACTATTTATAAACAATTTTATTAATGACGGACACTAAACAACCACTCCACCAACCAGAGAGATTGCAAATTTAACATCCATCAAAATAACAAAACAACGATCCACCAACGAATATGAGGAGTAAACATTGGTTATTCTTTATCAAATATAGAGCAAAAAATGATATACATACTAGGGTATTCAATTGGTTAACCACTAGTTACTCCATTAGTCGACGAATTTAATCAAAGAATTGTTCACGTCAATTAAAATGGACAATTTCAAGTAACGAATAACTCACAAAATTTTGGTCGATTAATCGAGTTAAAAGAGTAAGTTAAGATACAGTTTATATTTTATAAAAAAAATTTATTGATTCGTATTTTTTAAAAGGAATGATATAAAACCATTTTTCTTATAAAATATGAAGCAATGTACACCGTTTTACTGTTTGCAATTTTTTATTTTGCTAGTGCCTGAAACATTGTATTTTTTGCAGTTTCTTACAGACATTGTTTAGGCATTATTCAAAAGATCCTTGAATAATTACATACATTATTATACTGAAATGAATGCTTACTTTATATAGAATCGATACTATGAAAAGTTAAAATGGTGAACTAAGAAAACGTCAAAAAGAGAACTATAAAAATAAATAAAAATTAAAAAAAAGTGATTTTATAACAAAATCTGATTGTTGTATCATGGATGCCGAATCCTAGATGCTTGGTGATTTTTCCCAGCTTCCATTGTCGGAAGTTTCCATAGCGAATTCAAGAGGAAATGCTTCCGACAAAATTTGGACAAAACAAAGTTTCCAACTAAATGTTTATTTTGGCAAGCAATTTGCAATTGCGGCACAATTAATACTTTTTACATTGCAGCAGGAACTTTTAACAACGATTTATACATTAGAGTGCGTTTTGAAAAACGGCATTAGTCATGAGAACATGAGGTATAAACTTTCTTAAGCCTGACCTTGCTTCTTGTCATTATAGAAAATCGGCGGTATAGTGGTGCCAAAGAAATAATGTGGTTTTGTCACCAACAGAAGGCGAATAGAACTAACTGCTCAGAAATGAGACCAATAGAAAGATATTGGGCTCTGGTCAAAAGAATTATGATGAACACATGCTACAACTTTTAAAACTAAATCGTCATTTCACTGAAGAAACCAAAAGACGCCATAATGGCTAAAATTTCTGAAAAAGTTAAAATATTAATAAAAAACAAATAACATTTTAATGTTGTTTGTAAAATATCAATTTGTATAAAATAAAGTTAAAGCAACTGGTCTTTTTATTAAAATTAACTGATTAGATCTAAATTTTTATTAATCTATTCGTGCTCTAGTTTGACTGATAATACTTCTTAATGTATTTATGCATTTTTGATTTTTAAATTTATGTAAACGTCCAACGAACTCACTTTTTGACAGCCAAACATTTGCCAACATCGGAAAAAGTTTGCTTTACAGCTTTTGCCATTTTCATTTAATTTGACATTCATAGCAGGAGCCGTAAATAATGATTATTGCTCGTTTTTTTGAATCAAAAAATCAATCACTTAGAAGAGACATAAAAAAAAATTTATTGCACCATTATTATTATTTCTTGACAATCTTTGCATATCCGTTATGATTTTAAATTTTTGATTTTTAAAGTTTTCTTCAATGGTAATGATTATTTTTGAGTAATAATAAAAAAAATCAGACATAATCATTATTTTTGAGCAAAAAAAAATAAAACTCAAAAATAATCATTATATATGATTTTTATTTTTTTCGCTCAAAATAAAACTCACTTTCAATGTGTGGGATGGACATATCTCAGGAAGTAGGAGGAGCTTATCGAAGATTTTGGTATCAATCTCTTCTTTGAAAGATTCTCTAGCAGATTAATACATCAATCATATTTGTGTGTGAGGTTTAAGGGGTTAATTTTTAATTTCAAAATAGGGCTTTTGTTTTGCCGTATTTTGTGAAAGTAACAATGTGTGGGATGGACATATCTCAGGAAGGAGGAGGAGCTTATCCAAGATTATGGTATCAATCTCTTCTTTGGAAGATTCTCTAGCAGATTAATGCATCAATCATATTTGTGGGTGGGGTTTAAGGGATTAATTATTAATTTTAAAATAGGGCTTTTTTGCCCTAAAGTCAAAATCTGGAAGCCCGATTTTCACCGTAGACGTATGGTCTAGTGGACTTTTTTGCTCAGTACAATTCCAAGAATCAGAAACGCGAAGCGCCCATTAAGATTTTTTTCCTTCCATACTAATCGCTCCACCCTAATATGTATATATATTTACACCTACATGAAAGTGAGTTTTATTTTGAGCGAAAAAAATAAAAATCATAAATAATGATTATTTTTGAGTTTTATTTTTTTTGCTCAAAAATAATGATTATTGCGGATTTTTTTTATTATTACTCAAAAATAATCATTACCATTGAAGAAAATCCTTAAAACTCATAACATAATCATTATTGTGTAATTTTTATTATAAAACTCATAATGATTACGGTCCCTGATTCATAGTCGCTGCAGAAGCTGTTGTAAATTGTTAAGGTTTGGATAATGGGTTCAGTGATGTGGCTGGTAGTTTTTACGATTTTTAAAAAGCGTTTGATTTAGTAGACCATAAAATATTAATTGAAAAACTTAAGTATTTTGGGGTTTATGAAAAGCACTGGTTTTGTTGAAGAACTATTTATCAAATCGGAAATAATATTTAAAACTGTCAAAGTTATACTGATATAGTAGAGTGTGGAGTACCACAAGGGAGTGTGTTAGGTCCTCTGTTATTAAATTTATATGATATAAAAAATTTAGAATTGTTTGGGAAATTGTACATGTATGCAGATGATATCTGTCACGAATTAGCTTTAAAGACGTATATGGAGTATGATGCTGCTATAATTACAAAGTATGTTAGGCTAAATAAACTTATTTTAAATTAATAAAAAACCAAATTGTTGAGATTTCGGCCATATAGAACAGATAATCAAAATTTTAGTATATATATTGAAGCAAAATAAGTATTTGAAGTTTGTTCAACAAAATATCTTGGACCTTATCTACAAAACAATCTTTTGTGAGATAAACATATTGAGACCTTTAAAACAAAGATTATATCGATTATTGGTATGCTTTACAAATTTAAGAACAAGTTTAATGAGAAAACGAAGCCAATTATATACCGGTCATTAATTCATAGTCAGTTAAATTATTTGCCCTTTATATATACTTATAAAAATAGCAATGAGTTAAAATTGTTACAGAGTTCAGAATAAATCTTTAAAGTCGTTTTTAAGAAGCCTTTAATATATTCCACAATAACATTGGATAAGGATATATCGAAAACAATTCTACCTATTAAAGGATTTTATAAAATGCAGTTGCTTTTGCACGTTATTAAATCGATACATAACATAGACCATCATACAATTTCGTTTGTTAGGAATTAAACCGTATTTGACACACGAAATAACATGAATCTGAGAATTGCAAGATGTCGTTTGCCAACAACGAAACAAATAGTTGAACATGTGGGTAGTTTTGAGTTCAATAATTTTCCTCAGAATTTAAAAAACATTAAAAGAATTTAAATTTTTAAAAATAGTTAAAAAGAGTTTCTCCTATAAAATTTAGAAATGCTTCTACTATAAATATTTATTTTGATATGTAATATAATACAAAACATAATTTTGTTTCCTTTTGTAATATTTTTTGCCAACTCTCCTCAATAATGCCGAAGTTGCGCTAAGGCACTTTCTATCTTTTGTAAAATATTTCCTTTTTTTTGAAAATAAACTGAAAAAAAAATAAATAAAAAAATTTTTTTGGGCAAACTGTTCAGTCAGATATTGAGAGTGTTCTCTGCATGATATTAATGATTCTTTGTAGAAAATAAAAACTTGTTTCATAAAAAGTAGTAATAAGCTTTTCCCTTATTTTAAGAAATTTTCCGTTCTCTTTATAAAGAAAAAGTTATTTTAGTTTACAGAATATCTTAATTATTTTTCGTCCAATAAGGTTTTCTTTGCTCATCCACCATTATCTACAATTATCCATTAACTAATTAATGTGGACATATTAAATAGTAGAAGGTTGACAAATAGAAGCAGCATGCCGAATATGCGGAGTACCAAATGACGACCAAATATTCTTGAAATATGATAAAAAATTATTTTGGTCAAAATCGATTATAAACTTTTGCAGAATATTTTTAATTAATTCCGCTACTTAATTCAACTTACAAAAAACTTTCAGATGCATTTAATAAAAAAATTTTCTGGGATTATCTCAAAAAGTAAAATAAATGTATGTCTACCAATAATTTCTGTTATTTATATTTGACCGCTACTTTCTCGCCTGCTATTTGTTGAAATATATGAAAAAATATATTTTTCGATATTGGGTTCAATGGAACAATAAGTACACACTATTACATGCCAATAAATGTATTACATATTTTTTTTTTTTTTTTAATTTCGCTCATATTGGCAAAAATTGTCACAAATACCAAAACTTTAAGAGACCATAAAAATTAAATTCAAACTATCTTTACAAAACACTTTAGCGGTTGTCTTTATCTTCAACTTTCATTTCGCATTGGAAGCAATGAAACTGACGGCGGTGACCAAAATTTGTTGCACAGTGGCAATAGTAGCAGTTTAGTTATGATATCAAACCTGAAAATTCAAAATAAAATGCAATTTTGATACTTCTTATTAGTTTTAAGAAAACTTTCATTTATTTTGTGAAGAAAAGTTTCATAGATTTACCGAATTTTTTGTCCAACCAAATTTTCTCTGTATTTTGTAAAAGGTATTTAAAAAGCGATTTTTGCAACAGCTTATTTTGCTGAGTGATTCATTATAGCCAAAGTTTTATATATAAAATGCCATCGTTAGTTGTGTTTTTGATACAATTTTCATATTTTATAATCAACTGCATTTTCATTATGATTTTACACTAGAGTGTGCCCTCTTCCTATATTCAAAAAAGCTGCTAATAGTACCTGCATTAAATAAAAATTTCAATGAAACTACTTAAGCTCATCTACTATAATTTATATGATAATATTATACTTAAAAGCAACTATTTTCGTTGATGACAATTATTCCGAAAAAAAATATTTTAAACTTTATATATAAAAAAATGCATTCAAACTAGTTTCAACATCATATCCAAGTATGTATACAATGTATATTATACATTCAGTTGCTATAAACGAAAATCCTTATAGCATTTTATTAGCTCAATTGTAGCATTTTATCAAAAAGTATATGGAATATTAAAAAGTTATTTTTTTCCCCTGTTAGCTTAAACTTTATTCTCAAATTAATAAAATAAGTATCCACTAAAAAATATTATGCTCAAATTAGGAATAAGTGCACTAAAGAAATTGCTTTATGATAATTTTGTAATCGATAATATTAGAAAAATCATAATTTAAATATATTCTTAGCACTTTAGAATCTCTGTAAATACGAATTTATTTAAAAGAATTTTTATAAAAAAATAATAAACGAATTTGTTTAAGTCAAACTGTGTCAAAGTTTCATAACGTTTTTCACTATAAAACTAGTTTCCAATAAGTTCTTCCTGAATAGTAATTTGAGACTAGTTCTTTTTTAGCTCCTAAAAAGGAACCACCTCTATTTTTGTTTAGTTTTTTTCGCAAAGTGTAGTGGTGCGGCTTCTTAAACCAAAAGAATATAACTAATTTATTCTTTAGTTGGATTTTTTTTTTCGATTTTTTCAAAAAAGAAAATGTGGGTAAGTTTAGGGCGCTGTGGGGGAATTCGGTACTCTATAAAAAATGTACCTAAATTCAAAAAAACTATAGTTTTGTCGGTAATTCTTTTTAATTAGATGATAATTAAAGAGATAAATAAAAAAAGAAGAAAAGTAACACAAAGAAATAAAACTACAAAAAAAAAAAATATATGATAAACATAAAGAAAATTTCTTAATATTCGTCTGAATTTTCTGAGGTGAAAGAAATGCACTGCATATCCCTATTGTATGTGTTTGCAGTTCACTGAATTGTTAAAATTTAATTGCAAGCATATTTATTGATAAAAACTATCCAAAAACTTATATCGAAATAAATTGGGGAAGATGATGACAGAAGAAGAATATTTTTTTATATTTAACTGATGAAAACAATATATATGTTTATAAAAACTAGAAATAAAATAAAATAATATGCCTCCTAAAATATGGATTGCTCAAAGTGATAGTAAATGAATAAGTGACAAGACACAATAGATATAAATTCTAAAAATGCATAAGTATGGAAAAATATGCAAAGTCCTAAACTACCCCTGGTCCCAAACTACCACACCTTCCCTACTTGTTTTCTATTAAATTTTTAATGCCATTTAAGGCAATCAAAAATTTCGAAACTAACACTTATAATCGCAATTTGAACAAGAATAATAGCTAGTTAGATCCAAAAAACAAATATTTTTGTGGTTAAAATAAATAAATTATATTGAGTTTTTTAAGATATTTAATTGCTTTTGATCAACAAACATATTAGGAATTTAAAAAGTTGTCGATAATTTAAGTCAAAATATTTCCAAATATTTTTGGAATGACAAACATTTTGTGTATATGTCAGCCAATGTTTAAGCATGCTAATTCATCCGCATTAATCATTTGTTTTTAACGGCGTAATTATCATATGTTAAAATATAAAATAAAACACCACCGAAATATATAAAAATAACAAGGTTGCCCATCGAGTTTGTAATTGTTTCGATATTGTTATGGTTATCGGTGTTCCATTCATATCGGTGTCAATATAACCGATACCGTAAAGATAATAGCGTTATATACGTTATGTATTATTGAAATAATTTCAAAAAATATAAAAACGCTTTAAATTAATAAAAAAAACTCAATTGTATAAATATTTATTTGAAGTACTTATAGTTTATTCAATATACGTTATTTTAAAATATGAACATAGTATTATGAAAAGTTATTAAATATTAACATTTCTACTTTTTAATCAAATTTTTTTTTTTAAGTTTATCGAAAATGGAACACAATCGAAAATCATACAAAAAAAAAAATAAGTTTATAATTTCATACAAAAGCGTTTTTAAATCAAATTAAAAGCTTAAAAATTTAAATTGATTAACAGTTGCTGAAGTTTTTTATAAAGATAATTATATTTGTTACAAAAAACATATATTTTTTAAAGCGATTTAATACCGTCATCATACCGGTATTACACACAGAGAAAAAATTTGCTATTTGCCAACTAAAATTCGGCTATGTTGACTCAAATTCGGGTTTTACGATTTTCAGACTGTTGGCACTACTTAACATCAGTTTTCACAACAAAGTTCGATTAATTTAACTGAATTTTAGTTACATCAACGAAACTATTCAGAAATCTAATGTAAATATCGTTATTAGTTCATACAATTAATATAGAATTTTCAATTCAACTGGCCCTTTATTTCACAGTGTGTAGGGGAAGCGGTTGCGTTATACCGGTACTTTAAAATTCGGGGGTTTCGGTATTGGTATTGGTTATCAATTTAAAACGGATAAAGCTATTTAAAAGTTATAGGTGGCCAACCTCGAAAAGTACACAAAAACATGTTTGTCTTATACACTCAAAACAACTTTTTTAAGGAATATACATTGAGCCTCATTTTCACAATGTCCCTTTAGCTACTACTGGGACTTTAACTGACACATTTGTTGTTGTGGCCCATATAAATTTTCAATTTAACTGTTTGTTAAATTTCAATAATTCAATAATTTCAATAATTCAATTCAATACTCGGTTCTTAAACTTCAAAGATTTTTTTTTTTTTTAGCTTATTTTACCATTTATTAAAAAAAAAAAAACTACATATCATATGTATATTCTGTACCAGTTAGTATTTTCATTTAAAATAAACTTTTACAAAAAATTCTTTATTTGAACCAGAAATTATGATAGTGAAAATAAAAGAAAACCTGTTGTTTATAACAGATTGGTAGTTAATTTTTGATATCTAATATAAAATCGTTTTCTTTCACGGATTTTGGAGTTTTTTTTTAATTTTTTATTGTATTTTTGATAGTAGAAATAAATGAAAAACGTATATTTTTGCGGATTTCGGACTTTTTTAAATTTAATTTTTTTATGTTTGATAGTAAAAAATAAAGGAAATTCTTTAATACAAGTTTGATATAATTTTTATTAAAAATAAAAATTATGTTTTTTTTGGCCTTTAATAAATCCAGAAAATTCCCGAAATAGATCTGTCAACACATTCCTAAAAGGGTCAAATAATAAATTTGAATTTCAATGAAATTCTTTTATTTTTTTGGATTTTGAGTTAATTTTTTAATAGCTTAGAAAAATGAAAAATTCATTTGATTTAAAAGGAAAGTGAGTAGACCTTTTTATCTATATGATTAATAGTTTTAAAGTACATATTCTTTTGTTTTTAACAACGAGATATTGCGTGTGTACTAGAACTTGAAAGAAATTATTAATATTTTGAAAAACACGCATTTTTTAGGTTTTATGATATTTTAATGGGTTTAAGTTTACTTATTTGCAGGAAATCATTTTAAATACTTTTGTATTCGCAAAATTAAAAATTGTATGTATCGATGCTTTTGAGCGTATCCAAATTTTGTTTACTTCATAAAGTTTAAAAGCCTTAACATTTTGTGATACCTTTCGACCTTTTATTATTTAGATTATTAAAATGTTTCTCTTGATGTACGTTTTGTTGGAATTGATTCACCGCTTTTAGTTATCACAAATCGAAATTTAAATGAAAAAATTTAAATTCTTTAGTCCGTCGTGAAGATTCACTATAGACACCTAACTATGTTCTCAAATCATGTTTTTTATAAAAAAAAGAATTCCAACAAAAATTAAATTTCGCTAAATTTTTATAAAGTTCATAAAATTGTTGAGTTTAAAATTTTAGAACACGTTTTTGACTCCGAGTTTACTCATAAACTTTAAATGGAGCTATTCCGACCCGAAATCGTAGATTTTAGTGAGCTTTGGTTATATTGTAAAGGAGCAAAAAAGAAACATGTATTTTTTTAGCTGCCCAATCTCAGGTTTAAAGTTTAAAATGTAGGGTTCAGTACGTATTTGCTTAAATATGTAAACTTGTCTCTAATTTACGAAAACGAGATTTATTAATGCGCTGGGTTAAAGTACTCAAGAAAACAAACATTTTGATGCCCCTATTGAATATTTAGTGGCAGCAGATCTGACCCATTTTTGAAATATTATAAATATAGCGGAAAACAGCTTTTTGGGAAAAGTTGCATAAAAACCGTAGTGTTCCGAATATCGGAAAATATTCAGACACCCGCTGGATTAAATTAAATTGGCATTGATATGCGTTATTTTTTAGCGTAATACAAACAAATTTACTTAATAAAATGACAGATGTCAAGTTACTCAAAACAAAATTTTTAAAATAACAAAAATACTTGAAAATCTTTAAGAATAATTTATACATTATTTGATACCAAATTTGTCTATAGTTGCTTTTAAAAACTAGAACGAAATAAACCGATAACAACGTAAAATTGGCTAATTTAGTAACTTAGTAACGCCTAAGCATGAGATTGGGCAGCTAAAACAAAACAGGGGTTCCTTAAATGTTTATTCTCTACAACATATTCGAAGTTCATTACGATCTGCCGGTCCTTGTCAGTTCGCGCAATACTCTAGCTAATTTCAAATATAATTGTGAATGTCAGATGAAAAATACATACATTTTCAAAAAATTTACGCTAATTCTTTATAAGTTTGTGATATTCGTATCCCGTTATTGGTCACTGACATCAACTTGATGTACATTAAACGTTATAAAATTACAAAGTTTTTTAAATACTGTTCTCCTAATTCAATTACATTAAACGGCGCAAAGCCCATATGGAAAAAACTGCAAAAGTCTAGAAATCAAAAAGTTTGGTTTCAACTTTTCACCAAGCAATGTAGCTATGGAAATTACTTTTTTAGCGAATGTATCTTAAATTTTTATTTTTCATAATAGTTGACATAAAGGTTGATATATGAGTGTTAATTAATATTAACGAATCCCAAATGGAAATTAATAATTACCTTTTTACAACATATAAAGAAAAACTTCGAAAAAAATACCTGGAATAAAAGGTTAACGCTAATCTATTTTCATAGATACCAATCTACTCATCAGACATCATGTATTTTTCACTCAAAGGTTAACCACCTATTAATTCTTTTATTTATGTTAACATATTCTCATTAAATATAAATAGCAGACATGCAATTGGTACGTTTACCTTGACCTTTTCTGTCAAATGTTTGCTTAAATAGAAAAAGTACACTGATAATATTTAGTCGTTAAAATCAAACTAATACTACTAAAAATAAAAAAATAAAACTACTAAACATATAGTAAAAACCAGTCTACTAACATTTCTTTTAAATAAAATGTTTTTTTCAGTTATTTTTAACTATTAAAAAACTAACTCAAAATCGGTAAAAATTCAAAACTTTCTTTAATTTTCACTATACAAAAAAAATAAAATAAAAAATTTTAAAAACTCCAAATACCTTAAAATTAACTATTTTATTTTATGAAAATTATTCTAGTTCGAGGCCATACTCCATATTTCTCTATATAATCTATAGATTTTCGTTTTCAAATTTATTAATTGACAACTTTCAGGAATGTGTTGAAAGATATATTTCGGAAATTCCTGAAAGTTGTCAATTAATAAATTTGAAAACGAAAATTTTATAGATAATTTGTTACAACAATATCCTAATAAAGAAATATAGAATATGGTTTCGAAATTAATTTTCATTTTCATTGCACAATTAAAGGTCGAAAAAACATAATTTTTATTTTTAATAAAAATTATATCAAACTTTTATTTATTTTAGTTATCAAAAATTAACTAACAAATTATTAAAAACAACAGTTTTTTATTTTGTTTTTCATATCATTAACTTTTTGGTTCGAATAAAGAATTTTTTGTAAAAGGAAATTTTAAATGAAAATACTAACTGGTACAGAAAAACAGTATTATATATAGTGTTTTTTTTTAATAAATTGAAAAATAATTAAAAAAAAAAGAATTTCTTTGTAGTTTAAATGTATATCATTAAAAAATTAAGTTTACTGAATACTTTTTAAATAAACTAAAGCCACTTACTGTTAAAATAATATGAGTGTATAGTCTACCTTACAGTGTCCATCGTTAATCTTAATTAAAAAAAAAGCTTAAGAATTAAGAGGCATCTAACATCAGTTTGAACAGGTACTACATTTCTTAATTTTAATAATAAGTATATGGTATAAAAATTAAGAAATGTAGTACCATAAAGGTATTCGCTAATTTTGGATATCGCTCATTTACTTCAATAACGACATAACTCAAAAAGTTTGCTTTTGTAGAACACGAGTTTAAAGTTTTCAATTTACTCCCACCTCGAAGAAAAAATAACGACATAATTTCTCTCAAGAGGTGAGTATACAAGATATCAGTACGAGTTTTTTACACAATATGATACGTGATGTAACGAATAATTCTGCGTCATTAGCTCAAAAATCATGTCTTTTGAGTTGTGATGTTCTTGAAGTAAATGAGTGATATGTTGTATCCTCCTAAATAAAATTACATATGCTAAAATTTGTTCTCGATATGACAATGCTTTTCTGTCAGTTTTTCTCTGTGTTTAGGATAGGTACAAATGTGTGTTTACAAGCCAACTGTCCAGCTAAAGAAGTATGCCTTAGCAATACACAGTTGGGTGTATCACAAAAATGTTGGAAGTAATTCAGCCATTTCTTACTGGCTCATCGGATTGGCATGAAACTTCATAATCAACATAATTTCAAGCTTAAGTTTCAAGCAGGGCCCAATAGATCCATCAGACGCTGGTCAGTTTGACTCCAAAATAGGATACCTCGGGTATTACAAAATTTTTAGAGCTTGTCAAATTTATATTTGTTAACCGAAAATGTGATTTTAGTATTTTTGTCGTAAAAATGTAGAAAAATTCTTTTGTCTCCAGATTAAAAGTTTCTCAAGGAACACATATAGTATATATACATATATTTTTTTGAAAGACTACTAAATATAGTTGCATTTTATGTATTTTATATTCCCCAGTTAGTTATCGTTCTGCCCCCAAACCGCACCGAATTCGACAATTTTTTTTACACAAATACCAAATTTAACCAACTTTTTGTTGAAAAATTAATAATGGGAGAATGTCCTCCAAGTTTGTCTAAATATGATAGAATTCGCCTTTTTAACATCGCTTCATATGTGGACAAGTAAGCAATAAATATGTAAAATAAAATTTTAGTAAATATTTTTTGGCTTTAATAAAAACAATAGCAAGGTACAGCTTAGTATTAAATTTAATTACAATACAGTTATTAATAAGTATTATTGCAAAATAAAATTTTTACATTTTCACTCAAATTAAAAAAAAAAAACTTTTTTGATATAATTTTATTAAAAATATACATTATGTTTTTTCGAAATTTAAATGTGCAATGAAAATACTAGTATCAACCTAGCTAATATGTTTGATTTGCTTTATTTTTGTAAATATACGGAGGTTGAAAGCTCGTTATAAATTGAAAATAACATAAAAATAATCTCGATGTGTATAAAAACAAAAAACTAATATAACTGTAAGAAAATTATTCAAGTTCGAGGCCATACTCTATATTTCTTTAGGATATTGTCCTAACAAATAAAATAAAGAGTTATTGTTTTCAAATTTATTCTTTGACCCTTTCAAGAATGTGTTGATAGATCTATTTCGGGAATTTTCTAGGTTCCCATCATCAGAACACGTTTTGAAAGAGGTAACAATCATATGCCAAACATCACACATTCATATAAACTAGTTTACTCTCACTACATGAGAACTAATATATATTATATGAGCTCGAAGTAAAAAAGATTATCACCATTGATCAAAAAATAAATAGAAAACTTGTTTTTTGTGTGTATGTCTACCTTTGGTAAATATTCAATATACGTTTTTGTTTCTTTTTCTTTGATATGTACATTTGTTAAAAACAAAATGTACAGGGGAAGTAGTAAACAAGACCATAATTTGTCTTTTATACAAGTTTGATATAATTTTTATTAAAAATAAAAATTATGTTTTTATTGTTATACAAAACTCTATTTATATTTAAATTGGCCAACAATTTTTAATGGTTTTTATTCACAGAAAAAGTTTAGATGTTTTTCTATCGATCTAGAAAGTTTTATAGTGTTACTCGTATTAGCTTTAGAGCAAATGTTCGTTGAATATTGTTGTTCATAATTATTTAAATATGTCTATGTAAATGCTGTCTGTATAGCTGGTACTTACACAGCAAAAAATAACCTGGATTTGGTAAGCAATAACTACATTTGTATGCTTCCAAAATAGGGCTTCACCGCCTTGCATACTATAATACTATAAAGCAATTAGGGAAGGCATTATGTCGTGCTTCCCAGAATGCCTTCTTTGAATACTGCTTAAAATGAAGCAATAAAGTATGCATACATGAAGCACTAATGTTGTCAACATACAAAAAGCGCTTCTTAGTGCCTAAGAAGGCATGAATTTATTGCTTCTAAGAGCACATGAAAGAAGCGCTTTAAAGAGTGGGACATCGCGAATAAAAATCATGCCTTCTTTATTTGCTTTGGAAGCGCTTCGTTATAAAATAATGCCTTCCGAAAGCGCTTCTGGGTAATAACTATTTTTTGCTGGGTAGGTGTATGAGCAATAAATAATACATATAATTAAATAGGTTGTACGCTTATGAAGCAGTCGAAGCATTTCCATAGAAAATGTTAAATAGGTATGAAGGGAAATATTCAACGAACATTTGCTTCAAAAGTTATTCGAATTACACTGTGAAACTTTCTGGACCGATGAGAAACATCTTAAACATTCAAAAATAAAAAAATTAATCCGATTATTGCATAAATTGAGCTTTATATTACACTAAAAATTCGGAACTATCTCTAATTTTTTTTAATCTAAATTTCAGTTAAATTCTCTTGTTACTAGCATTTGCAAATTTCAGTTAAATTACTATAAATAATATACTTAAAATAAGTGCAAAATTTTTAATTTTTACCACTTCTACTTTGCCCAGTTGTACCATTTTTTGTTCGCATCATATAGAACAACAAATACTGTTAGTTTGACATTGATATGACATAGTTGTTCCTGTTGGCTTGGAACGCAACACATAAAAATGTTGGCAGTGATGCGGCGACACGCTGTAGTCCCTGGTGATAACGCGCACCTATTAAAAGAATATGTTTATCCTCTAAAAACTTAAAGTTGGTGTAATATAATGGGCAAATTATTTTTTATTTCACAATTTGAGGAAGCTATTGCAAAATATACCAGCTAATTAATTACAATAACAGTAAAAAAAAACTGTCAAATACGATGGTTTTAATTTCTATACCACAATTTTTTTTTTCGATTAAAATTTAACTTGACTATGAAAAAAAAAAACGAACAAGTTTTCAATTTGTTTTTGATCAATGGTGTGAAAACTAGGTTATATGAATGTTTGATGTTTTGCATGGGGTTGTCACTTCTTTCAAAACGTGTTCTGATGAGGGGAACCTAGAAAATTCCCGAAATAAATCTATCAACGCATTTCTGAAAGTGGTCAATTAATATATTTGAAAACAAAAATTCTATGGAGTATGGCCTCGAAGTTGAATAATTTTCATTTCATTTTCATTCAAAGGTCGATAAAAACATAATTTTTATTTTTAATTAAAATTATATCAAACTTGAAAAAAATGTATATTAAAATGTTCATTGGAAATTTCTATTTTTAAATTGTCTATACTTTTAGACCAAATTGTTCTGTATTTAGACAGTTTAAATATTTTTTTTTCAACAACTTTTATGCACTAAATTGCTTCTCAATTTAAGCATTATAAAGTATATGAAGCGATAAAAATAAATCTTTTTATTGCGTTTTTTTTCATACTCATACGTAAAAGAAGATTTGGAAAAAATCCGGATTGCAATATCATCTCCTATGAACAGCTTCATCATGGTGTGTCGTTACTATTGTTCTGACTGTTTTTTTATGTGTTGATGATTTAAAAAAAACACGATGAATAATATTTCTAAAGAATTTAATCATTGAAAAGGTTACCATAAATTGTACGTTCTTTTTAATATTTCATTTTTTAAGGCATTTCGGTTTATATTATCATCGGAATATCCTGTGTTGATTTCCTGTATTTAAAAAAAAAAATCCTTTATGAGTAGTTTTATTATAAGCAAGCATCAAGGATTTATCGTTATTTTACCATAAAAGATTTTTGTATAATATTTTTGTTTTTGAATTGTCATTATCCTTAAAAATGATACGGGCATGAAAAGTCTACTGTACGCACAAAAAAAGTTCTAAATAATATTTAGATATCTAACAAGCAAAGTATTTGATGGTTTACACTCAGATATTAATGATGTTTGGATATGTTATAGAGGAGAGTGAACTTATATATATCGGGAACTTCAAAAATTCTCTACATAAATTCATAAAATTTAAAGACCTTATATTTTTTGTTCATTACAATTGATTCAGCACTTCAGTTGTCCCAAAGCGAAATGTTTTGGAAAAAAACTGTCGATGTATCCGCTATGAGTGAAAAAATTAAACTTTATAAATTTAATCCGTCATAGGGATTCACTCTAGATACCTAAATATGTTCTCAAACAATTTTTTTTTTTCTGTACAAAAAAAAAATGCGAAAAAACAAAATAAATTTTGCAAAATTGTTAAACATGAACTGTTTACATTTTTTGCGTTTTTTTAAATTTTAGAGTGTCTCTTTGACTTGGATGAGCGGTTTACAAAGTAACGAAGTAAATGTGCTAGCTATTTTCAGATATAAATGTGAATTTGAAAAACATACATTTTCCAAAAATATAAGCCAATTCGTTACAAGTTTGTAATATTCGTATTGTATATGGTACATCTCAAACTAAATAAAATTGCACAATTTTTCAAATATTGTTCTCAATACACAATTCCACTAAACATCGAAAATACCCTATAGAATATACTACGAAATCTTAAAATTTCGGTTTCACTTGTAAACCACCATACAACTTTTCACCAAGCAGTGATATGGAAATTACTTTCTCAGTGAATGTATCTCAAAACTTCACTGAATACATTATGTATTGGTTAGGATCTGAAAGTTAAAAGCTTTGAGCAAAAAAATAAAATTAATAAAAATAATCTTGTAAGTTTCAAGTCATTTTTCAAATTTATCGGCTATAAGTGGTCATTGATTTTTTTGGTAAAGATCTTTCAATGTGAAACTTCGCATCGTTCCCTTCAACTTATAAAATCTTGTGAAATAAGATACATCTAGAATCAGTTGAATCCAGACATGGGCGTTAATCATTACATTTTGTAATTAATTGCGCATTCAATTACAAATTACAAGTAACTGTATTGAAGCAAAACTTCAATAACAAAAAAATGTAATTGTAATTCAGAAAATATCAATTACAAATTACATGTAATTGTAATTGAAATAATATCAATTACTAATTATATGCAAATGTAATTGAAAAATATGAATTACAATTACATGTAATTAAAAAAAAGGAATTGGTTTTAGGAAGTAATAATAAGAAAAATGTAATCATAACATAAAAAATAAATTAATTTCGATTAATTATTACAATTATTATCAATTACATATAACCGTAGTCAATAATAATGATAATAAAATAAGTAATAATAAAAAATAAAAAATAACAGTAACGATAACGATAACGATAATGAAAATAACAACAATAATAAAAATAATAATAATATTAATTGTAATTGTAATACTAATGGTGATCTTATTTATGTATTAAAATAAGGCGTGGTACTATATTTTATAAAAAGACTCTGAAATTCAGTAAAAGCTCTATTGTTTTTAGTTTCCACTTTGGGGTCTTGAATAGGGTACCACTGCAAGGTCTGTGTCATTATTTTGGAACGCATAACGTATTTTTAAGAAAAATTTCATTAACTTTAAATAAAAACATTTTTTTAAATTGTCATCAGTTAATCTTTGTAGCTGGGGTGTTCAAATGATGCCAGCAAAAAAAAAAGCCTTTCTAGTGGTGCTGAAGATGTTAAAGGAGCATTTGACCGCTGAAACATTTTTGAAATAGTTGGATATTTTTGCAAACATTGTAGTGAAGAATCTATGTCGTGGAAGTAAACCCGAAGTTCAATTTCAATATCATTGTAGTGAAGAATCTATGTCGTGCAAGTAAACCCGAGTTTCAATATCCTAAGTTTGATAGGTTTGGAGTAACTTCTACAGCAGGCACGTAGCTAGGAATTCTTTTGGGGTAGGCTTTTTCGCTTTTTTTTTATTATGAATTTTTTTGTAACCCGCGAAACTTATAAAAATATGTACACACTAGGGTTACAACTTTTTTTTTGCTAACTTTTTACCTATCTATAACTTTATCCTCCCGCATAAAGAGGATTTACTTAAAATGCATTTATATCAAGTTTTCAACATTAAAGTTATACTAGTTGTCCAATAATATTGCACAATATATTTTAAATAAGTTGTTACTTATTGTGTTCGTTGTTTTGCTAATTTTGATGTCTATATCGCGAAACATGTCGAATTTGGAAACATTTGTGTACTTTAATTTGGATATTCATAGTTATTGTATATTTACGTTAAAATTTTAGCTAAATATTAATTTTTAGTTTAATTAAATAAAAAGAGGACTATACGGAAACCTTTTTGAACATAGAAAAAATTACAATAAAAATTTTAATTAAACTTTTGTTTCATTTCAAATTCACTTTCAATTAACTATTTAATTTAAAATGAATTTGGTGGTAAAGAAAATTTAATATAACATATACAATATTTTAAAAAAATACAAAAATTTTAAAAAAATCGAAAATTCTGCGTTTGTTTAATTTTGCCGATTGTAGAGATTTATTCGAGTTTTGGGTTTTTTAATTTTGGAAATTTTTAAAATTTCTACAATTTTGCGGATTGTTTTTTTTTTTTTTTTAATGTTGCTAATTTTTTCAATTTTTGTGATTTTATTAAATTTGTAATATTGGCGATTTTTTTTTTAATTTAAACAATTTTTGGCTACTTTTTTAAATTTTAATTAATGTTTGAATAGTATCTACTAAAAATTTACTTCAAATAAAAACATCATTCAATTCAATTTTCAATAGATATGAATAAAACTGTAATTCAAAATAATATCAATTAAATAGTTACAAATTATATTAATTGTTACTACAATTTCCTCAATAAGACCGAATGCAATTAAACTTTTAACTGAATCAACAAATATTTGAATTGAAACTTAATTTTAGTTTTTTCTGTGTATACATATTTAGTTTTTAGTTCGCATTGTCTCAAGCAATTTTTTGATTATATTTTAAGGCGAAGACATCGAAATCTCTTATGAAATGACTTTATTTATTGCTTTTTGTCGAAAATCAATTCAAACAATGATAGCCGCCCATTTGCAGGCCATGTTTTCTAATGGAATTTGAAGATCTGAACCATATAATACTTAACTAACTAACAAACAAATAAATATGTTTGCATTAAATTTTTCAATAATATTGTTACTTCCCAACGAATTGTATTAAGTTTTTAAATTTGTCAAATAATTTCGGGATGGCTCTAGCCCCCTTGCTCACCCCCTAGCTACGTGCCTGCTCTACAGTATATAAAATAAAAATAATGTGAATTATTTATTTTAACATAAATGGCGTATAATATATCACTAAACATACTTGACTGTAAGTTTTAGTCGAAAAGTATCTTCACTATCTTCGCCACCAAAATCGAAAACTGAAGAAATAATTTAAGTATTTAAGTATCTTAACTTACTGGTTCAAAAATGTAATTAATTACATATTTTTCAATTATTGTCCTTTAATTACAATTACAATTTACATATAATTTGCAATTCAAAATTTTCAATTTCAATTACATGTAATTAGAAATTGCATTTCTTCCAATTACAATTACATGTAATTATTTTTTTATATGACAATTACAAGTAATTGTAATTTTTTTTTGTACTTCAGTTCAATTACAATTACTAGTAAAAAAGGCAATTACTAATTACATGTAATTTAGTTGTAATTGAAATGTAATTCAATCGCCCAAGTCTGGTTTAATCTATAATCTTTATTTTAGCTGCTAAAATATCTATTTGGAGCAAAGTTGGTACAAATATGTTATAGAGAATTTTTTTGATAGTTTTTGCACAAAAAGTCGGCAGCTGGAATACCTTTTATTTGACACCAAATTTTCATATTGTAACCTTGGAATACCTTTTATTTGACACCAAATTTTCATATTGTAACCTTAAAACAAACCCGAAAATAAAGTAAAAAACTAAAAAAAAAAATTTTCAAAGCCATATTTTACACCTTAAACATTTGATAAGGCATTCAAGCAAAAGCCTTAGATTTTATTCTTAACTATTTCGAGCAATTTCATGAAAGCCAGTTGGGATACTTTTCTTGTAAGAGAAACTTGTTTACTTATGAATGTGGAGCGAATACGAAACCTGGAGCTCACATGGATTTATTTTACTCACAAGGGATGTACCTCGACCATTACCCGATGACATTAATTACATTCAGAGATATTGTATATATCTGTCGTAAGGTGCTACAAAATTGTATAAAGAAACTAGACGTAGTCTGATTTGTGCCCTTCACGGTTGGATTGTTGTGTATTGATAACATTAATATATTTTCCAAATTTATGCGAAATGGAACGACGTTTTAAGGTTGCTCAAAATTTATTTTTTTCTAATATTTTGTATGGAAATTTACATGCAAATTAAAAAAAAAAAAGTTACCATACAATTTAAATAACTTATGAGTGTTATAATTTTTTTAAGAGCCAGTTTGCCCGAAAAAATATTGAATATACTAATTTAATCGTCTTACTTAAAGCCTATAACAAAAATGAATTGCATGATAACGTTTTTCTTAACCCTAGAATGGTATGGTTCTATTTACCCCTTAAACAGTAAACTTCGTCGAATCGACGAACACCTACTTTGAATTGTTATTAATAAGAAGCTGTTCACATTTTTAAATAAAACACAAATAGATTTTGTTCTTTGAATTGTTTTCTTCAATAATTTGTAGTTTACACAAATAGTTTTTTTTATTTAATGTAATTTTTTAAAAAATACAAATTTAAATAAAATTCAGTCTCGGTTTTAAGGTACGGTTAAAAAAGGAACTAAAAATGCAACTTCTGCATGAAATTATGTTAATGACTAAATTATTTTTTAAAATTAATGTTATAATAAACTTATAAAATACAAAAAGACTCAATTTGGGAATAAGTTTGCGCAAGCTGTGCAGGCTTCAATTTTGTGTTCGCCGCATGTGCTCATATTACAGTAATTACATACACTTTTAGTCATTCGCCGTTTTTTTATACGGACAAAACTTACAATTGCTTCTTTTATTTCTATGTTTATCAGTTTCAGCTTTTTCTGAACCCTCAATAGTAATTATATTATTTATATTGCTCTGTAATGCAGTTGGTAATGTTGGAACTGTCAGCCTTGCTGTAATATGGTCCTTGACGAGATCATTATGCAGTCTTTTTGCAAATTCTTTACGAGATAAAGGCTTGTTTTTTGTAATTAACATATTATGGCTATATATAATGTAGCTATTTATGATAGCCATGTTGATAATTCCGTAAAAAAGATACATCGGCCATCGATTAGTTTTACGTGAGCATGACCTTTTGTGTCTATTTTTGCCATATAAACTCACTTTTGATATCGTAATTATATTAGATTTTCGAAGCCTTCCCTGCAATATATTAAGCGGAGTGTTATCTTCGTCAAAGAAATGGTCATTATCTTCCCATAGTTCGTCATTGTCGAAAACCGAATTTGCAGTATCACTATATTAAAAAATTATAATTAATTTTGTAATCCAGTGAAAACCGCTAATTTATTAAAAAAATTTACTTCGTAATTGTAATTATGTATCTCCAAAATGTGTGTCATATGGCATTAAATTGAATCAGTTATGAATTTAATTTTAAAAATTCACTAAGTATATTTATTTTTATTTTTTTTTAAAAAACACTTATTAATAAATTTTATTTTTATGTTTTGAATTACTGTTAAAAAATAATAGTATTTTGATAGTGTTTATGTTTTTTCGACCTTTTGTTTTAAAATCCAATTAAATAAATAGTCAAGCTCGAGGTCTTAGATTTTAATAAAAATATTTTATTTTTATTTTCGTTTTGGTTTTTGGTTTTTTTTTGTATGTATATTAAATATGAATGCTTTAAAATTGTAAAACTGTGGTGATATTATTTCCTTATCGCCAGTATTAATATTTTTAACGTAATTTAATTTAAAGAATTACTGTTAATTTTGTTTTTTTAAATTAAAAAAAAAATTAAAAGACAAGAATGGAGCAACATTAATGATTAATAGGTTTTTTGTTGAAGTTCTGCATATTATGGAGGCTCTAACTTTTCTAAAACTTCGGGTTCTGATGAGACCTTTAGCCAGATCGAAATACTAGTATCAACCTAGCTAATATGTTTGATTTGCTATATTTTTCTAAGTATACGGAGGTCGTTAAAAATTAAAAATAACATAAAAATAATCTCGATGTATATAAAAACAAAAAACTAACAAAACTATAAAAATTATTTTAATTGCTATATTATTTCGTTCCATTTTATTTCCATATAAAACCATCAAAAATATATAAATTTTCTACCCCTTCAGTTTTGTATGAAAATTTGGTATGAAAGGAAAGGTTCCCATAAGTACAAGTTTTGGATCGTTAACCAGGACTGTTGTGGAAATATCGCGTTTTAAATATGAATAAAATCTGAAATTTAACAAAAATACATATTTACAAGTTGAGATTTTTTCTAAATTTAAAACATTTACAACCTTGTAGTTATAATTAAAATTAAGTTTCATGGGTATCTTTTGTCCCAGGCCACTAAGGGTTCAAGATTATTTTAAATAACAAAAAAGACAATTATAGTCTTAATAAATTCGGGAAATTATGCAAACTTTGATGGAAACAAATAAATTTTTTTTAAATTTTTAACAAAATGAGCTATTATCATTTTTCCAATTTTTTTATTATTTGTAATAACAACTATATCAACAACTAACTAAAGTAATATTCTACAGTAATTAATTAAAAATTTATTACGATTGTCATTATCTCACGGATGCAAAACACTTTCTAACATGAAATTTGAAGAAACTTGCTTAACGTCGACTCAATCTCTAACCTACACGTGGTATCCAACTATTGTATGTGAATAAAGCTCATCAAAAGACATGATAATTACTTGTGAAAAAGAAGATAAAGAAGAAGAAGCATTCTAGTTGAGAAATGAATTGTGCATTGGTAGTAGTCAATTCTGTCTCTTCTGATCGAAACAATACTTGTGTGTACGTAGTGTGACAAAACTCCACTTTAGCCACAGTCATCGCTGTGTCGACCGTGGCTCAACTCGTTAAGAGGTGAGATTACGATGCATAGCTTGATGCTAAGACAGTGAGTTCAAATACCAGTACAAAAAAATTTACTATAGAGCAAATTAACAATATAAAATACTTTGTTCAATTGACACATAAATTAACCACTGACGAGTCCCAGGAGGGTGACGA
The DNA here is from genome assembly GCA_021234595.1 of Delia radicum. Lineage (NCBI taxonomy): Eukaryota > Metazoa > Arthropoda > Insecta > Diptera > Anthomyiidae > Delia > Delia radicum. The sequence continues at coordinate 98,121,028 of CM037854.1, read as the reverse complement.
AACTGCGACAGTCTGGTGTATCCCTTGTGTCCGTAAAATTTTTCAATAAAAATGTTTTCTTATTCTTCTTTCTGTAAAGGGACTAACTAAGGTAATAAGTTTCATTGATTTGAATTCATTGATCAATGACAATAATTTTAAATTTCATTACCATAAGTAATGCATCAATTAAATAAAGCAAATTGCAATTGACAGAATACAAATATGCTAGGTTTGGAAAAGATTAGCATAGATTACTTTGTTATGAAAAAAAACACAGGGTGTCTCAATTATTTGTTTACCCAAATACGTACGTGAAAATATAAATTTTATCACTACTATAATCGAATGGAGCAATGGTCCAAAATGGAGTGATATGGAATAAAACGGGGAACGAGTGTAATTGGAACACTTAACAGATGTCTGTTGCAGGATATCTCTCTTAGTTTTCGATATACAAGCCATTTTACAAAATGGTGATATTTAAAAATGTCCAGTATCTCAGAAACTAAGCGAGATAGAGCAAAACGGACAAAATTTGTCTACCATTGGAATATTAATATAAAACATATGTTATCGGATAATAGAAAGATAGTTCCTCTTACTCTCCATGTTACAATTTACTCACCATTTTTTTTTTTTTTTTGTAAACAAATGCCTTTTGTGCTCAATTGTAATAAGTGTTAAATCATTAGTGTGATTTCATTAGCACTAGTACGACTAATGCTATTGCCAAAAAATTTCATTACAATTATATGGTAATGACATTTTTTTGGCATTAGCATTAGTTAACTAATGCTAATGAAATCTGAAATCTGAAATTTAACAAAAATACATATTTACAAGTTGAGATTTTTTCTAAATTTAAAAACATTTACAACCTTGTAGTTATAATTAAAATTAAGTTTCATGGGTATCTTTTGTCCCAGGCCACTAAGGGTTCAAGATTATTTTAAATAACAAAAAAGACAATTATAGTCTTAATAAATTCGGGAAATTATGCAAACTTTGATGGAAACAAATAAATTTTTTTAAATTTTTAACAAAATGAGCTATTATCATTTTTCCAATTTTTTTATTATTTGTAATAACAACTATATCAACAACTAACTAAAGTAATATTCTACAGTAATTAATTAAAAATTTATTACGATTGTCATTATCTCACGGATGCAAAACACTTTCTAACATGAAATTTGAAGAAACTTGCTTAACGTCGACTCAATCTCTAACCTACACGTGGTATCCAACTATTGTATGTGAATAAAGCTCATCAAAAGACATGATAATTACTTGTGAAAAAGAAGATAAAGAAGAAGAAGCATTCTAGTTGAGAAATGAATTGTGCATTGGTAGTAGTCAATTCTGTCTCTTCTGATCGAAACAATACTTGTGTGTACGTAGTGTGACAAAACTCCACTTTAGCCACAGTCATCGCTGTGTCGACCGTGGCTCAACTCGTTAAGAGGTGAGATTACGATGCATAGCTTGATGCTAAGACAGTGAGTTCAAATACCAGTACAAAAAAATTTCATATAGAGCAAATTAACAATATAAAATACTTTGTTCAATTGACACATAAATTAACCACTGACGAGTCCCAGGAGGGTGACGAAACTGCGACAGTCTGGTGTATCCCTTGTGTCCGTAAAATTTTTCAATAAAAATGTTTTCTTATTCTTCTTTCTGTAAAGGGACTAACTAAGGTAATAAGTTTCATTGATTTGAATTCATTGATCAATGACAATAATTTTAAATTTCATTACCATAAGTAATGCATCAATTAAATAAAGCAAATTGCAATTGACAGAATACAAATATGCTAGGTTTGGAAAAGATTAGCATAGATTACTTTGTTATGAAAAAAAACACAGGGTGTCTCAATTATTTGTTTACCCAAATACGTACGTGAAAATATAAATTTTATCACTACTATAATCGAATGGAGCAATGGTCCAAAATGGGAGTGATATGGAATAAAACGGGGAACGAGTGTAATTGGAACACTTAACAGATGTCTGTTGCAGGATATCTCTCTTAGTTTTCGATATACAAGCCATTTTACAAAATGGTGATATTTAAAAATGTCCAGTATCTCAGAAACTAAGCGAGATAGAGCAAAACGGACAAAATTTGTCTACCATTGGAATATTAATATAAAACATATGTTATCGGATAATAGAAAGATAGTTCCTCTTACTCTCCATGTTACAATTTACTCACCATTTTTTTTTTTTTTTTTGTAAACAAATGCCTTTTGTGCTCAATTGTAATAAGTGTTAAATCATTAGTGTGATTTCATTAGCACTAGTACGACTAATGCTATTGCCAAAAAATTTCATTACAATTATATGGTAATGACATTTTTTTGGCATTAGCATTAGTTAACTAATGCTAATGAAATTCCAATGCTAATGAAATTCCAATAGTAATGAAATTCCAATACTAATAAAAAAAATCCCAAGTATGCACGAAATGTATCAGCTTCTACAGACACTTCTTCTAACTAAACACTGACATTTATAGAGTAGGACGGCGCATAGTGGGTAATTTCACGAGAAGGTGGTCAAAATTCCGTAATTTTTAACTGTATTGGTATATTTTATTCATTTATTTTGACTTTTATGTTTCAACATGTCAAGTAGGTATTTTCTTTTTATAATTACTTATTTTTCCTATTGTATTATACAACTGATAGTTATTAAATCTTGCTAGGAAATGCCAACGTTTTGCCATATCAACTTTTTAGTCCCAATATTCACAAGGGACAAAAGTTTGCTTAAGTGTAAAGGTACATTTTGACACTCCTAGCACTGTCCAAATAGTATTTTTGGATATATCGAAACAGAATATCGATAAAAATTAAAGTAATTCAAATTTTATTGTTGGTTTAAACTATATATTTTATTTCTATGTATTAATACAAGTATATACTTAAACCGGAAACAAATTATTATCTATAAACTACTATAAATAAAACAACTTTTGTAAAAATTTCTTCTAAATGGCTTTGATTTTCATTTTTTAGAAGTTGTTTAGATTGTTCGTCTAATTCGATGAAGGTTGATTTCTGCTTTTGTCGAATACTGGACATATATGGGTCTGATGTGCACAACAAAGTAGTGATAAGATCTTCATTAGTACAAGATCTGCACTTTTTCTTGTATTGTGCTCGCAAAAGAATCTGTAGTCTTTGTTTCTTTATTCTTGCACTTCTTCAAAAGATCTTTAATTGGTAGCATATTGTGTTGAATTGTTTATTCCCCATGGTACAAAATTTTATGAACTGTGGTTGGCATATGTCTCCAAGAGTATTTTTCGTTATTAATAATTGTTGTTTCATTGGCATACTGTCCAATTTTATTTTCTGGTGCATGCTATAAATTCTAATGTGCTTTCGAATCGTCTTATCAATGCATAATGTACTCCTGTAATAGATGCTGCAGTTTCTGGATCGTCAAAGAACTCCTTACAGTGTTTCCATCATTTGAATTCCTCCTTGTTTTGGCTGGTCAGTTATATGGCCAAGCTGATGATAGTTTCCTAGAATTTGTTTTTCTTTCATGGCTTTTTCTCACTGTTTCGCCTAACGTTCCATATTCCAAATCATAACCAAATTTAAGAATATGCTCCATAAATTCTGGAATGAAGATTGGGACATTCCAAATTCTTATGCGTCATTGAAAATATCTAATATGTAATGGCGGTTGGCTTAATTGAATCGGTGACTTTTGGCATATGGTGCAGCTATACGATGAAAAATAATTTCGATCCATTTTTCATCAAATTCAAATATTACTGATTGAAGTTCTTTAATTTAACCTTCAGTTATGACATCTTTAGTTTCCTTTTTGTAAGCAAACCTTATTGGTTGTTGTTTCTCATCAGTGTATTTATCACATCCCCAATAAGAAATTAATGTGATGCTGCAGTTTTTAAGTTTTTTTAAATAGTCACCATCGAGTGTATTCAATAATAGTTCTGCAGTGTGTCCAAGAAGATCGTACAATTTTATTTTTGCTCAACTTGAAGTTACACTATTAGCATATTGTGAAGTTAAGCTCTCTTTTTTGACAGAAACTAAATCTCGATATGCTTGAAAAATTTCACAATTTTTTTCATTGATTCGCTTCCGCAATTCTGTGTACTTATTTTTAATCAGTTTTAAATCCAAAAATAATGAAAAATAATGCAAAATAATGCTTCTTCAGTTGGTGTAGGCATACTTTTTAAAATCCTCTTTGTGCGTCTGGGGATCGATTCCACTATTTTTCAATAATAGCAATTTTATTTTTCTTATTTTGCATTCGTTGAATTTGATGCACAAATGAATCCTTTATTATTATATGAGAAATTTATTCATGGATATTATCAAGCTTGTTTCTTCGTGATCTTTCACTACAATTTTCTATTTGTATTGATGGTCGACACACTTTTCCTGTTTAACTGACGGTTATCGATGGCTTCTTAAAAAAAAGTTCATTTGCTAGCCATTCTTATCTGCGTAAGTAAATAATTTTTTTGTTTCTAGAAGATTTATTGAACCGTTTTCTTAATTTAAAAAATGGATTATTTATTATGGGCAACATAATATCTATATGTTTTATTTCTGTTGAATATATATATCAGCGAAAACTTTATAACTGAATTTAGAGATTCTTTAAACAATAATGAAGAAAAAATTTTAATGCATGCATTATTATACCCTTGCTTGATGTTTTTTAAAAAATCTATTAAAAAAAAACTGTTCACTCACACTTTTTAAAAGGATTAACAATCCACTTAATTGCTCCGAAAGCTAAAGTGCTGTACAATTTCTGCTGCTGGAATTTAAAGCATTCAAATTACTTTAAGATTCGTTTCAATTTCAGTAAATTTTCCTTGCAGGACATATATTTTGAACCGAATATCTTATTGCTCTTCCTCGCATGGTCGCAATATATACAATGGGGTAGGGGAGAGTACGGACTATAAGAGAGTACAGATTTTTTTTTTGACTCATTTTTACGGTAAGGTGTTATGCCCTATTAAGCAGAAGATTTCCGGGAAATTTTGACCTTTAAAAAAAAATTATAATAGTTATAAAAGTAGTAGGGCATAATGTTTTAAAAAGGTAATAAGTTAAACTACTACACGAAACTTATTATTTAAACTTTATAAATTGACTTAGAAATTCATAACTATCACCAAATACTGAGGATGTCCATTTTGGACCACCATGTTCTCAGTGAAATAGTTTACATAGAGTTGAATTTTTTTTGGCTACCGAAGTTTACTAGTATTTACTTTCATATTAATAAAATAATTTTAAATCGGAGATCATAAAAAAAAAAATATTGGCGGTCTTCTTTTTTTTTTATTTTATTTATTTAAGTCTACGGGATAAATCCCTACAGACAATTATCTTGAATATAATAAATTACAAAAGCGTTTTAAATTTATGTATTTAGGAAGAATATTATATTGCGTTTAATTGCATTAATATTTATGGAAAAATCTATCAAATTATAAAATTTATTAAAGTCGTCGCATAATCTTCTAAATGGATCAGCATTAGCATAGTTTACGCGTAAGTAATCAATATATAATGGACTGAAGTAACGTGTTGGACTTTAAGGAACTTTAAATGTAAAATTGTTCACCAAAAATTCAGAGCAAACATCGACTTTTATCAGCTTGATTAAGAATGATACATTTAGCATTTTTCTGCGGCTAATTAATGAAGGTAATTTAATTTGAGCTAACCTTGATTTATACGAGGGAAGATTAGTATGATCAGAAAAAAGATTTCGTAAGCAAAAAACTAAAAACTGTTTTTGAACAGACTCAATAAGATTACTGTTAACGTCGTAATATGGATCCCAGACAACACAGCAGTATTCCAAAATTGGTCTAACAAGAGACGTGTACAATTGTTTTGTAATGCTTGTATCAGTAAATTCTTTAGCCCAACGTTTAATAAAGGCAAGTACCCCACGAGTTTTGTTAGACGTCATAGTAATATGTGGAGTAAAAGTCAGTTTTGCGTCCAGTAAAACACCGAGATCGAGAAAAACATTTACGAACTCCAACTGATGTTCACCAAGAAAATATTGACCAAGATCTCCAGAATTTCTAGAAAAACGCATGTACTTGCATTTACTTAAATTCAAATCCAATAAATTTAGATTGCACCAAACGAAGAAACTGTTTAAATCACGTTGAAGGTAAGCTTGATCACCAGAATCTTTATAGCTAAGGAAGAGTTTAACGCCGTCAGCATACATAAGCACGTTAGAAAATTTAATTATAGATGGAACATCATGTATAAATAGAAAAAATAAAATTGGACCCAGGTGGCTGCCTGGCGGTACCCCAGAATTTACAATTATTTTCTTAGATGAGGTATTATTAAACAAAACACATTGCTCTCTAGCAGTTAGTTAAGATTGAAACCAGTTTAACCAGTTTTTTGTGAATCCCATCAAGTACAATTTTTTAAGTAATAGGCAATGATTAACTTTATCGAAACTTTGCTGAAATCGGTGTATAGTACATCAGTATGTTTTCCTTTGATGAAACCACGGTTAATTAAAGTTGTAAGTTCTAATTGATTTGTCACTGTTGAGCATCCTTTACGAAAAATGTTGAACCGATGATAATATTGAAGAGACTTGATGACATAAGGAATCAGTGATGCATTTTTCAAACAGTTTGGGTATTGCACTTAGTTTCGCTATACCTCTATAATTAGTAACATGAGATTTACTACCAGATTTAAATAGTGGTATAATGTAGGACTCTTTCCAAATTTTTGGGAAATAGCCATGTTTAATAGACAATTTAAAGATGATAGATGACAGAGTTGCTAAGGAATTAACACAATTTTTTAGAATGCAGCTAGGAATACCATCAGGGCCGCCTGAATAAGACGATTTTTTTTTTTTAAAGCACTAACAATAGAAGACGTGTCAACAAGAGGAAATGAAATTGACGGATGTTCAGGTATAGTAAAAGAATAATTATTAGAACTATCGTATTCAGCATCTGTGTATGTAGTGGCAAAAAAGTCAGCAAACATGTTACTGATCATCAAATCATCGCTAGATTCACGATTTAAATATTTCATTACTGGAGGGTAGCCGTCAGTGTGAGACGGTTAAAATGAATACCAAGTTATTTCAAAGATGTGTGTTGAGGTACATTTTGATTATTAATAGCTCTAAAGAACAGTTTCATTAAATTAATGAAGAGATAATTTAAAAAATCTAATGTATTTTTTATGAAACTGTGAAATTAAAAAAAAAAAAATTAAAAATTTCTTAACATTAATAAAATTTCTTGGAAATAATAAAATTATAAATAATGTAAATTCTATCAAATTGTTATATTCATATTTTGAAGGATAATTATAAATAAAGGTGGAATATCCTTTATATGGCAATACATCTGTTTACTGGGCTAAATAAAAGAAACTTACAAGAAAAGTTTCCCAATGGGTTCTCTCCGATATTAATGAAATTTGGATATGTAATGAAGAAAAAAAAATAAGGGACACATGATTCTTTTTAGCGGCCCAATCTCACGTTATGGGGTTAAAAGATGGGTTGAACGTTAAAACATGTTTGTATGGCACATATCTGTAACTAGTGAAATCCAGATTTTTTGAACGCGTCTTTGATGTACTCGAGATTAAAATATAGTTTAAAAAGCTCTTTAAAAAAAATCGCATAAAAGCCGACCAATTACGAATTTCGGAAAAAGCTTAGACACCTCCTCGATCAAATTTAATAGGCATTGAAACACATATTTTTATTTGCCTAATCCAACTATAATTCTTTAACCAAACATCAGTTGTAATATCAACTTTGTTATAAAAAATTGCGGAGTGTTGCATTTTTAAGTTCTAAACAAGAATTTACAATTAAAAATAGTTTGTAATTTATGTCGAATAAAAATATAATTTTGTAATATGTATGGTCTTGAAATTTAAATTCCTTGTGGAAGATCTGATTAAATATGGTAACATCATATAAATGTTGTTCGAAAATCAAAAATTATATAATTATATATATTGTAGCATACAAAGTTATATATAACGAGATAAAGCTGTATTAAAATATGTAAAATAATATATAACTCATTTTGCCTGGCTAGAGCTTTTTCTTAAAGTTCTTATTATTTATCATGGCAACCACTAACCACAGCGTATGAGTGATATTTAACATCAAAAGTGAATGGTAGCGTATGAATGATATTTATTTTAACTTAAATTTAACCAAAAGTAAAGCACAGCATACACCGAAAGAGTTAATCTTCATGATATTAATGTAAAAATTTCAAATATATTTTTTTTTCATATATTCGATGTAGAAATTCATGAAATCCAAGAATTCTGATTAATATTAAGAAATATTTCATAAATTTTTTGATAAAATTTTATAGTTGCATAAATTAAATTCATTCGATTTTATAAATTATCTCTTCATAAATTTAATGAAAATCTTCCTTAGAGCTATCAAATTATTTAAGAGGTTTAAGTTTTTTATTTTTTCATAAAATTTCATAATATTCATACATTTAAAGCTTTATTTTTTTCTCAAGTGTTCAAAATAATTTACGAAGTGCTTTATTATTTTAATGTAACTAGCCTTTGTTTCATAAATTCTATAAACGCTTAATTGTCGGAGTGATTAATTATCTTTATGAAGACGTTCATTAATTCTACAAACATGTCGTGTGCATCGGCTCCTAGTAATGGAAACGGGTAACCGCCTATCAACTGGCCATCTGGCAACGCTATGGCTTATAACACTTAAATACGTGTCAACCCATATGATTATAAAATTGCTTTACAACAAACTTTGAAAAAAAAAAAAAGATGGCTGTCGAAGTACGCGGGAAAAAAAAATGAGATCGTCATACGCTGATATATAAAGAAGAAAATGGTAGAAAAAGAGAGAAGTTGGATAACAACCTGCAAGAGGATTGTGTTGTTTGTGAAAAGTGTGACTTGTCAAAAGAAAAAAAAAAAAAACACGTTTTAATTTGGAATAAAAACTATTAATTTGTGACCGCAACAAAAAAAAAAAAAAGGAAAAAAAAAAAGAAACGCGATATTTCGAAAATTGGAAATGAGGAATTTTGACTGATTTGAATCCAGCGTACCAAAGTTTTTTAGAAATCTTAAAAAAGGTTATCGCCAATAATTTTATATATTTCGGACAAGCTGATTTCAATATCGCACTTTATCTTTCGATGTATGGTACCGTTTTTCCACAAAATTAAAGTTTGGCGCATTTGCATATTTTTTTTTTACATACAACTTTTAATAATTGCAATCAATTTGTCTTCTATCCATTGAGATTGGTTTTCTTTAATATATACGGTTCCTGTTCACTGTTCCTGGTAAATGGAAATAAAAATTAACTTTCAAACAAATTGAAATCTTCAAAAACGTTTAAAGAGTCATCGGTCCGGGGCGGCACAGTGCGCACGGCCAACCGAAATTAACGTCGACCACGGTATCTGGCAGCAACAAAGGTTCATCTTTTCATCTTCACCCAGAATCCTCATGGAGTGTATGAGTAGAATCCCTGATAATCAGCCATAGCCGTCTGTCATCGGGAGTCAATATCAGCTACGTTAATATTCACCATCATCTACAACTTGTACACACGCACACCATAAATCGGCCGATCCACGCACAAAGTTCAACCAGGGCGACACTCGGAGCAGCGGCAGTAAAAGACGTTTAGATTTAGCGGACGGACAGCAAGGGTATTAACAAGGGTAAAGAAGAAAAAAAAACTAATGTATGTATCAAAATTTAAATTTTTATATATATTCATATAAAAAAAAAAAAAAAATTTTTAATCAATTAATTAAACGAACACCTTCAAACAAAGAATTATTATATCTTAAAATACTACTAATCATAGGGAAACACATTGCCAATCTTTTTCTAACTGTTGTTTTACAGGCCCTTGAGAATTATCTAGAAAGGGGGGTATGAGCTCACACCTAGGTTAGATTGAATAAAAAAAAAAGTGCTTAACACATTTATCAATGTGTCTCCCTACTTAGAAAACCATCATAGAAAAGACAAGATAAATAAGAAAAATAGAAAAAAAAAAACAAAAGGAAGAGGTGATAAACCAAAAGAATAATAACAAAAGAAAAACGTTTTGCAAATAAAAATTTTAATATATTATAGAAATAAGATATACAATACCCACCCTCTACTAACGGCACCGGACGGTAATACTTTTTTTTTGCTCTAGACGGAACTACTGATCATATTAATTTAAATATGAATTTAGCTTAGGCTTAGATTATATATCATATTTTTAATTACATATAATTTTCTTTATTCACTGATTCAGTGGACCTTTGTATTTAATTAGACGGTTAAGTCAGCACTTTTGCTGTGAATTATTTTCTTTAGTAAAGAAATTTTTTTTTCTTAATAGTTTTACTGATATTATATTATGATAGATGTATATAGTTGTATCTTGATTTATACCGATTGAATTTGTATGATAGGATTAGAATTAAGAGTTGTCGACTGGTAGCAACCAGAATAAAAAAATGAATTATTATATTATGTGAGACAGCGTCGTATTTTATATTGGAAAATGGAAAAGTGAAATAATTATGGGTAAGTGAGAACTATCGAGTGGTTGTGGTGACTCGTGTAAAGGGGTATTTCGTAAATTGGCCAAACGGTATACCATGGCAGAAGAGTGGGCCGGCCAGGAACAACACTATCCATCTTAGTTGTTCCAAACGTTTCGGCAATAGGGTGTAGAGTCTATTGGTAACTGTAGGATTGTTTGAACAAAAATATTAATGCTAAATTGAACCACTTTTATTCACATCTAACCGCTGGTACATGAATTATATATATTTTTTTTGTTTGTGTGGGGTGTAGGTTGTCAGACTGTAGAACTCAGCGCCATCTACCGCTAGCCGGGTGGAGACAACACCAGCGCACAGTCTGATAATTTGCATGGCAGTAAATGCCAAGCCGCACATGACAAATTGGCGCCCGACTATGGGAGCCCGAAATTTCGGGTTTCGTTTCACTTGTAACTTTTGTTGTTTGAATCTGGCAGTCTACGGGGATCTTTCCGCAAGATCCCGTTGCCTGAGTCATTCAGGGCTTGCATCGCGTTGCGACGGTAGAGATTTACGTCGATTGCCGGGACAAGCTTTAAAATGTTTGTTGTTTTTGCTTTTTATCCGATTGTAGGTCATGGTAGTCTTTGATGAAATGATAGAGTTGCCATTAGCGACAATTTAAGGATAATTAGGGAAAACAGACAGAAAATTTAAAATAGTTTTAATTTCAATAGCCCAAGTTTATTTTCGTTTTCTTTTACTGCTTCAATTGAGTAGGTCCTGTTTCATGGTCTTTAAGGCCATTATACAGATGCGATTCAGTGGTAGTATTGGGAATCGATTTAGAATACTGGTTTTTACAAAGGTTTAAATTTAGCATATATTTTTTTTTCAGGACTTAAAGGTCAAACCAGTAATCACAGAATTTTAGAATTTTTAGAATTTTACAGAATTATTGAATAGCCGTAATTGCCGACAGTAGCATGTTGTTGCTATTTATTTCATTGGTTTAGTTCTTGGGCTACTTTTGGACCAGGACCTAGGGGTTTTTGTTTCAAATAGGGAAAACATGTACACTCACGGGAATTCATTAGTAGAGTATAGATTTTAGAAATTTAAGCGGTACGAACCTTTTAGTAAGACATACAGGTAACATAGCGTTTAAGAGCTAAGTTTTATTTGTATATTTTGCAGAAATTGAAAGAGGCTCCAGAAGTTTTGTGGATGTGCAGTTATTTTGTTGAAACACAAATTAATTCTGCTAGTTTTTTTTGTGTTTTATATTTTTGCTGTATTATTTTCAGAATTTTTGGAGCGTCTGTAGTATTTGTGACATTTTTAAACCTAGAAGACTTGCAATATACGAAATTTGTTTGATATTTACTAGATTCCTGAATTTGTGGAATTTGTTACGCCCAGAAAAAAAAGGGTTAATAGAAAAGTTTTCAATCGCATTTTACGGTTTTGTACTAGTTTTGTACTAGTACAATTTTGTATTTTAGTAGAATTGTTTGCTATTCTCGTTCTACACCTTACAGTTTGTTACTAATTTCTGTTGCTAATTTTAGCAAAACATTTTACTAATTTTTCAGAAGAGGGAAAAATTTACAAAAATTTTGCTGATTTAGGAAATTTAGTAAATGAAAAAAAAGAAAATTATAGTATAGAAGAAAAGAAGGGGGTTTGAAAAAAAAAAATATTAAAATTTTGTATTTTTTTTATTAACTTTTTCTAATTTTTTTTTTGGCTTTCAACTAATATTTGGTGGAATTTGTTGCTGATGTTAGCAAAACAGGTTTAAATAGAACGTGACAAAGATTTCACTAGAATTTAATAGTGACTACTAATTTTTTTTTTAGTTTCATTTTGCTGACATTTAGCAAACAGGTATCGCTATATTTAGAAAACTTGGTCCAAAAATCGACAACATTTCTGTAATAATAGCAAAATTTTCTGTAGGCCTGGCAGACTTTTTTCTTAGTGTACATACAACAGTTTTGTAATATTGTACAATTTCACGAATTAAAATTTAAATTAAAAAGATTTTGTATTTGCAAGCAATGTTTATAATGAAATTTTCGTATAACCTACGAAAAGTTATAAAAGAATCGTTTTTTTTTTAGAATTAGTAGGAGTGCAACAACAATAGCCTGGAATCAATGGAATTGCTGAAGTTCCAATAACTGTTACGTTAGTTATGAACAGATACCCGTTATGATTCATACCTTATTTTTATTTTATTGGATAAGGTTTAAAACATTGTCGAAACGTTTACTTTGTTATCACCACAACCTCGATAAAAACTCACTCCCATGTATATTGATATCGATTGTTTTTCTTACGCATTACTTTGTTCTTACTGTTCAGGGTAGTATTTTTTATAGTTTTTATATATTATTTTTATTTGCGTTGAATGAAATTGAGGTCAGGTAGACAAATGGCTCCACTTCAGGAAACACCAGCTACCACTGCGAGTGGTCCTGCTACAATAGCTGAAGCACATTCTTATTCTGCGACAACAACAGTTGCTCCAACCACCACTGTTGCTCTAGCAACCACGATCCCAAGTATACCATTAGTCGTAACCGCCCATATAGGTAGCCCAAACTCCGCTCTGATTGACGGGAATTTATCGTTAGACGGGTCTCATAACTCACAGAGTACTATAATATCGCCTGAATTTAGCAGTATTACTGCGCAAGGCATTAGGAACGAATTCCGAACCAATTCCCAGCTTAATCGAGATCGGCATAACCCTTCCAATGTTAATGAAATCGTTCATTCAGCCATAGGTTTACAACAGGTTGACGCTATGAGGACAATGGAAGAAAGACTTCGCGATTTGGTACCACAAATCGTGGCTGAGAGTATGAGATCATTTATACGAAGTACTGCTAACGACCAGCCACCACCCGTTATCAATAGGGAGGGGTCTTGGGGACAACAACAGGGACCAGGTACACCATTTATTGGTTTGACACAACCACCTCCGCCGTACCCTAGGCAGGCCAATTTTACACAAATACCCGTGCCAAGGGCACCGGTTACCTCGGCTACCCATGATCAACGACCACCAGCCCCAATGATGGGCCGGCCGTTTTTCAGAATTCCTCCATTCCCACAGCAGCCTTTAACCCATCATCGGTTTGCAATACCACCTCCCCAACTACAACAGCCAGTTCCACATTTTTCGTCGCCCACTCAAAATATTCGACAGAACTTAAACAGCTCGGCACAGCCTTCATGGGCTCCCAATCAGTATGCGCAGAGTTTCCCAAACTGGGAAGGAGCAAAGAAGACCGCAGTGGAGAAATGGGGTATAAAGTTTGATGGTACACCGAACACAATGACTGCGGAAGATTTCGTGTTTCGCGTTGAAGTGATTCGCGAAGATTACAGTACTCCTTGGAATGAATTATTAACCAAATTTCACCATTTGCTAGCTGGAGCCGCCCTCGATTGGTACTGTGATTCCAGACGCTTATATCAGTTTAGAACCTGGCCACCGCTACGAGATGCCCTTATTCACCGGTTCAGGCGCTTTGAGAGTGATTTTGAGGTTTACCCGAAAGATCATGGACCGGCGTCAGCAACCCCAAGAGTCATTTGAGGATTTTTATAACGCTGTGGTTAAGTTCAGGAACCAGCTGACGTCTCCGCTGCCGGAGAAAGACCTTGTGGAAATGATGAAAGCCAACCTCAAACCAGCTCTAGCTCATTTGGTGTTCCCCATCAGGATCGTTGGGTTGCGTCAGTTCTGTGAGGAATGCAAAAAGGCCGAAAATTTACTGACTACCCAAAGGCAACATTATTCTGCCCAACGTCATTATGTGGCACCAAAGGTGCACGAAGTTGAATTTGCAACCCCAAATGAGCTGGAAGTGGATGTAGATGCCATAAATAATGTAACCCGGTATGTTTGTTGGAATTGCCGTCAACCGGGGCATGGGTACATGGATTGTCCTACACCGAGCAAGCGTACTTTCTGCTATAAATGTGGCATGGATGGCATGGTCACTCCGACTTGCACCCGCTGTCGGGGAAACCAACGATCGGACCCGTTAGGTACTGGGGAAACGCGGCCGACCAATGCACCATCCCAGTAGAGGAAGCAATAGAAGTTGAAGTAGCCTTAAAAGAGGAGAATGAAAGTAGGTTTACTAAGATAAGAAATAGTTGTAGGGAAATAGAAGATAGGACAAAAAGTAGTATAAGGAAAATCAAACCGTTGCACGTCAGGATTAAGGAACATAGGGATGCAAACGAGGAAAGTTTAGTTCGCAAGACGAGGATCGAGAAAGCTAGAGATAGATATAGGGAGCGGCGGCAGGTTCTCCGTGAGATCGCTATGATGTGTCTCTACGAGGGAGATGATACCAGGCTGTACACACGTGTTAGGATAGGCGGAAAAGGATATCGAAGGCCTTCTGGACAGTGGGGCCACCGTTTCAATTCTTGGTAAAGGATGTCTTGAATTCGTGAATGAGGCTAATATAGCGATACATAGGTTTGGTGCACACGTAAATACGGCAGACGGTAGGCCCTCATGAAATTGTAGGTCGCTTTCGGGCGAAGATCCGTTTTAATAACCTCGAAAAAGAGATAATGTTTTATTTGGTTCCAACTCTGAAAAGGGCGTTGTTTTTGGGGGTTGACTTTATGAAGGCTTTTAGATTGATTGTTAATTTGGACAGCTTGAGCACAAGCGGTATGCTTTTGGACGAGGAGGAGGGTGAAAGTCCTCAAATGCATTCTCTTTGTGCCGCTGATAAGCAGGTATTGGACGAGGCTATAGCGAAATTTCCATCTTTTGCAGAAAAGGGATTGGGAAAGACGTCTATGGAAATGCATACCATCGACACGCGGGACGCAGTACCGGTAAAGCAGAGACATTATCCTGTCTCGCCGGCTGTGCAGCAGCTAATGTATGCGGAACTGGATCGCATGCTTGACATGGGGGTCATTGAGCTCAGTCAAAGCCCCTGGAACAATCCAGTGACACTTGTGCGTAAGGGGGAGAAAAACAGGCTTTGTTTAGACGCACGAAAGCTCAATGAGCTCACTGTCAAGGATGCGTATCCATTACCTCATATTGAGGGGCTGCTTAGTCGGCTTGGGGACACGCACTTTATTTCTAGTGTGGATCTGAAAGACGCGTTCTGGCAGATCCCACTAGATCGTGAAAGTCGTGAGTAAAACTGCCTTTACCGTCCCGGGGAGACCTTTATACCATTTCACGGTCATGCCTTTTGGGCTGTGTAATGCCGCCCAAAGGCTATGCCGTTTGATGGATAAAGTCATCCCCTCCGAACTGCGTGATCGGGTGTTCGTTTACTTAGACGATCTTCTCATAGTTTCCCCCCGATTTCGGTACGCATATATATCTGCTTGAACAGGTGGCGGAAATGCTAAGCCGAGCCAATTTAACAATCAACGTCTCCAAGTCCAAGTTTTGTTTTCGGGAGCTGCGGTATTTAGGATATATTGTCGGGGAGGGCAAACTGAAGCCTGATCCCGAGAAAATATCCGCAATACTTAGATTCGACTACCCAAAGACTCCAAGGCAGGTGCGCGGGTTCATGGGTACTACCGGGTGGTACCGTCGTTTCATACGGAACTATGCCACGATAGCGACCCCAATATTTGAGACGTTAAAGAAAACGAAAAAGTTTTGCTTCTCCGAGGAGGCCAAAAAAGCATTCGACGACTTGAAGACATCTCTCACTCAGGCGCCGGTTCTCAGACATCCGGACTTTGGCAAGATATTTTACAGTCCAGTGTGATGCTTCGGATGTCGGTATCGGAGCGGTCCTTTTCCAGAGAGATGAGGTTGAGGGGGAGCATCCTATCGCTTTCTTTTCCCAGAAGTTATCTCCGGCTCAAAGGAACTATTCTGTTACGGAACGAGAGTGTCTGGCAGTGGTAATGGCCGTGAAGAGGTTTAGGCCGTACATCGAATTGCTACCATTTACGGTTATCACGGACCATTCAAGCCTCAAGTGGTTGATGTCGAATAAGGAACTTAGCGGACGATTAGCTCGGTGGAGCTTGTTGCTTCAGTCATACACTTTTGGAATCGAACACCGCAAAGGTAGCCAGAACATTGTACCAGACACTCTCTCCCGTTATGATATGGACGAACTCGTAGCCGAATTTGGGGGCCTTATAGACCTGCAGTCAGAGGGATTTAGGACTGAGGAATATAGTGAACTATTAAAGGCGATCGAGGAAAACCAGGACCAGGTGCCTGATTTAAGAACGGATAACGGTTTCGCATACAAACGTACTCGTCCATATGATGGTTCGGTAATCGGGGAAGATTTCTCATGGAAACTCTGGGTTCCGGCTGTATTAACACAAAATCTTATCGCTAAGGCCCATACCCCACCCACAGCATCTCATGGAGGATTTCACAAGACCCTTAGGCGGCTAAAGGAGTATTTTTATTGGCCTCACATGAATCTGCAAGTCCGCTCGTTTGTCGGAAATTGTGAAGTGTGCAAGGAAAGCAAGCCCTTAAATCAGATCACTAGGCCACCGATGGGTGAAGAAACGAAGATTGTCAGGCCATTTCAAAAAGTCTATATTGACTTTTTAGGCCCATACGTCAGATCCAAGTCCGGAAATGCCTATATATTTATAGTGTTAGATCACTACTCCAAGTTTGTGCTCTTGAAGGCGATGTCGAAAGCCAATTCCCGTAGCGTGATAAGGTTTTTAATTTCAGAAGTGTTTCATAAGTTCGGGGTTCCCGAAATCATCTTCTCGGATAACGGGAAGCAATTTGTTTCGAAGGATTTCACGGAATTGGTAGGGAATTTTGGGATAAGACATATGAAAACCGCGGTTTACAATCCCCAATCGAACGCCTCCGAAAGGGTAAACCAGTCGATACTCGCAGCAATTAGATCTTATCTAAAAGAGGATCAAAGGGATTGGGATAATCACCTCTCCGAGATAGAGTGTGCCCTGAGATCCTCGGTGCATGTATCGACTGGTATGACTCCTTATTTCGCGCTTTTCGGCTTTAATATGATCACCCACGGTAGTGTATACCAATTAGCGAAAAAACTCGAGGTTCTGGAGGATTCCGAGACTTATATTCTCCCGAAAAATGTGAAAACTGACCTCATAAGCGGAAAATTACGTGAGAATATGAGCAAATCTTATGCGTTGCGTGCGAAAATCTATAACAAACGTACCCGAGTAACAAGATTCGTCCCAGGGCAGGAGGTTTTCCGGCGGAATCATCAGCTGAGTGATTTTAAAAACCAAATAAACGCGAAGCTTAATAAGAAATATCTAAAGTGCCGAATTGTCCGCGCAATTGGAAACTGTATGTATGAAATAGAGGACCTGAACGGAAAGGCAATCGGAATCTATCACGTTCAGGATCTCAAGCAATGACGAGTTGTAGTAACCCAGTTTTACCATTGTTCCGGGCGAAAACTCGTCATCCCTAGAGATGGTTTCCTCGATTTAGGAGAATGATCCTACAATGCTATACCTTTTTCTCTGTCGTGTTTTAATACAATTTAACTCTTTTGGAATCTAGGGATATATCTTTCTTAAAAAAAAAAAAAAAAAAAAAAAAAAAAAAAAAAGAAGAAAAAAAAACAAAAAAAAAAAATGAAAAAAAAAAAAAAAAAAAAATGTGAGGATGGTTTGTATCGTATTTTATGAATTTTTGAATTGTATCAAGTGCTTGTAAATAGAATTTTCTTGGCGTTAGTTCTAGGGAAATCTGATAAGGTCGTCAGGAATTAAAGGATAAGTTAAATAGTTGTTTTTTATTAATAAACCTTACTCGATGAAGTGGTTTCTGTGGGTTTAATCCTAGGCAAAGGCTTGCTGATTAGGATGGTTGATTCGGTTATGAAAAGGAACAGATTTGGCAGGTTTGCTTTTGGTTAGTGGACAGTCTTACAAGCGGACGGAACTCTGAAGAGTTGACTGATTGATTCTTGGTAAATGGACAGAGGTTCCTCCCCATTCCTTAACCAGGTGGTCCTCGGCATGGTAAGGTTTGTCGTGTGCATCGGCTCCTAGTAATGGAAACGGGTAACCGCCTATCAACTGGCCATCTGGCAACGCTATGGTTTATAACACTTTAATACGTGTCAACCCATATGATTATAAATTGCTTTACAACACTAAACTTTGAAAAAAAAAAAAAAAAAGATGGCTGTCGAAGTACGCGGGAAAAAAAAAATGAGATCGTCATACGCTGATATATAAAGAAGAAAATGGTAGAAAAAGAGAGAAGTTGGATAATAACCTGCAAGAGGATTGTGTTGTTTGTGAAAAGTGTGACTTGTCAAAAGAAAAAAAAAAAACCACGTTTTAATTTGGAATAAAAACTATTAATTTGTGACCGCAACAAAAAAAAAAAAAGAAAAAAAAAAGAAACGCGGATATTTCGAAAATTGGAAATGAGAAATTTTGACTGATTTGAATTCAGCGTAACAAAGTTTTTAGAAATCTTAAAAAGGTTATCGCCAATAATTTTATATATTTCGGACAAGCTGATTTCAATATAGTACTTTATCTTTCGACGTATGGTACCGTTTTTCCACAAAATTAAAGTTTGGTGCATTTGCATATTTTTTTTACATACAACTTTTTTATAATTGCAATCAATTTGTCTTCTATCTATGGAAATGTAAGACCCACACCTGTCGTCTTATTTAAATGTATACATGTATAATTGGTATACATATTGATTCAAAACACGTAAAACTAAACCCCCTGTTAGTGGTTTTCTTTAATATATACTGTTCCTGTTCACTGTTCCTGGTAAAGGGAAATAAAAATTAACTTTCAAACAAGTTAAAATCTTCTAAAACGTTTAAAGAGTCATCGGTCTGGGACGGCACAGTGCGCACAGCCAACCGAAATTAAGGTCAACCACGGTATCTGGCAGCAACAAAAGGTTCATCGTTTCATCATCACTCAGAATCCTCATGGAGTGTATGGGTAGAATCCCTGGTAATTAGCCATAGCCGTCTGTCATCGGTAGTCAATATCAGCTACGTTAATATTTACCATCATCTACAACTTGTACACACGCACACCATAAATCAGGCAGACCCACGCACAAAGTTCAACCAGGGCGACACTCGGAGCAGCGGCAGTAATAGACGTTTGGATTTAGCGGACGGACAGCAAGGGTATTAACGAGGGTAAAGAAAAAGAAACTAATGTATGTATCAAAATTTAAATTTCTATATATATTCATATGAAGAAAAAATTTAATCAATTAATTAAACGAACACCTTCAAACAAAGAATTATTATATCTTAAAATACTACTATTCATAGGGAAACACATTGCCAATCTTTTTCTAACTGTTGTTTTACAGGCCCTTGAGAATTTATCTAGAAAGGGGGGTATGAGCTCACACCTAGGTTAGATTTAAAAAAAAAAAGAGTGCTTAACACATTTATCAATGTGTCTCCCTACTTAGAAAACCATCATAGAAAAGAAAATATCCAACAAAAAATTAAAAAAAAAAAGAAAAGTTTACTTAATTATTCTCATCTATTATTTGTATTTTATATTTTTTTTAATTAATTTGCTTATGATTAAATTACATATTTATTATTTATGCTTGATATTTATTTTTAACATTAATCATTTAACGAGCTGTTAAATGAAAATTATAAAATAAATACGATATTTGGTATCACAAACAATTAAAATTAAAAAAAAAAAATAATAATAATAATTTCGTGACTTTTGACACAAAATAACTTTTCTAGCAACATATGGATAGAAAAAAAAACCTTTTGGGAGCTTTTATTTAGGAGATCTAAAAAGCTGACAATTTTTAACATAACTTAAGGTTCTTTTCTTTAAAAAGTTTACACTATTAAAATTTAAACTTCGCCTGAAAGAATTATACTTTTATTTTATATCTATATATATGTATATATATATGTATATATATGTTGATTTACTTTACTTTACTTTATTTTTTTCTTTTTTATTAATACGAATATTATTTGTTTCAACAAAACAAAATCCTTTTAGAATTATGTTTTCAGCAATAAATAATAAAATTATCAAAACTTTCAATTAAATTTTAATTATAGAAAAAAAATATTTAGATCTACTATACTACATCTTAAATTGTGTAATAAATAGTGATTATTGAATAAAGGAAACTATTAATAAAAAAAAAAAACAAAAGGAAGAGGTGATAAACCAAAAGAATAATAACAAAAAAAAAACGTTTTGAAAATAAAAATTTTAATATATTATAGAAATAAGGGATACAATTTTTTTTGTAATAGTTTTACTGATATTATATTATGATAGATGTATATAGCTTGTATCTAGATTTATACCGATTGAATTTGTATGATAGGGTTAGAATTAAGAGTTGTCGACTGGTAGCAACCAGAATAAAAAATGAATTATTATATTATGTGAGACAGCGTCGTATTTTATATTGGAAAATGGAAAAGTGAAATAATTATGGGTAAGTGAGAACTATCGAGTGGTTGTGGTGACTCGTGTAAAGGGGTATTTCGTAAATTGGCCAAACGGTATACCATGGCAGAAGGGTGGGCCGGCCAGGAACAACACTATCCATCTTAGTTGTTCCAAACGTTTCGGCAATAGGGTGTAGAGGCTATTGGTAACTGTAGGATTGTTTGAACAAAAATATTAATGCTAAATTGAACCACTTTTATTCACATCTAACCGCTGGTACATGAATTATTTATATATTTTTTGTTTGTGTGGGGTGTAGGTTGTCAGACTGTAGAACTCAGCGCCATCTACCGCTAGCCGGGTGGAGACAACACCAGCGCACAGTCTGATAATTTGCATGGCAGTAAATGCCAAGCCGCACATGACAAATTGGCGCCCAACGTGGGGCCCGAAATTTCGGGTTTCGTTTCACTTGTAACTTTTGTTGTTTGAATCTGGCAGTCTACGGGGATCTTTCCGTAAGATCCCGTTGCCTGAGTCAATCAGGGCTTGCATCGCGTTGCGACGGTAGAGATTTACGTCGATTGCCGGGACAAGCTTTAAAAGGTTTGTTGTTTTGCTTTTTATCCGATTGTAGGTCATGGTAGTCTTTGATGAAATGATAGAGTTGCCATTAGCGACAATTTAAGGATAATTAGGGAAAACAGACAGAAAATTTAAAATAGTTTTAATTTCAATAGCCCAAGTTTATTTCGTTTTCTTTTACTGCTTCAATTGAGTAGGTCCTGTTTCATGGTCTTTAAGGCCACTTATACAGATGCGATTCAGTGGTAGTATTGGGAATCGATTTAGAATACTGGTTTTTACAAAGGTTTAAATTTAGCATATATATTTTTTTCAGGACTTAAAGGTCAAACCAGTAATCACAGAATTTTAGAATTTTTAGAATTTTACAGAATTATTGAATAGCCGTAATTGCCGACAGTAGCATGTTGTTGCTATTTATTTCATTGGTTTAGTTCTTGGGCTACTTTTGGACCAGGACCTAGGGGTTTTTGTTTCAAATAGGGAAAACATGTACACTCACGGGAATTCATTAGTAGAGTATAGATTTTAGAAATTTAAGCGGTACGAACCTTTTAGTAAGACATACAGGTAACATAGCGTTTAAGAGCTAAGTTTTATTGTATATTTTGCAGAAATTGAAAGAGGCTCCAGAAGTTTTGTGGATGTGCAGTTATTTTGTTGAAACACAAATTAATTCTGCTAGTTTTTTTGTGTTTTATATTTTTGCTGTATTATTTTCAGAATTTTTGGAGCGTCTGTAGTATTTGTGACATTTTTAAACCTAGAAGACTTGCAATATACGAAATTTGTTTGATATTTACTAGATTCCTGAATTTGTGGAATTTGTTACGCCCAGAAAAAAAAGGGTTAATAGAAAAAGTTTTCAATCGCATTTTACTGTTTTGTACTAGTTTTTAGTACAATTTTGTATTTTAGTAGAATTGTTTGCTATTCTCGTTCTACACCTTACAGTTTTGTTACTAATTTCTGTTGCTAATTTTAGCAAAACATTTTACTAATTTTTCAGAAGAGGGAAAAATTTACAAAAATTTTTGCTGATTTAGGAAATTTTAGTAAATGAAAAAAGAAAATTATAGTATAGAAGAAAAGAAGGGGTTTTAAAAAAAAAAAAATATTAAAATTTTGTGTTTTTTTTTTATTAACTTTTTCTAATTTTTTATTTTGGCTTTCAACGAATATTTGGTGGAATTTGTTGCTGATGTTAGCAAAACAGGTTTAAATAGAATGTGACAAAGATTTTACTAGAAATTTAATAGTGACTACTAATTTTTTTTATTGGTTTCATTTTGCTGACATTTAGCAAACAGGTATCGCTATATTTAGAAAACTTGGTGACTTGGTCCAAAAATCGACAACATTTCTGTAATAATAGCAAACTTTTCTGTAGGCCTGGCAGACTTTTTTCTTAGTGTACATACAACAGTTTTGTAATATTGTACAATTTCACGAAGGAAAATTTAAATTAAAAAAATTTTGTATTTGCAAGCAATGTTTATAATGAAATTTTCGTATAACCTACGAAAAGTTATAAAAGAATCGTTTTTTTTTAGAATTAGTAGGAGTGCAACAACAATAGCCTGGAATCAATGGAATTGCTGAAGTTCCAATAACTGTTATGTTAGTTATGAACATATACCCGTTATGATTCATACCTTATGTTCATTTTATTGGATAAGGTTTAAAACATTGTCGAAACGTTTACTTTGTTATCACCACAACCTCGATAAAAACTCACTCCCATGTATATTGATATCGATTGTTTTTCTTACGCATTACTTGTTCTTACTGTTCAGGGTAGTATTTCTTTTTTATAGTTTTTATATATTATTTTTTATTTGCGTTGAATGAAATTGAGGTCAGGTAGACAAATGGCTCCACTTCAGGAAACACCAGCTACCACTGCGAGTGGTCCTGCTACAATAGCTGAAGCACATTCTTATTCTGCGACAACAACAGTTGCTCCAACCACCACTGTTGCTCTAGCAACCACGACCCCAAGTATACCATTAGTCGTAACCGCCCATATAGGTAGCCCAAACTCCGCTCAGATTGACGGGAATTTATCGTTAGACGGGTCTCATAACTCACAGAGTACTATAATATCGCCTGAATTTAGCAGTATTACTGCGCAAGGCATTAGGAACGAATTCCGAACCAATTCCCAGCTTAATCGAGATCGGCATAACCCTTCCAATGTTAATGAAATCGTTCATTCAGCCATAGGTCTACAACAGGTTGACGCTATGAGGACAATGGAAGAAAGACTTCGCGATTTGGTACCACAAATCGTGGCTGAGAGTATGAGATCATTTATACGAAGTACTGCTAACGACCAGCCACCACCCGTTATCAATAGGGAGGGGTCTTGGGGACAACAACAGGGACCAGGTACACCATTTATTGGTTTGACACAACCACCTCCGCCGTACCCTAGGCAGGCCAATTTTACACAAATACCCGTGCCAAGGGCACCGGTTACCTCGGCTACCCATGATCAACGACCACCAGCCCCAATGATGGGCCAGCCGTTTTTCAGAAATCCTCCATTCCCACAGCAGCCTTTAACCCATCATCGGTTTGCAATACCACCTCCCCAACTACAACAGCCAGTTCCACATTTTTCGTCGCCCACTCAAAATATTCGACAGAACTTAAACAGCTCGGCACAGCCTTCATGGGCTCCCAATCAGTATGCGCAGAGTTTCCCAAACTGGGAAGGAGCAAAGAAGACCGCAGTGGAGAAATGGGGTATAAAGTTTGATGGTACACCGAACACAATGACTGCGGAAGATTTCGTGTTTCGCGTTGAAGTGATTCGCGAAGATTACAGTACTCCTTGGAATGAATTATTAACCAAATTTCACCATTTGCTAGCTGGAGCCGCCCTCGATTGGTACTGGGATTCCAGACGCTTATATCAGTTTAGAACCTGGCCACCGCTACGAGATGCCCTTATTCACCGGTTCAGGCGCTTTGAGAGTGATTTTGAGGTTTACCGAAAGATCATGGACCGGCGTCAGCAACCCCAAGAGTCATTTCGAGGATTTTTATAACGCTGTGGTTAAGTTTAGGAACCAGCTGACGTCTCCGCTGCCGGAGAAAGACCTTGTGGAAATGATGAAAGCCAACCTCAAACCAGCTCTAGCTCACTTGGTGTTCCCCATCAGGATCGTTGGGTTGCGTCAGTTCTGTGAGGAATGCAAAAAGGCCGAAAATTTACTGACTACCCAAAGGCAACATTATTCTGCCCAACGTCATTATGTGGCACCAAAGGTGCACGAAGTTGAATTTGCAACCCCAAATGAGCTGGAAGTGGATGTAGATGCCATAAATAATGTAACCCGGTATGTTTGTTGGAATTGCCGTCAACCGGGGCATGGGTACATGGATTGTCCTACACCGAGCAAGCGTACTTTCTGCTATAAATGTGGCATGGATGGCATGGTCACTCCGACTTGCACCCGCTGTCGGGGAAACCAACGATCGGACCCGTTAGGTACTGGGGAGACGCGGCCGACCAATGCACCATCCCAGTAGAGGAAGCAATAGAAGTTGAAGTAGCCTTAAAAGAGGAGAATGAAAGTAGGTTTACTAAGATAAGAAATAGTTGTAGGGAAATAGAAGATAGGACAAAAAGTAGTATAAGGAAAATCAAACCGTTGCACGTCAGGATTAAGGAACATAGGGATGCAAACGAGGAAAGTTTAGTTCGCAAGACGAGGATCGAGAAAGCTAGAGATAGATATAGGGAGCGGCGAAGGTTCTCCGTGAGATCGCTATGATGTGTCTTTACGAGGGAGATGATACCAGGTTGTACACACGTGTTAGGATAGGCGGAAAGATATCGAAGGCCTTCTGGACAGTGGGGCCACCGTTTCAATTCTTGGTAAAGGATGTCTTGAATTCGTGAATGAGGCTAATATAGCGATACATAGGTTTGGTGCACACGTAAATACGGCAGACGGTAGGCCCCATGAAATTGTAGGTCGCTTTCGGGCGAAGATCCGTTTTAATAACCTCGAAAAAGAGATAATGTTTTATTTGGTTCCAACTCTGAAAAGGGCGTTGTTTTTGGGGGTTGACTTTATGAAGGCTTTTAGATTGATTGTTAATTTGGACAGCTTGAGCACAAGCAGGTATGCTTTTGGACGAGGAGGAGGGTGAAAGTCCTCAAATGCATTCTCTTTGTGCCGCTGATAAGCAGGTATTGGACGAGGCTATAGCGAAATTTCCATCTTTTGCAGAAAAGGGATTGGGAAAGACGTCTATGGAAATGCATACCATCGACACGCGGGACGCAGTACCGGTAAAGCAGAGACATTATCCTGTCTCGCCGGCTGTGCAGCAGCTAATGTATGCGGAACTGGATCGCATGCTTGACATGGGGGTCATTGAGCTCAGTCAAAGCCCCTGGAACAATCCAGTGACACTTGTGCGTAAGGGGGAGAAAAACAGGCTTTGTTAGACGCACGAAAGCTCAATGAGCTCACTGTCAAGGATGCGTATCCATTACCTCATATTGAGGGGCTGCTTAGTCGGCTTGGGGACACGCACTTTATTTCTAGTGTGGATCTGAAAGACGCGTTCTGGCAGATCCCACTAGATCGTGAAAGTCGTGAGAAAACTGCCTTTACCGTCCCGGGGAGACCTTTATACCATTTCACGGTCATGCCTTTTGGGCTGTGTAATGCCGCCCAAAGGCTATGCCGTTTGATGGATAAAGTCATCCCCTCCGAACTGCGTGATCGGGTGTTCGTTTACTTAGACGATCTTCTCATAGTTTCCCCCCGATTTCGGTACGCATATATATCTGCTTGAACAGGTGGCGGAAATGCTAAGCCGAGCCAATTTAACAATCAACGTCTCCAAGTCCAAGTTTTGTTTTCGGGAGCTGCGGTATTTAGGATATATTGTCGGGGAGGGCAAACTGAAGCCTGATCCCGAGAAAATATCCGCAATACTTAGATTCGACTATCCCAAAGACTCCAAGGCAGGTGCGCGGGTTCATGGGTACTACCGGGTGGTACCGTCGTTTCATACGGAACTACGCCACGATAGCGACCCCAATATTTGAGACGTTAAAGAAAACGAAAAAGTTTTGCTTCTCCGAGGAGGCCAAAAAAGCATTCGACGACTTGAAGACATCTCTCACTCAGGCGCCGGTTCTCCGACATCCGGACTTTGGCAAGATATTTTACATCCAGTGTGATGCTTCGGATGTCGGTATCGGAGCGGTCCTTTTCCAGAGAGATGAGGTTGAGGGGGAGCATCCTATCGCTTTCTTTTCCCAGAAGTTATCTCCGGCTCAAAGGAACTATTCTGTTACGGAACGAGAGTGTCTGGCAGTGGTAATGGCCGTGAAGAGGTTTAGGCCGTACATCGAATTGCTACCATTTACGGTTATCACGGACCATTCAAGCCTCAAGTGGTTGATGTCGAATAAGGAACTTAGCGGACGATTAGCTCGGTGGAGCTTGTTGCTTCAGTCATACACTTTTGGAATCGAACACCGCAAAGGTAGCCAGAACATTGTACCAGACACTCTCTCCCGTTATGATATGGACGAACTCGTAGCCGAATTTGGGGGCCTTATAGACCTGCAGTCAGAGGGATTTAGGACTGAGGAATATAGTGAACTATTAAAGGCGATCGAGGAAAACCAGGACCAGGTGCCTGATTTAAGAACGGATAACGGTTTCGCATACAAACGTACTCGTCCATATGATGGTTCGGTAATCGGGGAAGATTTCTCATGGAAACTCTGGGTTCCGGCTGTATTAACACAAAATCTTATCGCTAAGGCCCATACCCCACCCACAGCATCTCATGGAGGATTTCACAAGACCCTTAGGCGGCTAAAGGAGTATTTTTATTGGCCTCACATGAATCTGCAAGTCCGCTCGTTTGTCGGAAATTGTGAAGTGTGCAAGGAAAGCAAGCCCTTAAATCAGATCACTAGGCCACCGATGGGTGAAGAAACGAAGATTGTCAGGCCATTTCAAAAAGTCTATATTGACTTTTTAGGCCCATACGTCAGATCCAAGTCCGGAAATGCCTATATATTTATAGTGTTAGATCACTACTCCAAGTTTGTGCTCTTGAAGGCGATGTCGAAAGCCAATTCCCGTTAGCGTGATAAGGTTTTTAATTTCAGAAAGTGTTTCATAAGTTCGGGGTTCCCGAAATCATCTTCTCGGATAACGGGAAGCAATTTGTTTCGAAGGATTTCACGGAATTGGTAGGGAATTTTGGGATAAGACATATGAAAACCGCGGTTTACAATCCCCAATCGAACGCCTCCGAAAGGGTAACCAGTCGATACTCGCAGCAATTAGATCTTATCTAAAAGAGGATCAAAGGGATTGGGATAATCACCTCTCCGAGATAGAGTGTGCCCTGAGATCCTCGGTGCATGTATCGACTGGTATGACTCCTTATTTCGCGCTTTTCGGCTTTAATATGATCACCCACGGTAGTGTATACCAATTAGCGAAAAAACTCGAGGTTCTGGAGGATTCCGAGACTTATATTCTCCCGAAAAATGTGAAAACTACTGACCTCATAAGCGGAAAATTACGTGAGAATATGAGCAAATCTTATGCGTTGCGTGCGAAAATCTATAACAAACGTACCCGAGTAACAAGATTCGTCCCAGGGCAGGAGGTTTTCCGGCGGAATCATCAGCTGAGTGATTTTAAAAACCAAATAAACGCGAAGCTTAATAAGAAATATCTAAAGTGCCGAATTGTCCGCGCAATTGGAAACTGTATGTATGAAATAGAGGACCTGAACGGAAAGGCAATCGGAATCTATCACGTTCAGGATCTCAAGCAATGACGAGTTGTAGTAACCCAGTTTTACCATGTTCCGGGCGACAACTCGTCATCCCTAGACAGATGGTTTCCTCGATTTAGGAGAATGATCCTACAATGCTATACCTTTTTTCTCTGTTACGTCGTTTGAACTCAATTTAAACCTCTTTTGGAATCTAGGGATATATCTTCTTAAAAAAAGAAAAGAAGAAAAGAAAAAAAAAAAAAAAAAAAAAAAAAAAAAAAAAAAAAAAAAAAAAAAAGAGGATGGTTGATAGTATGTTTTATGAATTTGTGAATTGGTATCAAGGTGCAAGTTGTAAATAGGAATTTCTTGGCGTTAGTTCTAGGGAAATCGATAAGGTCGTCAGGAATTAAAGGATAAGTTAATAGTTTTTTTTTCTTAATAAACTTTACTCGATGAAGTGGTTTCTGTGGGTTTAACCTAGGCAAAGCTTGCTGATTAGGATGGTTGATTCGGTTATGAAAAGGACAGATTGGCAGTTTGCT
The DNA here is from genome assembly GCA_021234595.1 of Delia radicum. NCBI lineage: Eukaryota > Metazoa > Arthropoda > Insecta > Diptera > Anthomyiidae > Delia > Delia radicum. Next base: position 98,092,100 of record CM037854.1, on the reverse strand, counting down.
TTTGGTTAGTGGACAGTCTTACAAGCTGACGGAACTCTGAAGAGTTGACTGATTGATTCTTGGTAAATGAACAGAGGTTCCTCCCCATTCCTTAACCAGGTGGTCCTCCGGCATGGTAAGGTTTGTCATGTGCAATCGGCTCCTAAGCAATGGAAACGGGTAACCGCCTACCAACTGGCCATCTGGCAACGCTATGGTTTATAAAATTGCTTTACAACACCTAAACTTAAAAAAAAAAAAAAAAAAAAAAAAGATGGCTGTCGAAGTACGCGGGAAAAAAAAATGAGAGCGTCATACGCTGATATATAAAGAAAGAAAATGGTAGAAAAGAGGAGGAGTTGGATAATAACCTGCAAGAGGATCGTGTTGTTTGCGAAAAAGTGTGACTTCTCAAAAATTAAAAACCACGTTTAATTCGAAATAAAAAGTAAAAATAAAAAAAAAAAAAATATACAAGTTAAATAAAAAATAACTCGACAGTTTTTTTGACCAGCTATCAATCTGTGGACCGCAAAAAAAAAAAAAAAAACGCGATATTTCAAAAATTGGAAATGAGAAATTTTGACTGATTTGAATTCAGCGTACCAAAGTTTTTTAGAAATCTTAAAAAAGGTTATCGCCAATCATTTTATATATTTCGGACAAGCTGATTTCAATATCGTACCTTATCTTTCGATGTATGGTACCGTTTTCTACACAATTAAAGTTTGGGCGCATTTAGCATATCGTTTTTTTTTACATACAACTTTTTATATAATTGCAATCAATTTGTCTTCTATCTATGGAAATGTAAGACCCACACCTGTCGTCTTATTTAATGTATACATGTATAATTGGTATACATATTGATTCAAAACACGTAAAACTAAACCCCCTGTTAGTGGTTTCCTTTAATATATACTGTTCCTGTTCACTGTTCCTGGTAAAGGGAAATAAAAATTAACTTTCAAACAAGTTAAAATCTTCTAAAACGTTTAAAGAGTCATCGGTCTGGGACGGCACAGTGGCGCACAGCCAACCGAAATTAAGGTCAACCACGGTATCTGGCAGCAACAAAAGGTTCATCGTTTCATCATCACTCAGAATCCTCATGGAGTGTATGGGTAGAATCCCTGGTAATTAGCCATAGCCGTCTGTCATCGGTAGTCAATATCAGCTACGTTAATATTTACCATCATCTCCAACTTGTAACACACGCACACCATAAATCAGCAGACCCACGCGACAAAGTTCAACCAGGGCGACACTCGGAGCAGCGGCAGTAATAGACGTTTGGATTTAGCGGACGGACCGCAAGGGTATTAACGAAGGGTAAAGAAAAAGAAAACTAATGTATGTATCAAAATTTAAATTTCTATATATATTCATATGAAGAAAAAAATTTAATCAATTAATTAAACGAACACCTTCAAACACAAAGAATTATTAGATCTTAAAATACTACTATTCATAGGGAAACACATTGCCAATCTTTTTCTAACTGTTGTTTTACAGGCCCTTGAGAATTATCTAGAAAGGGGGGTATGAGCTCACACCTAGGTTAGATTTAAAAAAAAAAAGAGTGCTTAACACATTTATCAATGTGTCTCCCTACTTAGAAAACCATCATAGAAAAGAAATCTCCAACAAGAAATTAAAAAAAAAGAAAAGTTTACTTATTATTCTCATCTATTATTTGTATTTTATATTTTTTTAATTAATTTGCTTATGATTAAATTACATATTTATTATTTATGCTTGATATTTATTTTTAACATTAATCATTTAACGAGCTGTTAAATGAAAATTATAAAAAAATACGATATTGGTATCACAAACAATTAAAATTAAAAAAAAAAAAGAAAATAATAATAATAATTTCGTGACTTTTGACACAAAATAACTTTGCAAGCAACATATGGATAGAAAAAAAAAACCTTTTGGGAGCTTTTATTTAGGAGATCTAAAAAGCTGACAATTTTTAACATAACTTAAGTTATTCTTTCAAAAGTTTACACTAT
>CM037854.1:97965210-98090000 GCA_021234595.1 Delia radicum | reverse complement strand
TGTCCAAATAGTATTTTTGGATATATCGAAACAGAATATCGATAAAAATTAAAGTAATTCAAATTTATTGTTGTTAAAACTATATATTTATTTCTATGTATTAATACAAGTATATACTTAAACCGGAGAAACAAATTATATCTATAAGCTACTATAAATAAAACAACTTTTGTAAAAAATTCTTCTAATGGCTTTGATTTCATTTTTAGAAGTTGTTTAGTTGTTCGTCTAATTCGATGAAGGTTGTTTCTGCTTTTGTCGAATACTGGACATATATGGGTCTGATGTGCACAACAAAGTAGTGATAAGATCTTCATTAGTACAAGATCTGCACTTTTCTTGTAATGTGCTCGCAAAAGATCTGTAGTCTTGTTTATTTATTCTTGCACTTCTTCAAAAGATCTTTAATTGGCAGCATATTGTGTTGAATTGTTTATTCCCCATGGTACAAAATTTTATGAACTGTGGTTGGCATATGTCTCCAAGAGTATTTTTCGTATTAATAATTTGTTGTTTCATTGGCATACTGTCCAATATTATTTTCTGGTGCATGCTATAAATTCTAATGTGCTTTCGAATCGTCTTATCAATGCATAATGTACTCCTGTAATAGATGCTGCAGTTTCTGGATCGTCAAAGAACTCCTTACAGTGTTTCCATCATTTGAATTCCTCCTTGTTTTGGCTGGTCAGTATATGGCCAAGCTGATGATAGTTTCCTAGAATGTTTTTCTTTCATGGCTTTTCTCACTGTTTCGCCTAACGTTCCATATTCCAATCATAACCCAATTTAGAATATGCTCCATAATTCTGGAATGAAGATTGGGACATTCCAAATTCTTATGCGTCATTGAAAATATCTAATATGTAATGGCGGTTGGCTTAATTGAATTGGTGACTTTTGGCATATGTGCAGCTACGATGAAAAATAATTTCGATCCATTTTCATCAAATTCAAATATTACTGATTGAAGTTCTTTAATTTAACCTTCAGTTATGACATCTTTAGTTTCCTTTTTGTAAGCAAACCTTATTGGTTGTTGTTTCTCATCAGTGTATTATCAATCCCCAATGAGAAATTAATGTGATGCTGCAGTTTTAAGTTTTTTTTTTAAATAGTCACCATCGAGGTGTATTCAATAATAGTTCTGCAGTGTGTCAAGAAGATCCACAATTTTATTTCTGCTCAACTTGAAGTTACACTATTAGCATATTGTGAAGTTAAGCCTCTTTTTTGACAGAAACTAAATCTCGATATGCTTGAAAAATTCCACAATTTTTCATTGGTTCGCTTCCGCAATTCTGTGTACTTATTTTTTTAATCAGTTTTAAATCTAAAATAATGAAAAATAATGCAAAATAATGCTTCTGCAGTTGTGTAGGCATACTTTTTAAAATCCTCTTTGTGCGTCTCGGGATCGATTCCACTTTTTTCAATAATAGCAATTTTATTTTCTTATTTTGCATTCGTTGAATTTGATGCAAAAATGAATCCTTATTATTATATGAGAAATTTATTCATGGATATATCAGCTTGTTTCTTCGTGATCTTTCACTACAATCTTCTATTGGTTTTGATGGTCGACACACTTTTCTGTTTTAACTGACGGTTATCGATGGCTTCTTAAAAAAAGATCATTGCTAGCCATTCTTATCTGCGTAATAAATAATTTTTTTGTTTCTAGAAGATTTATTGAACCGTTTTCTTAATTTAAAAAATGGATTATTTATTATGGGCACCATAATATCTATATATTTTATTTATGTTGAACATATATATCAGCGAAAACTTATAACTGAATTTAGAGATTCTTTAAACAATAATGAAGAAAAAATTTTAATGCATGCATTATTATACCTTGCTTGATGTTTTTTAAAAAATCTATTAAAAAAAAAAGCCTGTTCATTCACACTTTTTAAAAAGGATTAACAATCCACATAATTGCTCCGAAAGCTAAAGTGCTATACAATTCTGTTGCTGGAATTTAAAGCATTCAAAATACTTTAAGATTAATTTCAATTTCAGTAAATTTTCCTTGCAGGACATATATTTTGAACCGGAATATCCTATTGCTCTTCCTCGCATGGCCGCAATATATACAATGGGGTAGGGGAGAGTACGGACTATAAGAGAAACAGATTTTTTTTTTTTGACTCATTTTTACGGTAAGGCGTTATGCCCTATTAAGCAGAAGATTTCCGGGAAAATGTTGACCTTTAAAAAAAATTATAATAGTTATAAAAGTAGTAGGGCATAATGTTTTAAAAGGTTATAAGTTAAACTAATACACGAAACTTATTATTTAAACTTTATTAAATGACTTAGAAATTCATAACTATCACCAAATACTGAGGATGTCCATTTTGGAACCACCATGTTCTCAGTGAATAGTTTACATAGAGTGAATTTTTTTGGCTACCGAAGTTACTAGTATTTACTCTCATATTAATAAAATAATTTTAAATCGGAGATCATAAAAAAAAATATTGGTCGTTTCTTTTTTTTTATTTTTTTTATTTTATTTATTTAAGTCTACGGGATAAATCCCTACAAACAATTATCTGAATATAATAATTACAAAAGTGTTTTTAAATTTACGTATTTAGGAACAATATTATATGCGTTTAATTGGCATTAATATTTATGGAAAAATCTACTCAAATTATAAAATTTATTAAAGTGTCGCAATTCTTCTAACTGGATCAGCATTAGCATAGTTTACACGTAAGTAATCACTATATAATGGACTGAAGTAGCGTGTTGGACGTTAAGGAACTTTAAATGTAAAATTGTTCACCAAAATTCAGAGCAAAACGTCGACTTTTATCAGCTTGATCAAGAATGTCTACATTTAGAATTTTTCTGCGGCTAATTAATGTAGGTAATTTAATTTGAGCTAACCTTGATTTATTGAAGGAAGATTAGTATGATCAGGAAAAAGATTTCGTAAGCAAAAAACTAAAAATTGTTTTGAACAGACTCAATAAGATTACTGTTAACGTCGTAATACTGATCCCAGACAACGCAGCAGTATTCCAAAATTGGTCTAACAAGAGACGTATACAATTGTTTTGTCATGCTTGTATTAGTAAATTCCTTAGCCCAACGTTTAATAAAGGCAAGTACCCCCACGAGCTTCATTAGATGTCATAGTAATATGTGGAGTAAAAGTCAGTTTTGTGTCCAGTAAAACACCGAGATCGAGAAAAACATTAAAGAACTCCAACTGATGTTTACCAAGAAAATATTGACCAAGATCTCAGAATTCTAGAAAAACGCATGTACTTGCATTTACTAAATTCAAATCCAATAAATTTAGATTGCCACCAAACGAAGAAAATGTTTAAATCACGTTAAAGGTAAGCTTGATCACCAGAATCTTTATAGCTAAGGAAGATTTTACGTCGTCAGCATACATAAGCACGTTAGAAAATTTTAATATAGATGGAACATCATTTATAAATAGAAAAATAAAATTGGACCCAGGTGGCTGCCTGGCGGTTCCCCACAATTTACAATTATTTTCCTAGATGAGGTATTATTAAACAAAACACATTGCTCTCTAGCAGTTAGTTTAGATTGAAGCCCAGTTTAACCAGTTTTTTTGTGAATCCCATCAAATACAATTTTTTAAGTAATAGGCAATGATTAACTTTATCGAAAGCTTTGCTGAAATCGGTGTATAGTACAATCAGTATGTTTTCCTTTGATGAAACCACGGTTAATTTAACAGTTTGTAAGTTCTAATAGATTGTCATCCTTTACGAAAATGTTGAACCGATGAGTAATATTGAAGAGACTTGATGACATAAGGAATCAGTGATGCATTTCTCAACAGTTTGGGTATTGCACTTAGTTTCGCTATACCTCTATAATTAGTAACATGAGATTTACTATCAGATTTAAATAGTGGTATAATGTAGGACTCTTTCCAAATTTTTGGAAAATAGCCATGTTTAATAGACAATTTAAAGATGATAGATAACGGAGTTGCTAGGAATTAGCCACAATTTTTTAGAATGCAGCTAGGAATACCTCAGGGCCGCCTGAATAAGACGATTTCATTTTTTTTTAAGCACTAACAATAGAAGGACGTGTCAACAAGAGGAAATGAAATTGACGGATGTTCAGGTATAGTAAAAGAATAATTATTAGAACTATCGTATTCAGCATCTGTGTATGTAGTGGCAAAAAAGTCAGCAAACATGTTACTGATCATCAAATCATCGCTAGATTCACGATTTAATATTTCATTACTGGAGGGTAGCCGTCAGTGTGAGACGGTTTAAAATGACATACCAAGTATTTCAAGATGTGTGTTGAGGTATATTTTGATTATTAATAGATCTAAAGAACAGTTTCATTAAATTAATGAAGAGATAATTTAAAAATCTAATGTATTTTTTTTAGTGAAACTGATGAAATTAAAAATAAAAATTTAAATTTCTAACATTAATAAAATTTCTTGGAAATAATAAAATTATAAATAATGTAAATTCTATCAAATTGTTATATTCATATTTTGAAGGATAATTATAAATAAAGGTGGAATATCCTTTATGTGGCAATACATCTGGTTACTGGGCTAAATAATAGAAACTTGCAAGAAAAGTTTCCCAATGGGTTCTCTCCGATATTAATGAAATTTGGATATGTAATGAAGAAAAAAAATTAAGGGACACATGATTCTTTTTAGCGGCCTAATCTCACGTTAAGGGGTTTTTTTTAAAAGATGGGTTCAACGTTAAAACATGTTTGTATGGCACATATCTGTAACTAGTGAAATCCAGATTTTTTGAACGCGTCTTTGATGTACTCGAGATTAAAATATAGTTAATAAGCTCTTTGAAAAAAATCGCATAAAAGCCGACCAATTACGAATTTCGGAAAAAGCTTAGACACCTCCTCGATCAAATTTAATAGGCATTGAAACACATATTTTTATTTGCCTAATCCAACTATAATTCTTTAACCAAACATCAGTTGTAATATCAACTTTGTTATAAAAAAATTGCGGAGTGTTGCATTTTTTAGTTCTAAACAAGAATTTACAATTAAAAATAGTTTGTAATTTATGTCGAATAAAAATATAATTTTGAAATATGTATGGTCTTGAAATTTAAATTCCTTGTGGAAGATCTGATTAAATATGGTAACATCATATAAATGTTGTTCGAAAATCAAAAATTATATAATTATATATATTGTAGCATACAAAGTTATATATAACGAGATAAAGCTGTATTAAAATATGTAAAATAATATATAACTCTTTTTGCCTGGCTAGAGCTTTTTCTTAATCAGTTCTTATTATTTATCATGGCACCACTAACCACAGCGTATGAGTGATATTTAACATCAAAGTGAATGGTTAGCGTATGAATGATATTTATTTTAACTTAAATTTAACCAAAAGTAAAGCACAGCATACACCGAAAGAGTTAATCTTCATGATATTAATGAAAAAATTTCAAATATATTTTTTTTTTCATATATTCGATGTAGAAATTCATGAAATCCAAGAATTCTGATTAATATTAAGAAATATTTCATAAATTTTTTGATAAAATTTTATAGTTGCATAAATTAAATTCATTCGATTTTATAAATTATCTCTTCATAAATTTAATGAAAATCTTCTTTAGAGCTATCAAATTATTTAAGAGGTTTAAGTTTTTTATTTTTTCATAAAATTTCATAATATTCATACATTTAAAACTTTATTTTTTTCTCAAGTGTTCAAAATAATTTACAAAGTGCTTTATTATTTTAATGTAACTAGCCTTTGTTTCATAAATTCTATAAACTCTTAATTGTCGGAATGATTAATTATCTTTATGAAGACGTTCATTAATTCTACAAACATTTCCTAAACATAGACTCTAATGAAATCTGTTTCATAGATTCGATGAAAAGTTTCAATATACGAGTTCCAGTGACAATTTCTTTTAAAGCTATTAATAAATTAATTACTGATGTGATAATTCTCTGGGGTTAAAAAGTTTTGCACAATTTTCGGAAAGATATTTGTATATAATTATATAAGACGTAATATCACTTCATTCAAAGTCAGATATGACTTAATCATATTATATATGACTAGATATAACTATAGCATTCAAAAATAATTATTTTTAGTGCTATACGGGGTAACACCAAAAGCATTTTGTTACTTATCTTATCGATACCAGGAACTTTTTGGGGTTTAGTTTGAAAAATAGGCTTTTCGACCTCTCGCATCTCAAACGATAATTGGGGATCTGATCGGTGCTGGGATACAAAAGGTGGCAACTCTGTTAGCAGAGATTTTATTATCATTTCTAGCCCATATTCTCCATCGGCCACGCTCACTTTTACCTCCACTTTTTAAAAATAGTTTAAATTTGTTTTTTTAGCAATGAATGCGCGCTTTACTTTTAAACGGACTACAAACAAATAAACTTGGTTTTATACCCTAAACAATACCACTACACATTTTTAATCAGCCACGCCCCATTTACGCCCAGTGTTTTAGTTTTTCAATTCCCTAAACTTAATATAAATTTCTGTTGTGAATTTTGATTTCACATTAAATATTTTTATTTTTAACGGATTTCGCTCATATTTGGTACACATGATTCCTAAACCCAGGCAAGGTCGCTACATTGTTTTAATAGAATGTGCCCACTTTACGCCCCACTTTTATAGAACAATATTTGGAAAACGCTTCGAATGTTCGCTAAGCCGAATTTCAGTCTCAAACGGAAATACGTAATTCGATGAGAAGTTCTCTATATACATTTTTGTTGACCATGTCCACTGAAACTCGCTCTTTTTTCTTAAATATAAAATTGGTATAATCCATTTCAATTACTTTTCTCATGGATTTTTCTTTAATAGGTGCATCCTTATGACACGGGCAAGATCGTTAAATGTGTTTATATTAAAACACCCTATTTTAATCCCACCTTTTCTCAAAGTATTTAAAATTGAAATGATTTGCATTGATATCGAAAATCATTCTACTACTGCACAATGGTAAAATGTAGCAAAAACTAAAAAAAAAAAATTTTGATTTTTTTTTTTTATTTTTGATGCAAAAAAAAAATTAATATTTTAAATAAAAATAATCACTTATTGTGATTTCCTCATTAAAAAATTTAATTTTAAACAACGAAAACGGAGTATGTATGCCAATGCCTGAAATTTCGAAATTTTGTTTTTTATAAAATTATTTCTATATCAAAATTAGTTTGGTTTTTAATCATTGCATTGCGGTTTAAAGTACTTTCTTCTACGTATTTTCATGATTTGTTTAATTATAAGTATCTTTCTAAGAAATAAAGTAAAGTAAAATTACATAACTTTAATAAGCATCATGAAATTCTTGTGATTTCTTAGAGGTTGAGACTTTACATTATTTGATAATACTTAATGTCATTAGTGAGTACTATAAAATTGACCTGACTTTTTTTGATATTTAAATGGAAGCATTTTTGTGACTTTGTGTATTGCAAATAAATTTTTGGTAAATGCATCACAAAAGTACCCTAAAATACAAATGTAATGTGTTATATATATATTCTCGTATATGTTGTACTTTACCACTGTGCACTGCTGAGGTCATTATGTGAGCAAAAGCGAGAGTCGGTGTCAGTCGCGTTAGTATTGGACACGATGTCGTCGGGCGGTATGGCGTAGGTTGGCATAAGCTTCGGGTTTATTTACGCATAGCCATGCGTATTAAATAAGATGTGCAATTAGAATGAAATCAGGATATTTTTCAGAAATTTAGATACACAACCAGTATCTGTTTTACTTTGTGTTTTTTTTAAGTGAGTTAAACTATTTTTTTAAATTATATAGCTACACACAGATAAATGAAAGTTCCGAATTGAAAAATGTATTTTAATGGTAATAACTTATAACTTCAGTTAGTACAACGATATTTACATTCGATTTCTGAATATTTTTGGTGTTGAAACTAAAATTCAGTTGAATTAATTGAATTTTTTTGTGAAAACTACATTTATGTTGTGCTAAATGACTTAAATTCGTAATAACCGAGTAGGAGTCGTAGTAACCGAGTTTCAGTTGTCAAATAGCTAAAGTTTTCTCTGTATGTATTTATAGATTTCAAAGCAGAATATGTTGCACAGTGGAAGATTTTACGATTCTACGGGGACAAAATTCTATATCCTGGAAAATAATAAAGCTAGAGGCATATAATGTTGTAGATAATATTTTTGGACCATGGTGCAGCTTTGGTTAAAAAAAAAGGGGAATTGGACAAATGCCATGCAAACCACTCATATAATTGGAAAAATGTGCTTATGATACGATTAATGTTTGAAAATCACTGGATGATTAAATAGGAACTAAAAACCATTTATTTGTACAAAAAGGGGCTTGTCTACTGCCTTTAAAAATATTTCGTTTGAAAACTTAAATATGCATTTTAATATTTAAAATAAATACTTACAAGTTAGAAATGACAACAAATGAATAAATTTTTCTATTTTAAAAAAACTATTTAAATTTTTATTATCTTTAAAATAGAAAATATATTACAATGCACACACAAATTAAAATAATTTATTAAATTTCATGGTTGTCATCAGGTGCTTCTGGCTTCTCTAATAATTCATATACTTCAGGGGTCAATGCGGATTTTGTATAAACTGGAGGTGTGCGCAAACTGTTGATATATGGATCTGATTATATTAAAAGTCTATTCATTAAATCTGTATTAGTGTCAATTCTAGACGTTTTTCGCGTGAAGTATTCGCGACATTTTCGTTGGTGTTTATTTCTTGCTTCCTCCGACGATTGGCCAATAGGAAGAATGCATTCATGAATAACTTGTTTTGAAAGCCATACAACTTTATGGAAAGTCACAGGCATACAGTATCACGAATATTCTTTCAAACATGGACTTTTTGCATTTTCCTACTCAGTAAGAAGTCCTCTTTCATTATTGATTAAAATATTTATTTAAATTGAAAGTCAAAAAACGGATTTTTGTCCAGCTAGATAGGCCAAATCTTACACCGTGCGTTGGATCCAGGTAAAACAGCTAGTATTATATAAATAATCCATAAAGTTTATATGCGACTATTTAAATTTCGGTGACTGTATTTTTTATTAGTAATTCTATGAACTGCAATGAAAATTATATTACAACTGCTGCTTTCACTATCTGTAGAATACTTTTTGTTATACATATTTCTTGTACACTACACGAATAAATTACAACGTACAACGTTTTTTAAATATATTTTTACTACAGGATGGTATTTATTAACATTGTGCATTTATTATTAATAGTGTTCATTGATCGAGCAAGAATCAATACGCTTTAATGAAATGAATAAAAAAACGACATCTTAAATAAACAATTTTAAAAACGTTTAAAGAAATATTTATAACGTCCAAAATTAAATTATTTTTTTTTTTATAAACTATTTTAATATCTGTGTGAGGAGTTAAAATTGGTATTTGGTTCTTTTTTATAAAATTATTTTTTTAATTTGTAAAGAATATTTTGATTTTTTTTCTTTTGTGTATTAATTATTAATATTTAATGAAATTGACTTCCAGTTTTTTTTAAATTTAATTGATATACTACAATTTATTTTTCTAAGTAACATAAGATCTTATATTCGACTCATTCATGCCAAAATTGCAATGTTCTATAAACTTAAATACCATTATAATTGGTGCAATCTTCGATTTTCATTCTTAGAAAAAAATACCAAGCTTTAACATAGGGATCAGTTTAAAAATTGGTAGGACTTAGGTAATTGAATTTTGCATATATGTTAGTGATTATAAAATGTTCAACGAAACACTTTATGGTTTTTCCAGAGCGCTAAAAGTAAAATTGAAAAATAGAGTTAATCCTAAAAGTGATGACATAATTCTAACGCCGTGAATACGTTTAGTATTTATAAAAATAATATTTTCTAGAATTTTTATTACATACTTTTATGTATTTGGAGAAGTAAAACTTTTTCAAATTAGAGTTTTCGCACCATTCTAATAGCTTCCAACCACAACGGAGTGTTAAAAGTCACTATGCTTTTAGTACTATGCTACGCATTTACACCGGCGGTATGAAACAACACCCCAATGAAAAATGAAATAACGCCCCATTTTTTGGGGCTTTATTTCATTATGAAACAATACCCCAAATAAAAAATTAAATAAACCCCCAACCAAATGAAACGACACCCCAAAACAAAATGAAGTAACGCCCCAATTTTTGGGGCTTTATTTCGTAATGCAATAAAGCCCCATTTTGAAAATAAAATAAGGCCCCTAATAAAAAAAAAAACAAAATTATATATTACTTTGAAATATTTCTTTATTCCTAATTAATACATAGTAAAAAAATTGCGCGATTTTTTTTTTCAGCCTTTTTAAAATAAAAAGATTAATAATATTTAGTATATCAATACAGTTTTTTTAATATTTTTTAGTAGTATATCACAAATAAAACTAAATTTATAAATCGTATAATCGCACGCAGAAAAAACTTTATTTCGCGAAGCCGCCTGCCGCGTTTTACGGAGGAAAAAACCCCTAAGAGCGGCCGAAGGCAGCCCTAACAGAAAAACTTGTTTTTACAAATTACTTGATGTCTTAAAAATATAAGATTTCAACGGATTCGACATCCTCCGTAGAACGCGGCAGGCGGCTTCGCGAAATAAAGTTTTTTCTGCGTGCGACATAAAAGAAACTTCAAAATTACTACACGGTATAATCTCACTTACTAATAGCAAATAACTATTTACATTAATAACTTGATAATTCATGCAGTAATTATAACGGTTATTTGCTTATATTACTTAAAAATTGTGCTTTTTAAGAATAAGAAAATGAAATAACACCCCAAAAATATTATTTGGGGACTTATTTCATTTCTCATATTGGGGCCTAATTTCATTATGAAATAAAGTCCCAAAAAAAAATTAAATAAAGTCCCAAAAATTAAATAACACCCCAATTTTTTTTATCGAAATTTTTGGGGCCTTACTTCATTTTCGGTTTGGGGCCTTATTTCATTGGGGTCTTGTTTCATACCGCCATTTACACCTTCCCCCTAATTAACAGATATATATTCGGTCAGCAGTACGCCATGCTTTCATGATTTTTTTTATTTAATTCAGTTTTTTGGTGAACATTTGAACTGTTTTTTATAACAACCCACAATACGATATATTTTCAGAAGTTTAGTTAGACATGTTCTAAGACATGTTCTTAAAGATTTTATTGTGGTTGTTGGTGGTAATTTTAATTATTTGAGTTTCAATTTTAATATTTATTTATTTTATAAATTCACAAAAAGAATGAAAACAATATTTTGTAAACACATGACTTGTAGAAACGAATTAATAAGAAGAAACTTATTTTTTAAAATGATTAAAATCAGTAAATTATCAAGAACCTACACTACTTGCCATCAAAAAAAAAAAAAAATTAATCCCATTAAATTGAAAGTAAGGTTTTGTTTATCATATTGTATTGTGTCGGAAATAATATTATTTTTATGAGTACCCAACCAGCAATTGCCAATGGTTCGAAAAATCAAGCACTGGCAAAGCACTGTTTTCCAATGGTCCAACAAATAAAGTGCTGGCAAAGCACTGATTTACAACGCTCTGCCAACGTTAGGGCTGCTGTAACGATGTCTTGTTCACTGTTCGTAGAAAAACAAATCTACATGTTTTTAAATCATTCGAACATGTATACCAGCTTTAGAATCTCTATGATATACAACATTGGATCTTACATTTCTGAAATTATTTAAATAAAATATTAGAATTATCAAACTAATTCTGTGAGACAACAATTTTAAATTCTGTCTATAAATCATTTCAGCAGCGGTTGCCTTTATATCTTTTGTATTAACCGAACGAAATTCGTTGTACCATTTACTAGAGTCTGATCTTGCCACTAGTGGTGTTTTTAGTTATTGATTTCTCGCAAGAGCATAGACTACAGAGAAATCCGTGATATTCTTAAGTGGCTACACTTCAGGCCAGCGTAAAAAAACGATCTATTACAGTACACGCAGAGAAGTAAAGTGTATATTAATGGTAACAACTTATAAATTCAGTTAGTATAACGATAATTACATTCGATTTCTGAAAATGTTGGGTGTTGCAAATAAAATTCTGTTGAATTAACCGAGCTTTGATGTGAAAACTAATATAAAGTTGTGCCAATTGCCTGAAATTCGTTATAACCGAATTAGAGTCGTAGTAACCGAATTTCAGTTTGAAAATAGCTAACTTTTTTTCTGTGTGTAAGTACCCTATGAGGAATGAGGAGTCAATTGATCTTAAAGTGACTGGTTAAAGAAGGACTTATCACAGGACTGGTATAATTTAATACTGAAGTGGGTTAAACAGTGTCAATTGTCCTAAAATTACCAATAATGTGACTGGTAAAGGGCTGTCATACCACTTATCCAGAATGCTTATTAACAAGAAAAAGCCAGTTGGCCAGAATTTTGCCTATTGGAAACTGTTTAGCTTTCGTTTATTTTATACGACATTGCCCTTCTTGCGGCAGTCTTGTGGTATGCTCATCTTTGGTTAGTCATGTGGTATGCCAATATGTGGTTTAAAGCAGGACAAATGACCGACCCCCTCCTATGACAAGCCAATGTTAAAGTTGCCAGTTGTTTACATAGGGTAGGGTTTAGCAGAGGACCGGTATCTGACACGAAAGAACCGAACCTGTGGCACATGCAGAACCGGTCGCATTCCCCATAGGGTATATACTTAAAATCGTGTGATGGAGGAAAGGGACCGACAATATCCAAATGGATATGCTCATAATGATCGTTTGTTATTGTGATTTTAGCAATGGGTGATTTTGTGTGTTTGTGAATCTTTGACGTGTGAAAATTTAAATTTTTCTGGACATTTATCTGTCTCTTCATCTTTGGCCAAAAATATGTTCGTGATATTAAAAGTTTCGTTGATCAAGTATCAGGGTGAGAAATTAATTGTAATTTTTTAAAACCAATTTACAAAATGATCACTAACATAAGGACGAGGTTCATCAGGTGATATTTCACACCAAATCTCGGCATTTATAAAATATAGATGAATTAACTTTAACTAGATTACAATTATTGTTTGAATTTTCTGTAATAATATTTATTTCACAATCATTTCTCTGTTCTTGAAGCAATAGCTTTAAGTTTAGGTCGGTATTACCAATTGCATATATATCGAGTGATCTATAAAGACTATCTGCAACTATATTCGATTGTCCTCGTTTGTACTGAATGTCCTTTGTAAACTCCAAAATATGTTAAAAATGTCTAGTTTGTATTGGACTTCTTCTTCTGAAAGCACGACCTTCTAAAAGACACCAAAAGTGTTTGATATTTAAATAAATAGCACGTAGCTCTCGATCTAGTGAAGTGTACTTTGAATCCGCTGGCGTAAGTTTATTTAAGAAAAATGCAAAAGTTCAGCTCTACCCATATATGTCTGGTGTAAAACAACACCAACATTTGCAGTCGTCTTTACCTATATAATATTCAAAGAGTACATTTTCCCGGTTAAAAATTCAATCCGTGTTTTTCTAATCTATGAAGAACCTTTCTTGTCTATTAAGAACTTGTAACTTGTTTCATATTAAATACAAATTACTTATTTCGAAAAGAGGTCATCTCCAACTGCATTATAAACTGAGTATGTTGTTGGTATAAATAATCATTTACTGTAACAACATTGGCTTAGCCAGGTTTTTAATAAACAATACATGGAAAGTATTCTTTTTAAGTGGAAACGTTTTAAATAAAAAACGGTTTTAATAAAAAAGGATTTAGAGGCCATTATTTGAATATAAATTTCAATGAATATCGTATACAAATTATTATTTTATAAATTTTTATTTATTTTTAGACATTCTTCCAAAAACAAAATTCGAAAAATAACCAAAACTGCGACTTTTTTAATTTGTCAAAAACCGAAACCGGGGTTTAAAATTTTTCGGTTTTAGCAAACTCTACCCATGTTATTTAAAATACGAAATACTGCTTATTAAGAACTCAAATTTTAAGTTAAAATACTAACGAAATTGTTGAATGGCACACTCATAGAAATAAATCTGTAAAAATAGCAATTTTCAGGAGCTTGAAAATTGTTAAATCTCAAGTCGAAAAAAAAAAATATTTTGGAATTAGCAAATGTTTTTCGCTAAATATTAGTAAAATGTAAAATTTGGTAAATTTTAGTTATTTTTGTTATTTTCTAGTTGTTTTTCAGTTAATCGATAACATCAATATACTCTGCTAAAATAAGTAAAAACGTTTGCTTAATATTTGTTTACAAAAATAAAAACTGTAATTTCTACAAAAGTTTTTCTATATTTAAGTCAAGCTTGATTAAATACAGAATATTCTGCTAAATTCAACAGGAATATTTATTAAAAATTTGTAGACTCCTGATTTCAGAAGGGTAACATTTTATTGGCATACAAAACTTAATACAAAATTAAAAATTTTATGTATTTTTTTTTGTCTATGAACAAATTTAGTAATTTTTTTCGATTTTAGCAGATTAATTTGTAACTTTCGACTAACTAAAATAATATTCAATATTTAGTATAAAAATCTTAACAGTTTTTCCTGCAACGTCATTTTGAACTAATTTTTAATACTTTTAGCAAACATTTTTACTAAATTTTGGTGCTTATCGTGTCATACAAATTAAATCAATTTATGTAGACATTTCAAATGGTTATAATTGCAAAATTATTTATACACTTAAAAAAAAAATTTCAGAAAATTTTACTGATTCAGCAAAATTTTAGCCAGGAGGGTGCTTGCATAAAAATTGCTAATGACAGCAAGATCGAGCTGATTTTAAGAAGAAAAAAAAACTACTAAAAAAGAAAGGTTTAGCTAACATCTAGTTGATTTAAAATTAAAAAATCCTTTCGAATAATAAATAACATATTTGCTGAATAAAACTGAAAAATTTTTTAAAAAATAATTTTTTAGTTAATCTATTTGCTGAAAATCCTAAAAGAAATTGTGTGATTCTTTCAGAAAATTGACAATGCATTAAAAAGTACAAAAATGTACTTGACCTGAATTAACTTAATATGTGAAAATTTATAGAAATTATTATACATAACTTAAACAAAAATATATTTTAACTACGTACATCCATTTTTATCTAAATGATGACAATTTGGACTGAAGCTAAATGCCGAAGATAATTCTAGGAACAGAACAAACAAATAACAAAACATGACATACACATAAACAACCGTTTTTTTTTTCAAATAGAGAAATGAAATATAAAAAATTAAGTAAGATGTGTTTCCTTCGCTCTCGCTTAGTGTGTCTATCTAAATGTATATTTGTTTGTAATTTTTGCACATTCCATATATAACCACTATAGAAATTTAGTTTACACATTTTATTTTTAATAAATTTAAATATTTTATTTTGTCTTTAATTTAATTTAATTAATAATAATAATTTCTTTGACAAGCCGGAATCAACACAATATTTGAGTTTATTAGGTCAACAATTTATATGAGTACACTTTGTTGGAGTCCTTTGTATGAAAAACATATAAAAAAAACTTTCATTGTTGAATTTTGCATATGTCTTACAAGAGTTGTACTTTCTAGTATAATTTTCCTCGACTCTACTGCATCTTGACATACAGAGACATCTACTTCATTCTGCGTATATCTTTCAATCTAGCTTTCGTCCACACTATTAATGTGCTTATTAGCAACTTTTTTTTAGCAAAATAAATTAGTAAAACGTTAGTAAAATATTAGTAAAACATTAGTTCAAAACTGTTAAGTGCTGAATAAGTATAACTAAAATTTTAGCAAAAAAGCACAATTTCAGCAAAAAAAAAAAAAAAATTCTGAGAATATTGTAGTATACTTGATTTACAAAATGTTTTACTAATTTGTCTGAATATAGAACCTTTAATCTAGTTAAACTCGAAATTATTTGACTTGTTGTTGAAAAGGCAGGATCGGCAGAATGTGGTTATTGGTGGTAATTTAAATTATTTGAATTTCAATTTTATTATTTAAGAACAGTTCTGACTTTATTTGATAAGTTCACAAAAGTATGAAAACAATATTTTATAAAAACATGACTGGTACAAGAGAAACTTTTTTTTAATTATCAAATTCAGTAAATTATCATGCCTTAATTTGATTTTGTGGTTATTTTTCGCTGATGCAGTTGCGTTTATTATTCATACATTAACTTATTTCATATATTCGGATTTGGTTTTGTGGTATTTTTCGCCGATGCAGTTGCTTTTATAATTCATACATTAAACTTATTTCATATATTTGGATGATATTTCAACATTACTCTGCAAAACCTGCATTATTTTAAAGTAATTTTGTTTTTAAAAAATGTAATATAAAATAAAGCGAATAAGTAAGTGGGAAGTTGTTTTACGACTTTAAAATAACAAATGAACGAATTACACATTTATGAATACAAACATTCGCGAGAGACACATACACTCACAAGAACTTATCCATAAAAAATCAACAGTTATTTAAAAGTTTAATCGGTAAATTGTTTCAATGGAATATACAGTTCAATTACCAAAGAAATATATTTTTTTAACTTTCTGTCTGTTATTCAAAAAACAAACGGACTTTTGGTAATAGTTAAAATATTCAGTTAAAATTTTCTATTTAAAACAAAAAGTTGTTATATTATATTGAGTATTAAAATAAACGAAAACAATCTATTCTTTTTTTTATGGATTTTGTCAATTAATGTTTCAACAGTTGAAAATAAACTGGAAAATACAATTGTTTTAAACGAAAAGTAAGTAGTCCTGTTTTTTACTGATTTTCAGTTAATTTAATGTGTATATTCAGTAGACTTTATGGAAAATATATTGTGTGTGTACCAAACTTTATATATTATAAGTTTTTCGTGTGGTGTATTAAAATACAAACCGTGTTGTATAACTATTAAATAATTTCACGCTTAATTCATTTTCGTATCAGCATTTCTATATCAAATGCTGTTGTTCTATGCTTTGTTTTTATAATTCATTTTCGTTCGTTTTCAATTTCCCGTATACATCTTATAATGCGCAAAAAAAAATATATATATAAAAAAATAAAATGTATTTTAAGTTTTTCATTGTTGAACGAAAATATATATTTTTTTTCAGAAGTACATTCAGTTGGTTGTGCTTTTACATTCATTGTTTAACATAAACGAATTTCCAATGAATTTCAAATTAAAAATCGAATATATAATCCTGTAGTATGGCCCCTATTATTTTATTTGCATAATAATAACTTGCAAGGATGAAGAACATTTTTCAATTTACTTTTACTATAAGAAAAAAAAAGTTCTCAAGACTTTGCATATTTTGAAGATTAAAAATAAAATTACAAACAAAAAAGAATAAAAAACGTGAATTCAGTTGAAGCATTGTATGAAGCATTCAATAAATTGAATGAATGCAGTAGGCATGAAAATTTTAAATTATTATAATTTACATACAATTTATTCAAAAGATAATCTTTTTTGAAAGAAAAGTATTTCATAGTATTATAAGTAAATTAAGAAAATAGGATTTCTATTTTATTCCATACACAGTTTATTTTTAAGGCTTTTGAAGATTTGTTGTAATATCTAAAAGTTAAGAAAGGCAAAAATACATTATATAAATTAAATATTTTATTTTATTTTCCATACGCAAACAATAATATTGAAGTAGTATTAAAGAGCAGAAAGAGGTTTTTCTTTTTTTTTAAATACTTACACTCATCGAAATAAACCTGTAAAGATAAAAAAAAAAAAATTGCAAAAATTTGCATATTGTTTTGATAGATATATTTAAGTAAGTAGTATTTTCAGCTAAGCTTCTTACTACTTTTTTCTATTAGTATTAAATAATAAACAAAAACTAGGAATTGACTTTATAAGATTTGTCTTCATTGTAAGAAATTTAATTGAAAAATTACACACAGAGAATTTTTTTTTTTAGCCAACTGAAAGTCGGTTACTACGACTTAAATTCGGTTATTACGAATTTCAGTCGAATTCAGAATTTTTTCACAACAAGGTTCGGTTACATAAACTGAATTTTAGTTGCAATACCCAAAATATTCTGAAATATAATGTAAATATTGTTGCACTAACTGAACTTATAAGTCGTTACCATTAACATACACATTCCAATTCGGTTGCCGCTTTATTTCTCTGTGTGTACATTTTACAAATGTATAAAAATCTAATTAATGTAAGTAGAGATGTTACGAATGAACGTTTTTAAATCATAAAACAAAATACACTAAACACTATCAATTATACAATTTTTGATTTTAAAGTAAAATTAAAAAAACAATATCTAACAAAATTTTAAAGTAGTAATGTCTAATTCTTGAATATTAGTTGAAATGTTTTGATATAGCTTATTTCTCTGACAGGCCTCGCATATCAGAAATCGTGATAAGATGTTTTTACATTTACGGCACCAGTAAAAATAAAATGTATGGAAAAGTGTTTTTAATTTCTGGGTCAATGGTCAATTAATATAAAAACACATTGTGGAATGTTAATTTGATGGGACAGTGTGTTGATTTTATATTCATCCAAAATCTGTAGAAAAGTGTATATTTTTAGTTGTAGCTCCCTTGTGAACTTATTTGTTAACGTTTTTGTTATTTATATTCAAAAGGTCTGATACTATTTTCTTTTGTTGTTGTTTGCAAATTTTTTTTATATAATTTTTTCTATTATTCATTACCTTTTACTTATACTTGCATCCCTTAAATGCAGCAGTAGGTTTCTGCCCATCTCAGCTTCTCTCAATCTTCCCTCTTTTATTTGTTCGTAAACTCTCACCGAGCAAATGAACATAGGTTGCAGACATTTAAAAGATTAAATTAACTTTTATCATGTTTTTGAATAATAATTTAATAAAATATTTATTTATTTAAAATTTTAAAAACAAATAAGCAACATAAAATTAATATACATTAAATTTTAATAGAAAATTACAATATATAAGCCAAATAAAAGTGCAGCAACAATTTTTTTATCAACAAGTTGCAATTATTTGTAAGTGTAAAAAAATGTATTCATTTGCTTGCCCTGAATTTTATTGCTGAGCGGAGTCTGAAGTGCAGTCTCTCTATTTGCATATACTCTTTTTATGCCGATAAATTGTGGACTATATGCCTAATTTTTATATACATGCACTCATTCGAAATCTTTTATAATATGAACAAATTTTCGTGTATTTTTCGAAAGTTTTTGTTATTTTGATATTTTTTTCGTATTTTTATGCAACGGGTGGAGAAGTTGGAATATAAAAGCGAGGTTTGAAAAACTTTAGCACAATCTTATAAAAACAAAATTTGTAACTGTTCTGAAATTAAAACCTTTTAAAATTCAGAACTTTTTGGAAATGTTTTGTATTGTGACTATAACTTATATTATTTAAATATCATTTTAATTTAAGAGTTATACACACAGGGAAAAATTTTGATGTTTGCCAACTAAAATTCGGTCATAACGAATTTCAGTCGGTTGGCACAACTCAATATTAGTTTTCACAACTAAGTTCGGTTAATTCAACTGAATTTTTGTTGCAACGCAAAAAATATTCAGAAATCTAATGCAAATATCGTTGTACTAACTGAATTTATAAGTTGTTACCATTAAAATACACTTTTCAAATCGGTTGGCACTTTATTTCTCTGTGTGTAAGTAAAATGTGATTATGTAGTTATTGGACTATACCGTACTAATTTTTAATGAAATTTAATTTAAGATTACTGTAAAAACGTAAAAAGAAGACTATATCGCTAAAAGTGATGTGACTATAACCGATAGGAAAGGGAATGTTCCCTGATGTACCATTTACTTTGCCTGCTGTTTCATGAATATGTCGAAACTCGACGTATACACGTTTCTCCTGGTTTTATTGTGTTAGAACAAGAAATCCATAATTATAATTACTAAACAAATTTACTGGATATTTATACATAACTAGTGGACCTAGAAACATAAATTTTTATATTTCCAGTTCCTATTTTGAATTAATTTTGAATTTCTGTTAATCTTTGTTGTATATCAGGAGATTTCAATTACATTTCAAGTACAATTAAATTACAAGTAATTTGTAATTGCCTTTTTTCAATTACAATTGCAACACTCAGGGAACTTCTGCTTTAAAAATATGTAGTTGTTTGGGTTGTAATACAGTTTCTTTATTTTTAATGTAAATGTAAGTAATTTGTAGAACAAATAAAATTTTTAACTAACCTTGTAGTTCATTTAAAAAAAACAACTCACATCAAATGACTGTTTTATGATTTTACATTCATTTTTTTACAGTTGTTTTTTGTTATTTAAAAAAATAAAAATAAATAAATGTTTGTTTATTTTTTACTATCATGTGGTTAATTTTTCTACAATTGTTAGTCATTTTTTGAACATTAAAAAACAAATGACAATATTAGTTGAATTTAATGAGATGTAAGTCGTCCTTTTTTAAATGAAATTTCATTTGTTTTTGACTCCAATTGCTGTCGTCTTACCAACATAATGAAGGACTAAAAAAAGTTACATGTAATTGTAATTCGGAGAAATGCAATTAAAAATTACATGTAATTGAAATTAAAATTTTGAATTGCAATTACATGTTATTTGTAATTGTAATTAAAGGAAAATAATTGAACAAATCGGTAATTAATTACATTTTTAAACCATTAAGTTAAATAAAACTACTGATGAGATAAGATAAATTAGGTAGAGATAAAAAACGGAATATATACACCCAAATGCGTTTTTATGGGTTAGTTAAAGGAGAAATAAAATGTCCTCTTTTATTTATTTTTCATAGATAACGATAAAATTCATATTTTTACACATTAACTTTTCACGTTTTTTTTAAATGTAATGCTATTTGGAAAAAAGCAAACAGACCTAAGTCCACTGATACTATAACACAAATTATTGGCTTTTTACTCAAAACTCCGTGAGTCACTCGGTGGAACTCGTTTTTACGAACAGAAATTTATTATGGAATGTTATTTCCTTCGTTAGTGACTCTAAAAGTTAAAACCGATAAATTACTTAGCGGTAATCTAATATTTAAAAAAAGCAGCAACCGCAATTCAAGAAATCCTTTTGAAACGATTTCGGCAACTTTTTGAGTTTACTTAGGAAGGTATTGACGTAATTGTTGCTTCAATGTCCCATCCAGACATTAATTTGAAATGGTTTTAAGGCTATAGCTAATATTCCACATAAAACAAAAGTATTCACACAGCAGCAAACTTTATTTTTAATCTTTAATGTTTTTAAAGTGAAACCCACTAGCCGGATATGGTATTCAACAAAATTGTTTATTAACTTACAAATTATTAAAATATAACAAAAAACTTATTTTAGTGTGTTATATTATAAGAAAAAAACTAAATATGTAATTCAAAGTATTATTTTAAGCGGACAAAAGTATTCACACAGCTTCAAATGTTTGTACAAAAAATAAAATTTCACATGATTTAATACTTTGTGAAGTTGCTATGACTTCTTTTAATCTTCTTGGCATAGAATGGACCATTTTCTTCGTAACATCTTTTTTTTTAATTTTTAATTTTATTTTTAAATACAACATGCTTAGTGTTAGTTTTTTGTTGTATTTAAATTATTAATAAGTTAATAAATAATTTTGTTGAATACCTTATAAGGCTAATAGCTTTCATTTTAAAAATATAAAAGATTTAAAATAAAGTTTGCTGCTGTGTGAATACTTTTGTCCGGCACTGTATATTATAGTTACTTCCAAAAGTGTTGCTGAAACAAATAATTGTTGAATTATTTGTAGTTTATTTGTATCTTCTGTTTTTGATTTTGGTGACGAAGATAGTGAAGGTACTTTTCGATTTAAACTTACAGTCAAGTAATGTAGCTTGTTCAGTGATATATTATACGACATTTATGTTATAATAAATAATTCACATTCTTTTTATTTTATTTACAGTAGATCTTCCTCCAACCCGTTTAAACTTAGGATATACTGATATTGAAATTGAACTTCGGGCTAACTGCAGAATATCCAACTATTTCAAAAAATTTTCAGCTGTCATATACTCCTTTAACATCTTTAGCACCAGTAGTAAGACTTTTTTTCTTTTTCTGCCATTATTTTAACACCCCGGCGACAAAGATTAACTGGCGACAATTTAAAAAAAATGGTTTCACTTAAAGCTTGAAAAAGTTTTCTTGAAACTACGTTATGCTTTCCAAATTATGCGTTCCCTGCAGTGGTACTAAAAACAAAAAAATGGGTTCATCCCTCTTCAAGATCCCAAAGTGGAATTTATATTTAAAGCTACTTAAACTAAAAAAATATTATTGAATTTCAGACGTTTTTTATATGTAATTGATAATAATTACATAATAATTACATTTTCGAAATTATTTTATTTTATATGTAATGATTACATTTGTATTAGTATTACTTCTTAAAACCAATTTATTTTTTTAATTACATGTAATTGTTATTCCAATTTTTTAATTTCAATTGCATATAATTAGTAATTGATATTATTTCAATTACAATTACATGTAACTTGTAATTGATATTTTCTGAATTACAATTACATTTTTTTGTAATTGAAATTTTGCTTCAGCTTAATTACATGTAATTGTAATTGACTTTTTTCATTTGCAATTACTTGTAATTTGTAATTGAATGCGTAATTAATTACAAAATGTAATGATTAACGCCCATGTCTGTTGTAAACTAACTAGGGGAGAGGGCCCCAAGCTGGATATTGCGAATAAAACTCGTTTTAAGGTAGGAGCATCCCAAGGTTTCTGTTATTGTTGTGGTTTGAATAGCCGCGGATTTCTATGCATACTCGAAGATAAAATATCTGCTAGCTTTTATACTGCAAAATCGAAATAATTTTTTTGTCCGAAAAGTTCTTGAACATAATTTTGTTGAGTAATTTAAGTTTGTTGAGTAATTTAAGTCATGATGCTTGTTAGGAAAAGACCTAACCACGTGCTTGATTACTAAAAGGCAAAAATGGAGCAAAATTGATTATTAATAGGTTTTTTGTTAAAGTTCTGCCTATTATGGAGGCTCTAGCTTTTCTAAAACTTCGGGTTCTAATGAGATCTTTAGCCAGATCGAAATACTAGTATCAACCTAGCTAATATGTTTGATTTGCTTTATTTTTTTAAATATACGGAGGTTGAAAGCTCGTTATAAATTGAAAATTAAGTTAATTAAATTTGCGATTTTGTACATTTTTTTCTGTTTAATTTTTGTAAAAATAAAAAGATAATTTTTTATGTTTTGCACTTAAGTGATGAATTAAAATTTAATTCTTAAATTTATTATAACTACTTAAGCTAAATGTATAACAATGGAACAATAGTACGACATTTTTTTTACTTAAGTGAGCATAAGCTAATTTTTAAAACTTTAACAAACGAATTAAACAAAAATTCTACTTAAGCGCTATCAATTTTAAAAATAAATTTTTGTAATTTGGCTTACTTTTACTTGTGGTATTTAAAAAAAAAAGATTTCTGCTTTAAAACACATAAGCTATTACAATTTTGCAATGAAAATTAAAATTATTCAATTTCGAGGCCACAATCTTTATTTCTTTAATTAGGGTATTGTCCTAACAAATAATTTATAGAGTTTCTGATTTCAAATGTATTATTTGACCCTTTCCTTATAGAGCAAGTTTGTATGGAGGATATTAGATGTACAACAATATACCCTTATTCTTACTAGGGTGATTTTGGTGTAAAACAATTTGATAAAAGTTTATAATTTTTTTATTAATATATCTTATATATGGTGCATTATTATAAAATTGTCTTGGGTTAGACTTTTAACCATAGAAATTTTTATTGCTAAATTTTATCAATGGTTAGAAGAAAAACTTGGTTTAAATTTTGATAAGTTAATGAAAAAATATTTTTAACAATGGTTAAGGTTATTGCACCGGCTAATAAGAGGATAAATTGAGATAAGTTAATAGACCTAAGACTTAAAAAAAAATCAAAACGAAAAAATATAGCAAAAGTTCCTGATTTTTTTTTTAAATCTTTATATAACACTAAACCCAATAGTATAACTTTTCCCACATTAACATTTAAAACAGGAACTATTCTATATTAAACAAGACAAAATGGCTATTTAAGAACTTTAGAATAATATGGATTATTGAATATTGTCGTAACTTAAAAGAATTCCAAATATTTTTTCCACGATTCCTAATTTAAGCTTTTTAACTAAAACATTTGGCAGCTATTAAGCTGTTTCCAGCTAATAAATTTATTTTTATAATAACCGTTTAAAAAAATTATGTCAAATTTAATCAATTTGTTGTGAGCAGGAACTCCACGGATCCCGGAAAATTCAAGATAATTGAAGCTGTCCCGGGAAATCAAAAAGTCTAGAAAAATAAAAATTTTAATAGCGAGCCAATTCGAAAAACTGAAAATACTTAAATATTGGCAATATTAAGAAACTTTTACATAAATTAAATACTTAGCCATTCCGCTACTGACGTTTTGTTCGTGGAAATATTTTTATTTAGACTTCAGATTATTATTTGGTCTAAATTGGTCCAAAAATCGAATTCTCAGCCCATTATCACCACTAAAACATTCGATTTTCCGAAAATGCTTTAATTGATTTTGTTCTTGTCAATATAAGCTAAGTGCCAAATTTCGAAGAGAGTATGCATATACACAGCAAAAATTTTGGTGTTTTTAGAAGCAGGATATAAGAAATGCGCTGACGTAAGTGCTTATTACATAATACTGCGAAGCAGCAAAAGAAACAAATAATTTTCGTATAAAAATAAACAAACAAAAATTTTGAGCTTACTGTATTCCCTAACCAGGATGCAGGTTGTAAGCAGCTTACAATAATCCCTTATAAGGATGCAGGTTGTACTGCAGAAAGTTTCATCTTGTGGATTATTAACAATCGCTACCAATTTTCCTGAGTGATATCCGAGTGTGGTGGGTATTTTTGAGTATGTAAAAAAAAAAAATAATTTGTCATTTAACTGTTTCTAAAGAGCTAGCATGTGGAGCGGTAAAAAAAAAAAATAGAATGATTATATTATATGTCAAAAATTTTAACAAGAAAAAATTAATATCTGTAGAATTTTATGTAAAATAAATTATGTATATTCATATTATTAATTTTAATGGTAATAATGTAGACATGAAATATGATTTTACTGAAAGTAATGAAATCACATCTTATTGTAAGCGCTAAAGTCCGTGCTTATTATTATGCTTCCAAGTGGGAATTCGACATATAAAAGTCATGGCATATGTAAGCAGGTTTGTAAGGGTCTCTTTTGCGCTTACTCTCTTAAAACCTGCTTTCATGTAAGAAAAGTTTTTTGCTGGCTATGATTTTTTTTTGTCAATGGCCAATATCCAATAATACTTAAACAAATATATAAAGTCGTTTTGCATTATAAACTTTTTTTTATTTATTTATTTATTTATTTTTTAAGTGTATTTACTGTAGTGTACAATGATAGTCAAAAGATTAAAAGAATATTCGTATTACTTGATTATTTAAAATAGTAAAAACTTTTTATTTTTATTAAACTGTATTGAAACAAACATATTAGGTTTTGTTGAAAGTTTTGAATTTGGAATGTAATCATTTTTTATTTCAACTTCTTCCGCATGTGCGCGATGGCCCAAAATCCTATTTAGGTCTCTTTTACTACACAGCAAGAAGGGAATAATTTATATGAAATTTTTTCACGGTTTTTTAAACTGCATCGTTTCGTTTTCGTCAGTGACCGGTAAACTTTGTTTAAAAAAAAAAAAATTATAAGGAATTATTTAATCACACAGTAAAAACATATTACCAACTGAGATTAATGACATATCGCCAACCGATTGACATATCGCCAACCGCTAAAAAGTTATTACGGTAGAAATTTTGTAAAAGATAATAAAAATATCCCTTTTTATTATTTTAAGCTAGGAAAAATGCCGCAAACATTTTCGATATATAGCGGCCCGTTAAAAAGTTGTTGATCAATAAAATATTGCATTTTATTTATTTTATTTATTTATTTATTTATTTATTTAATATGGTTACTTCTACAACAAAACATACGTCTTAAACAGTAGAAATCTTATGATGTTATTATGATTGGGAGAGAAAAAAAAACTTAAATCTAGGTGTAGTTAAAAATAAATTGTAATAAATAATAGTGTAAACATTTAAAATAAGAATGTAAAAATTAAAATGAATATATAAACTATTACAAACAAAGAAAAAAGAATTTAACAAAACATAAAAAATAACATAAATAAATTTATTAACAATGAAATTATTGTGAACTATATCGAACTATATAAACATATATAAACATACAAACATGTTATCTACGAATAATGTTTAAAAATTTTCTTTCTAAAATGTAACGCATTGCTGGTTTCTTTAATTGTTGGAGGAATATTATTCCAAAGACGTATTGCAGTTATAAAAAATTGCCATTCGGATATTAATGTGTGATGTCTGATTTGAATAATATTTCTGTTTCTTCTTAGTCGACTAAATCTCAAACGGTTAAACAAATGAGATGGCTCATGAGTGGTAATAATTTTGTGTAGAAATACAAGAGTCCTTATTTTCAGTAGGTCTTCAAACTGCACACCAAAAATTTGGTTTGAATGTGGAGTAATATTAATGTAACTACCATTATTATCACGGATTCTGAGACCATAAACGTACCTTGCAATGTTGTTATATGTTACATTTAATCTAGATTTACTTGTAGCATCACAACTTGCAAAAATCTCACATCCATAGGTTAGAATTGGAATCAAGTATGTCTTTGCAAGTAGTAACCTAATTTTTAATAGAGTGCAGTTTTGAGTAGGCCAAAGGGTTCTTAGCATTGAGTATGTTTTGCCACAGGCAGCTGTTACGTGGTCTGACCAGGTGAGAGTGTCATTAAAAGTTACACCAAGATTCTTTGCCTTATTTACGAATTTAATTCGTTGATCTTTAATAAAAACGTTGGGAGTAACAACAATTTTTTGTGTTCTTTTTCGCACTACAATACATTTTGATTTTCTAGGATTTAAACTTAAACCATTTACTTCTGCCCAAAGAGAAACCCGATGTAAATCATCATTTAGCCTTGCAGTACATTCCTCAATTAGTCCGTTTTTGTTACTTATATACAATTGGACGTCATTTTAGTAAAGACAACATTTTGAAAACTTAATAACTTTTATCTGGGTTACCATAAAGCGAAAATTTTTTCATAATTTTTCTTAGCCACAAATGCTTTTTGATTGTGTGTAATAACTCTATTTAATAAATGGTGCACTTTAAAAAAGGGGACAAATTTTTGTTTTTAAATTATTTTTGGTGTAAAATCGAAATGTGAATTCAAATTTAATTTAAATACAGCTCTTTTTCCTCTGCTATAAAATGGAGTCTAAGTCAGCTTTTTTGGTCGGCGCGAGCCTGTAAAAGGATTTGGAATTTAAATAAAATAGTAATTTAAGTAAACAGTAATAGTGATGCCATTGATGTCAAAAATTTTAAAAACTGATCATATCCCAAAAACATAAAAAACTTTATACTTTTCTGACGAACTCTAATACTTATAGGGACAAATGTCAAAGGACCAACTACATAAATGTAAACGTTTAATAGTAACGAGGCTTTTACATAATTTTACTTTAAATATGTAAAATTCAGCTCCAGGCATTGACGGGTATAATTTAGCATGTATGTAAATATTTCCATATTAATTTCATATCATAATAAACTATTTATTTACAGTTAAATTATTTAAATACTTACCATATTATTAGTTTATTTAAGCATAAATATTTCAAATACAAAAGCCTTGCTAAATTTTTCATTAAATATTAATTTTCATCCTTTATTTTTCTCTTTTTTATTTTTTAATCCTTATTAATTAGTGTTTTTTCATAAATGAATATTATTTATTAGTTTTTTATTTTATTACAATATTTTACATTCTTAATTGCTTACCATGGTATTGAAACTTAAAACATACATTATACTTTGTTATTTTTAATTACACTGCGCAACTTGAAAAATAAAACAAGACTAGCGACCATTGATCATAAATATTTTCGCCACGCTGGTTTTAATGGCGTCCCCATTTTTTACTTATGGGTCAGATTTTTCGTAAAAAATCTAACCAATTATTTTGTGTAAAAAAGAAAAAAATTTACGGTCCATGGGAAACCGGAAAATGTGCCTAAAATTTAAGTGACAGCATAGCGGAAAAGGACGACCTATGAGTTCATCTTTTGGAATAATACTTCACTACAGTGAATGTCTACAAAATACTTTGAAATTTTATTTTAAAAATGATCAGAAATTTGTATAATTTTAAAATAAATTTAAAAATATTGTGTGGACATTGTAATGTAATGAAGGTTTTTTTTATAATAACTTTCGCAAATATAATTTTTTTTTTGCCTGAATTTTGGTACTTATCATTTGCTATTCTTCATTAGGTTTTTGTTACTTTTTGCCTAAAAATTTATAAAATTTAACTATATGGTATAACAATTTTATTATTTGTAAAAATTTCTAAGTAGAAAAGTTTTATATATTTCTGAACTCTTTATGAAACTATATTTTGTTTAATGTAAATATTTTCTCATGTTATGTAAATCATTTGATATTTTCGGATTTTTCTATGAACCACACTTGCACTTTTTTTTTCTTTTTTACACGAAATAATTATTTAGATTTGAATTTTTGCTTATGCACAAAAATGCTTTGATCGATTGGAAAATGTGATGATTAATTGTGCAAAAATGGTAATATGATTTACTTATTAATGTTGCATATTTGTTAACCAAATTTTATACCCGAATGTTAATAAAGGTTTATGTATTTTTCATAAAAAACTGAGATAAACTATTTGATTTATAAAGTTTTATGTGTAAAAAACTGCTTAAAATCATGCTAAACTTTAATGCAAATTTCCAAAAAATCTGGCCCGTAAGCAAAAGCTGTGTACGCCATTAAAATAAGCGTGTCCGAAATAAATAGGACCAATGGTCGGTACCTTTGTTTTTGATTTGAGGGTTCAATTTTGTAGCGCTGTGTTATTTAAATTAAACTTATAATTTTTATTTTATGCTATAATAAACAATAATCTAAATATAGTATAACAAATTTTAATTACTGATATTGCACACAGAGAAAAATTTTGCATTTTGCCAACTTAAATTCGATTTTTACTACTGAAATCGGTTAGCGTAACTAAAGATTGGTTGTCACAACATAATTCGGTTAACACAACTGAATTTTAGTTGCAACACCCAAAACCCGGAAATCACATTTGAATATGGTTGTACTAACCGAAGTTATTGGTTGTAGCCACCAAAATATACTTTTCAATTTGGTTAGGACTTTATTTTTCTGTGTGTGTAAATGAAACTACATTTTTATATTTAATATTAAGTTTATTAAATATTTATAATTTTTTTTTTTTTTTTTTTTTGTTTTTTTGTGAAATAGTGATTGTAAATATTTATAGTTAAAAGAAAATCATAATAATTTAAAGTTTGTAGTAAATATAAATAAAAAATAATAAAGTTAAATAAATAATAACACAAATCAATATGGGTTGTACAACTTCAAAATTCAAATATTAATTTTGAATTTAATCTCAAAATTATTTAATCATATCAGGGAAATCCGTTTTTCTAAAAAACATATTGTTGCTCCAATCTGAATTTTTTATATGTTTTAGAGAACGTATTGAGTAATCTGCAAATAAAAATTTAAGATGCATTTTGAGATATTAACGAAAAAGGAAATTTTTAAATTATTTTATCCTTTTTCAAAAGCTTATAAATCAAAGCTTCGCATATCTCAGAGAAAACAAAATAAGCTTTGAAATGATATATTAATTTTTAAATCGGCATAAGCGTTCAATAATTGCGACCATTTGAACAATATGTATTTTTTTAATTTTTTACACAAATAACAACTTTAAGCAGCAATTTTAGAAACATAAACAAAATGTTTGGTCACATTATTTAGGAGATTACATGTAACAAGTTTCATGCAAATCGGAAGTGTTAAAATTGAGAAAGTCATATTTTCCTCAACATGCCTTCTGGAAAGACTCTATATAGAAATTTATTTACGTAGAAAGCGTGAAGTAATTTTTGAAATATCGTCACAAAATATTTAAGAAATACAATAAAATGTGAAAAGACCACCTGTTGCAATACAGCATTTATATATAATTTTGGCATGCTGAACACAAATCTGGCAAAATTGTTTAAATCTCGCGGCCATTTTCAAGATATTACAACTTTAAGATTTTCATTGAGTACACTCAAAATATTATTACTTTAAAAATTACTTAAAATACGTATAAAATTAACTGAAAACACAATTAAAAAAATGACTACTGATCTTTCTGTATATTCAATCTATTTTGATACTTATTTTTAAACATTGTTTAAATAACCGATACACTCGGGGAACTTCTGCTTTAAAAATATGTAGTTGTTTGTGTTGTAATACAGTTTCTTTATTTTTAATGTAAATGTTAGTCAATTGTAGACCAAATTTAATTTTTACTAAACTTGTAGTTCATTTAAAAAAACAAACCACATCAAATCACTGTTTTATGAATTTACATTAATTTTTTGCAGTTGTTTTTTGTTATTTAAAAAAATAAAAAAGTAAGTGTTTGTTTATTTTTTACTAGCATATGTGGTTCATTTATACTAAATACAATTGTTAGTCATTTTTTCAACAGCAAAACACTACAAATGTTAGTTGAATTTAATGAACTGTTAGTCGTTCTTTCTTCAAGTGAAATTTCATTGGGTTTTGACTACAATTGCTGTCTTCTTTACCTACATAATATCCTCAGTGCACAAGTAGTAAAATGAAGAGAAAGTCATTTAAACCAACCTTCAATATTTAACCGACGAAACGTCTTTGTTTGTTAATTTGGGATATTTGAATTTCTGGTAAATTCAATGGAAATAAATTTGTATTTAAACAAACTTTTTTTTAAAAACTTTATGGGAATTATGAAAATTTTTTGATAAAGAAAAAATAAAATTCAAAATTTAACTGCCAATATTTAACTAGTACCGAAAGAACGTATATTTATAGTTTGTTGTTTAAATTATCGAATGGAAAAGTTGAAAAAAATATTTCTATGGAATTTAATTGATTCTTCATTTGATACCAAACTTTACGTAAAACTTTATAAATAAATTTGAATCGGTAAAAGAAAATATATTGTGAGTGTACCCTAATTGGTATCTTTATTGCAGTAATATCGTAAAATTAAAACTAGTAAAAGTAGTAAAAAACCAGAATGCAACCAAACTGGCATTTAAACCAAATTGACATTTAAACCAAACTGACATTAACTACATTAATTAAAGACATTTTTATTTAATTATTGTTCTTTCTATAATTTTTGTTTTTAACACTTCAAAGTCTGATTGTTTTTTTTTTTTTGGTTTTGTACAACCACCAATTTTATTAAAAAAATTAAAAAATTAATCCGTTGGCTGTGATGAAAACTAAAAGTATTTAACTGAAAAATATTAATTTTCAAGTTTCCTACAGAATCCTGAAAACAGCATTAAAAACTATAATTATACTCAAATGAAAGAATGACTTGATAGGACTTCGCAACCATAAAAATTTTTAAGTTGGTATTGAAAATATACTGTTCAAAAGCAGGGTGTTCAAAAAATATAAAGTTCTAAATATCTCGCAAACAAAATGTATGACTTTAAAACTTTTGCCAGATTAACGCTCAGCGTGCCAAGGTTATTTGAAAAACATGTATTGCAAGTGGAGGATTTTGTCACAAAGTGTAATTGCCATAAAAATTAATTATGAAATTAATAATATAAAACTGACTATTTTCTGTAGAGGACAAAAGTCGAGGGTTTAGTGTTACCCTCTACCGAAGTCTCTACGATATCGATGTATTTTTTGACAGCCTGTTAGATTAAAAAAAAAACATATTTGTTTTTATTCTTTAACGGCGATTTCATGAAAATTAGATGTACATATGATATCAAACTTTATTGCAGTTGGGTGGCTTGTCCATACGCAAAATGTGGTTTGGCGGTATTATCAACAAGACGTTAATATTAGTATCTCAAAAAGACGCCGATAGAACATTTTGAATATCCTTAAACCGCTTATGGTGGTACCAACTATCTTAATTAGAAATATCAGGCAAAATACTTGCCAATATTTTTTGCAACATTGGTAACACTGTTTTTGGCAGCTCAGCTGTTTTCGTGTAACATGTTACTGTTAAACATGTTCAGTTTGGTCTATAATATTACCATGAATCGACATACAAACAAACAACAGATTATTGAATTTTATTATCAAAATTCATGCTCGTTTAAGAAAGTGTATCGTATACTTCTTCCAATTTATGGTCAGTTTGGGCGACCTTCTGAGGCGGCTATTCGAAATCTAGGGACTAAATTTCGCACCAAATTTACATTATTGGACATTAAACCACTAACACGCATACGTATAGTGCGTACGGACGAAAATATCGCAGCTGTATCCGCCAGTGTTGTTGATGACCGTGCATTATTGATTCGGCGTTGTTCGCAGCAATTGGAAAATTTTGCGCAAGGATTTGTGTGTAAAACCTTTTAAAATACAGCTGGTGCAAAAATTGAAGTCACAATGGCAAAGTTGGATGAAGATCAACTTTGTTATTGGAAAATTGTGTTCAGCGACGAAGCTCATTTCTGGTTGAATGGATACGTAAACAAGCAAAATTGCCGTATTTTTTTGGTGTTTATTATGGGCCGGTGGCATCATTGGACCGATTCATACATTTCTCTAAATTTTATGTGTTTTTTTTTTTAAATCAAATCCGAACACTTAGAAAATCACCGTTTAGAATAAAATGATTTCTTCTTAGTTTTTTATTTTTGTTTTGACAGAAATTTCAGACATTTTTATTTTGTTTTTAAAATAAACAGCAAACCAAAAATATTGAAGAAAATTTAAAAACTCAAAATGTTTAGTTGTTTTTATTGAGATTTTTATATACACACAGAGAAAAATTTAGCTATTTGCCAACTAAAATTCGACTAATACAACTCAAATTCGGTTATTACGAATTTCAAACGGTTGGCTCAGCTTTACATTAGTTTTCTCAACAAAGTTCGGATACTTCAACTCAATTTTAGTTGCAACGGCCACAATATTCAGAAATCTAACGTAAATATCGTTGTATTAACTGAATTTATAAGTTGCTACCATTAATATGCGCTTTTCCATTCGGTTGGCACTTTATTTCTCTGTGTGTACACAACTCCCTGTGCAGCATAAACACTTTGTGGTTAAGAAAACCGCGGAATAAAAATTAGATATAGTTCTATGTGTATGATATCAAATGTAATCATGAAATTGCTTTTTAAATAAAATAAATTTTAAAAGCAATACATCTCTCCAAAAAAATAATAAAAAGAATATTTTATTATTATGTAATGCAAGTTCTAAATCATCTTTGTGAAATAGTAGAACATTACAACGCTATTCTACATATTATTAAAACGTAAGTTGGAACAAAATTTAAAAGTT
The DNA here is from genome assembly GCA_021234595.1 of Delia radicum. Taxonomy (NCBI): domain Eukaryota; kingdom Metazoa; phylum Arthropoda; class Insecta; order Diptera; family Anthomyiidae; genus Delia; species Delia radicum. The sequence continues at coordinate 98,056,335 of CM037854.1, read as the reverse complement.
TTTATTAGCAAGCCTATTTTGAGTTATAACGGTCATAAGACTTTTAAAAAATACATCAATTTTCGATTCTGTAACTTAAAAGACTTGCTTTCAATAACTTTAAGTCAACGATAGATGAACATATATTACTACAATACTTCCATTTTACTAAGGCAATAATAGAAAAAATCACTAGGGCTCGGAACTTCATGAAAATACATTTTTGTTGTCGTTAGCTGGAGGACAATTTTAACCAAATATCTTTACAAATCAACAAATTTGCAACAAAATGTAATCGATTTTTTAATGCATATTTTTGCATATTTTGCTATAAATGCAAATTTTTGTATATTTAGCTAAAAATGTATATTTTATTATATTATGTTTGGCATATTTTGTTGCATATTTTAATATAAATGCATATTTTTGCCTAATTTGCTTTGAAATGCATATTTAAAACAAAAAATGTATGTTTTACTAAACATAAATTTTACACAATTTATAAATAAAATATTTTTCAAATTTATGCATATAATTTTTTTTTTTTCATATCGGAAAGAAAAATATTAGAAAAATTAAGTAACTAATTATTTAACGATGTGTATTTGTAAATTAAAAATTTTCTTAAAGCAAAATTTGCAAAAATGTATATTTTTTAGTTTTAGGTATATATTTTAAATACATATTTTATATACATAAAATACAAATGCATTAACTTCCGAGCCCTAATAATCACATATGAATGCACATAACAAAATTTTTACCATATATGAAACAATATTTAGCATATATTTTGACACATGATATCATACATTACCATGTATGAATTTTTGTTTGCATGTATCAACCAATATATGTTTCCATACATGGCATACATCTTCATACATGCTGATATATGCAACAATATATGCTCAAATACGAAATCATGCATGTTCATTAGAGTGTTTTTTTTTCTTGGTTTTTGTTTTTTATTTTGGGATATCATACCTATTTAGAAGGTTTCTGCAACAATAAAAATAATGGCGTTTTTATTTTTGAAAAATTCCAACTCCTTCAATTCCCGCTCGGCGGATTAAATCGCGAATTTTGGCTACCTTCTTTTGTAGAACAAAATCAGCTAAATATATTTAAAATCGGACTTCACGAATCGATTCAACATGAAAAATTAGGCTTATAAGCAGTTGTTTGCTGACTGCAGGGTATATTTTATAATTATTATTATACAACACATTAATAAAACTCTTTCTAAAAATTTTTTTATTAACTAATAATCATATAATTACAAATTATATACTATTACTCTAAACGAGCACTAGGTACTATGGCTTTCGGCGCGTTGTAGCGAAAACATACCAGTGCCTCTGGTGGGAATCGAACCCACGACCCCGGCACTGATAAGCCAGCACGCTACCAACTAGCCTACCGGGGTGCACCTCATTTTAATTATTTTTTCGTAAACACATTTAAAGAAGATTCTTACTTGAGAAAAATGGCATACTATACTTATTTCTATTACTACCCGTTAAAAAGTTATTAAAATTTACTTTGCAATAAAAATTACAAAACAAAAAAATGTTGTTGTTACTTAATAACTTCTTAACGGGTAGTAATAAAAATAAGTATAGTATACCATTTTTCTCAGGAAAGAATCCTCTTTAATTGTGTATATTAAAAAAAAATTAAAGAATAAAAAAAATCAATTTTTTCCGACCACTATCCGACCACTTTTTCCGACGGCTATCCGGTGCAATGTAAAAGCGTAAAAAACTGCTTATAAGCCTAATTTTTCATGTAGAATCGATTCGTGAAGTCAGATTTTAAATATATTTAGCGGTTTTTGTTCTACAAAAGAAGGTACACAAAATTCACGATTTTAGCCGCCGAGCCGGAATTCAAGGAGTTGGAATTTTTCAAAAATAAAAACTCCATTATTTTTATTGACACAAAAACCTTCTAAAAAGTAATGATATCTAAAAATCAAAAAAACACTCTAATGTCCATGTATTGTCATATATTATAATTTTTGCCTGGGTAGACCAAAAAAAATTAAATTTAAATTGAAAAATGTACAACTATAAAAGCATTAGTACCCATTTATTTATTTCCGTTTGTATTTATTTTCTTTTTGGTATTTAACATTTTAAAAAATTTGAACTTGATTTAGTTTTAAGAAATAATATTACAAAAAAAAAATATTTATATACAACCTTATTAAGTAAAAAATACTTATTTAAATTAAAAATAGTTTTGGTATACATTACATTGCATTTTTGGTGCTGCTAAAAGTCTATATTTGTTTTTACAACTATATTTTAAATACTTTTGTAGTTTTTTTTAATCTTAGATTTTAAATTAATTTATATTTTATTAATAGCCATAAATTCTAACATATTTTTTTGTTTAGTACCTATTATTTTTTGTGATTTTTTTTTATTATATTTCCTTTCACTTAAACATTCATTTTAATCATAAAAAATTCTTTTAATTTTTTTTTTATTAAAAACTAAATTTATAAGTCTTGAGGGTATTATTTTTTGTGTTAATAATTTAAATGTTAACATCTTCTGTTTAATACAAAACAAAAATCTATTATAAAATATATTAATATAAATACAATAGAAAAATTGTGTATTGTTACCTTCTATGTAGAAAATCAACGGGCTTTCTATTGTTCTGCTTTTCATTAAAAGAGCGTTTCTATTTTAATTCTTTAGCTGAATGAAATATACAAGAAATTTAATTGAAATTAAAAAATAAAGCAGTGACAATTACAAAAACAAAATTTTTTTAAATTTAAAGAAATTTCTTAAATAATTGAAAAACCACTATATGTGTTAATTTGATGTTAAAAAAAGTAAACCCCCTCTAATTTTTGACATAAGCTACAGCAATGTCCAAAAGTTTATTCCCTTTTTGTTTAACCTTGTCAACGTTAAAACAATTGCTTGTTGAAAACTTTTCTTGCTTACCCTTGTCTTTGATTTTTTTAACCTTTTCTCATTATTTTTTATATAATTTTATTTCTGTTCTTGTATTGTTTCATTCTTGTAAACAAAAAAGTTAAACTTATTTTAAACTTATTTTCAATTATGGTAGATACACTTTTTATTTAATAAAAAAACATAATTTACTTAAGAAGTTTAACAAAATAAATCGGATAAGAATTTAAAATAGAAAATTCAATTTAGGTATTTGTCGTTTTTAGAACAAGAACAAACTAGGTACACTTGGAAAACTTCTGTAGTAAATATTTGTACACACAGAGAATATATTTAGAAAACTGAAATTTACTACACTCAGGGAACTTCTGCTTTAAAAATATGTAGTTCTTTGGGTTGTAATACAGTTTCTTTATTTATAATGTAAATGTCAGTCATTTGTAGAACAAATTAAATTTTTTACTAACCTTGTAGTTCATTTAAAAAACAAACCACATCAAATGACTGTTTTATGATTTTACATTCATTTTTTACAGTTGATTTTTTTATTTAAAGAATTAAAAAAAATAAATGATTGTATATTTTTTACTACCATGTGATAAATTTTTACTACAATTGTTAGTCTTTTTTTGAACATTAAGAAACAAATTACAATATTAGTTGAATTTGCTGTAATGTAAGTCGTCCTTTCTTTAAATGAAATTTCATTTGTTTTAAACTACATTTGCAGTGGTCTTCACCTACATAGTATTCTAAGTGTTGGACTGAGATTCGATTATTACGAATTTCAGTCGTTTTGTATAACTGAAGATTAGTTTGCACAACAAAGTTCGGTTAATTTAGTACCCAAAATATTCAAAAACCTAATGTAAATATCGTTGTACTAACTGAATTTACAAGTTTTTACCAGTAAAATACACTTTTCAATTCGTTTTACACTTTATTTCTCTGTGTGTAGTTGTTTGAGTAGTAATACAGTTTCTTTATATATTTAATAATTTAAGAAGAAATTTAATTTTAACTACATTTGTAAGTTATTTAAAAACAAACTACATCAAATTACTGCACAGTAGTAACATTGATTTTATGCAGTTGAGTTTATTTAGAAAAAAAAAAAAATAAAATAAAACAAAAATCGTAGTCATTGTCAGTAAAGATATTTTTTTTTGTTAATTTGTGGTTTATTTTACTAACAGTCAAAAACAAATGTACTTTTTTCCTCTCAAGTAAAATTTTAACCTACATTATATTCTAAGTGCACGCATTTCATAGATGTATAAAATCAAGTAAGAAGGCCACACACCAAACTAAATTTGTTACTGTATATAAGAAGTTTTCCTAAATATACAAAAATATTGTGTGTGTAAAGCAGTTATGCCAACTTGGTGCTTCTGGCACTATTTTAGGAACTTTTCAATGTCACAAAACACCAAAATTTTACTTATGGTGCCAACACATTAAAAAGCAATAAATTGGTGCTTTCGTAATTTGACGTTAATGCTTCTGGTGCTCTTTAACCAATTTGAATTTAAAAACCAGACTTTGCTAAAAAAGGCCTAAAACTGCATTAAAAAATGCAATAAAAACGACAAAAAAACTCCGATTTTCTACTGTCTTAACTAAACTGTAATCAAATTTCACAATTTCGCTACATTTTAAATGGCCTAGTCTGTTAAATTGATTCGAAATATTAATTTTTTTATATGGATTTTAATAGATAATTTTGCAAAATTACGAACACAACTCGGGACTAAAAGTCAAATTGCCTTTGAAGGAATGCAGTTACTTTATTTAAGCACGTAATGCAATTACAAAATAGTTTTGTGGTCAACTTAAGTCCACTACTATAAATTTGTAAACGAATTAAAAAAATATATAATTATTGTCTAGTACTTTTTACGCCTTTTTAACTAAAAAATAACGCCTTTTAAGTTTTTTACAATTTTCGTTGCACTTTTTGCTTAAAAAAGTTGGCAACACTAGTGTAAAGTATACACTTGTTAAAATACCTTAACCCTTAAATGCTCAACAGCTTCGATTTGAATAAAATTGTGTTTTTATGATATGAAATGCCAATTAAAAAACAACTGCGTACCAAGATTTTTCAAATAATTTTTTTTTACGCTTTTTATAAGCAAAAATCCAAAATTTTTCAAAATTTTAAATTGCCCGTTACACAAAAACGGAGTGACTTAGGAACAAAAAAGATATATCATTCAAAAGCTTATATTTGCCTCTTAACACTAATGCCTTTTATTTAAACTTTCTAAAATTACATGTGCCCGTTTTTCGATATCATAAAAAGCGCAATTCTTGAGTTTTTAATTAATTTTGAAGTTTTTAATTTTTTGACTTTGATGGTTAATAAAGGTACGATTCTAAATATTTATTTATAAATGTATTTTATTAAAGAGCGCTTGAGAGTTCTTAACACACTAGTGAAGTCTTCATTTTGATTAAGCTTAAAATAAAGTCGTAGGAAATTTTTGAATGGTTGTATCTTTAAAGATACTGTGTGCATTTAAGGGTTAATTTATCATACGTAATTAGGCTAAAATTGCTATAACTACGTACGATATAAAACGTATACTTTATAAATAAAAAAATATCACTCATACGTCATGGTACCCTTAATTTATTATTCTGACTATTTCTAAGCAACATTATACGTAAGTATAATTTAAAAAATTTTATAAAAAAACTAATTTCAAAATCTGAAAAACTCTCTGTGAGTGAGTTTTGTCACCAAAGATTTTTCTAACCTATATTTTCTTTTTTATAGATATATCACTCGATTAGAACAATATATACGTTTCTGGAAAAAATTAAGCAAAATATTAATATGTTCCATAAAAATAGTTTGCTTAATACTACGGATAATGCATATACCGATATGTTGGATAAACATTCCAAAGGGAAAACTTTAACCCCCCTTAAAAATAATTCCGATGTGATCTTTCAAAACGCGTAATTATGCAAAAAGTTCCAAATTTTTGTACTGTCTAATTTAAAATTTAAATTTCTATTTTTATAGAAACTTTTAAAAGGAAAGGAAAAGCTATTTGCATTCTAAGAGCATTTCTATTCAGAGAATATCTGTTAGAAATTTTTTCATAAAATGCAATGATTTTACTCAGCACAAAAACCTTAGAATGTAATAGTTTTGCTTAAAGGAAAATGTTCTCAAAATCTATCAGCCATACTATTTTCTTTTTCAAAATTTATATTTTTGTCAGAATTTACTCTTTTTTTTAAACAAAGTACCATGCAAAATATTTAAATCAAATTTTTTATAACAGAGTTAAACACATACAATTAAAAATTTTATTCAAATTTTAAACAAAATTTAGGTTGTTTCATAATATTTCAAATCACATATCTTAAAATTTAAAAATATTGTGCAAAGCTTTGACGTTTTTTTTTAGATTGAAATAAATAAGCCTGGTCATTTTGGGTCGCAGGTCCACATGTGTTAATGACGTACAAAAAAATTTTTGTTTTTCAAACTTCAGTTATTATGATAAAAATTAAACAACAAACGGTACAAAAGTAGCTAGTTTCCTATTTTAAATATTGTGTGATACAAATTAGCCTTGCTATTACCACAAACACACAATTTCATCGAAATCCGCAAAAATCAAATCGCTGCCCTACCCAAGTGCACTGGGTGATATTTTTAATTTTTTTTATTTTCATTCTCTGAAATTAACAATTCCATGAAGTTTAAATCCCAATTTTTTCGATTTTATTGAAGAAAATTTTTTGAAATATAAATTTGAGATTTGAAAATTACACCAATAATGATGTTCGTCACTTTAGGAGAGGTTAACGACATCCTAAATATATATATGTTCATGTCTAACAATTTGTAAGTCTTTTAAATAAAGTGTGCTCGAAGTTCTTGGTCATGTGGTATTTGGCCCATTAGTGGCCTGAGCTATTTTTTATACCTTTTTGAAAATCTAATTTTATCTTTATATTGATCAATGAAAACTATTACGATATAAATTTTTTTTTATGAAAACTTTAAAAGGTAAGTTTTTCATTTAATTTCATTTATTTCAGTCTATGGAAACTAAGATTTCTCTCAGTCTATGATTTCAGCTAGATAAGTATATATTAATATATACATATATAGTATCAATACATAATTACAAATTATTTTAAAACTGATGTAAGAGAATGTGAGAAATAATTTAAAGTTTTCCTTTGATGTGCAAAAACTCTTCACGTTATTTAAGCTTTTTCTGAAAATTTAAATTAAGTGCATTTAAATTAATATAAATTCTGGTAAGAGTATTATTAAGAGCAGAGTTAATACGATGAGGTGGAAAATTAAAAATATCAATATATCTTAGATTTCTAGGGGAACATATAACGGAATTAACGCAACCAAATCAGGGCAGTCTATTGTACAGCTAATTATATTATAAACAAATAATGTATACTGTAACACTCTACGATATTCCAAAGTCTGCAAACCTAAAAATAAATACCTGGATCAACATAATTAAATAGGGATGGCAGGGAATACCGATAAAATGGCGTTATCGATTGGAAGCCCTTTTAACCGACTATCGTTATCCATAAAATACCGTAATCGAAATAATTAAACTACCATTATCGCTTACAGACCGTTACCGAAATAATTTAAATAGCGTTATCCTTAAAATACCGTTACCGAATTAAGTAAAATACCATTAACGCTAAAACGCCGTTACCGAAATATCTGAAATGTCATTACCCCTAAAATACCGTTACCGAAATAAAATAGCGTTACCTTTACCGACTCCCTCTTCGAGTCAGTTAACCCAGATAGCGCCGGAATTTTTTTTTTTTGAAAACTTCAATTTTATTTTCGAAACTTAAATCTTAACATTTTTTATACAATAAATTTTTTTTTTAAACCTATAGAAGTCTGTCCATTTATTTATTGTTTAACTAAGATGTTACTCTTCTTAATTGTTAAGCAAAAAATAACAATTAACTGGATGTAAATGATTTACTTACTTTTTTCCATTAAGCACTATTAGAAAAATTCACTATTCGCAAAGCACTCAATAAGCAATTCAAATACCCGGAACTGCTTTCACTAACTGATGCTTTCGAGCTGCGAAGCTAAATAACAAAGCATAAACAATAATAATATAAAAGATATGAACAGATATGAACAGATATGCACGTGCATAACGGCGCTTTTCTCTCATTTTTCAGATATTCTTTTAAATGGACGGTAGCGCCAAGTGGGTTAATAGAACGAAAGGTCCAATGTAGCTAACATTCCACATTAGCGAACATTCCGTCACAAAACAGGTTGTGTTCGGATTTAATTGAAAGTGAGTACATCGAATTTCAACGTTCCTATTTTTATATTATTTGCTGTTTTTCATTTTTTGAAATTCGAAACAGTTCGAGTTTTAACGCAGCTTTAAATTCGATATTTTTATATTATTTCTCGTTTTTTTTAACTTTTTTCAATAAAGTTTGCCATTGTAATTTCTTTATAATTATTCCTAACATAAATCTTACAATCTGAAGACCCGACTTTAAAAAAATAAATTGATGTATTAAATATAAAACAGATTAAAAGGAATTTTTTGAATTCAAACTACATTTACACCGTTTAGTTGATTTACTCGACGATTTTTATACGATTTATACGATTTAAAATTTTATTATTTTTAATTTTTGGCTAATGAAAGAAATCGAATAAGTGTATAATATTTTTTGTTCATTATAATCTGGATACTCTAAAAATTGTGCTTCAATGTAAATGGAAGGCCAGAGAAAGGTTTTGTTGACAAGAATATATATGTAGAATATGAGGCAGATTATTTCCTATTGTGCTGGCTGAATTTTATAAATAACATGAAGCTATTGAACTTAAGCAGCTACAAGTATTGGTCTTAAGTAATAAAATAACCCAGTAAATTTTTTTAATACAGATTACCTTTGAACCTGTTCTAGAACAGCTTCTTTTATAATCGGTTACATGTAACAGGTTCCTGATAGTCGAAGTGTAAGATGTAACTGACCCAGAACCAGTTCTATAACTGGTTCTAGAACCGGTTCTAAAGCAACCTACTCTAGTTTGGAGGTAACGAACCTATTGCAAATAGGACAAACTCCATATAAAAAGAACCAGTTGCAGAACAGAAATTAGAACCTGTTATAATACAGTATAAGCTGTTCTGCAACCAGTTATTTGGATTTTACTATTTTACTGGGAAGGTGTTAAATGAGTTAAAGCCTTCAGAGAAGTTTTTTTCTTTAAATGCTTTTTTAATAAATTTAAAAAATGAAATAGCTAAATTCAGCTCATACAATAATTTTAGAACGAGATCAAAATATAGAACTTTTCTTCACTGAAAACACCTCAGACTCAAAAGAAATAAATCTAGATTATAAGGATAACAATCAATTTTTATTTTGATAGTTTAAAGTGTGCTTTTATTCAAAATATACCAATAAAAGACCTAGATAAAAACAGTTCGTTTAGTTAGACTGGATATATAAGTAAAACAAGCTTCACTGCAATATCGGAGAAATATACAAGGACAAATTCAAATTTATATTGTGATAAAGTTTTCAGATCACGCAGATTTTAAATTGACACGTTAAGAAACAACTAGCGATTGCAGTCAATCTATATCAACTACCAAATATATTGGTTGCAATATAAAGTAGTAAAAAAGTAATTAAAAACTTGAATATTTTATGCAATAGCGTATATTTATCGGTTTGTTTCTATTTTAATTTTGAATAGTTATTGTTAATATAAAATATTTAATTTAATAGGTATAGGTTTTTATGCTTAACACCATTTATTACGATTAATAATTTTCGAATTCGATGAGCACAGTAATTTTTGGCTATATTCTAACAAATCGTAAAAATCCAATAAAAAGGGGAGGGCGAGGATGAAATGTTGACCATAAAATTTTACTAGATATGTCAGAATACAGCAAATCCCAAAACTTATCACAAACACCAAAAAATGTATAGTTAATTTAGTTAATATTTAGAGTTAGTACAAAAACGTCTTTCAAAAATGGATTTTTATGGGTCATGTGCATGAAAATATTATTTTGTATTAAATTTCACTGTAGGTGTACAATAAAAAAATCTTAATTACGTATATATGAAAAGAAATACTAAGCAAGTATATAAGTTCATTTATTTTTAATTCACTTTCTTGTTCCCTCTTGGAAATTCGGTACCCATATCTAACATTGTCTAACACAAATATGTTATACAAGACAAAATCCTCTTCCCTTATAGCGTTCGTCAATAGAAAGACATATTTGATGAAAACGTTCGCCATGTTCATCAGACTCCGTTGATACTTGATTTTCAAAGAAGTCCATATGTGAGTTCAAAATGTTGACATGTAAACCCCTAATTTTTAAAATTTTTCGAGCAGGAGATCAATTTCTGCCTATAAAATTAGATATAACGACTTAAATGCTTTTCCATGCAGTCAGTTCGTTTGGGGAGAGCATAAGATTGAATTCAGTATTTTTCATAAGCTTGCTCATATCAAGGCCAACAGAAATACCTGGTGCATTTAAGACAGAAGAATTGGCAGAAGAATTTGTTCTCTTGGTACCGTTGGTGGCTGCATGATGTTGTGTTCACCCAACTCGTGTGCACTGGATTATTAAATTTTTTGGCATATCGCATGATTGCCAAAGCATGGATATTTAACATACCCAGACTAAATTCCAACATGCACACCATTTATGCTCTTCGTATTTTATTGCGTCCATATACTTTTTTTGGGATCATAAGACTCTTTTATGTTGACACTGTACGCTATTGGAATTACGTTCTTTTAGTTGTCCTAAAGCTTTAAGACTTTTCTTTGAAAAATCAATAAAAAATACGAAAAACGTCTGGGTTGTACTGTATGCTCATTTCATTCATTAATCCTACAATGTCGTTACAATTAACAAATGTGTTCGTTTCGTTTACTATAATGTATGGCAGAAATATATTCTGGCGTTCTGAAACTCGAAACTATCACCCCAGGCTCGAGCAAATGCAGACTTCTCAAGTGAGATGCCAAATTCTACAAAACTAGAGACGATTGTTTCTGTTTCGACAATGGTACCATGTCCCCAACGTAGATTTGGACAGCGAACACTTAGTACAGGTACCGGCTACATATCCGATAATGGCACTGTAAGCAAAGCTGATGAAGTGGCTTTATATACAAAGCACTTTCGATTGCGTCTATTTAATTTTATTAAGAAATTATTTTGGCAAACATAGCATGTAGTCTCGTCGTGCGGAGAATATCAATCAAAGCTTGTATTACTATTACCTTTAGACCACAGCATCAAACCGTTGTTGCAATTTCGGCATATATATTTTGGCACTCATGGCTAATCTCGAATAAAGAATTACATAAGCAGCAAAACTGAACTCATAGTGACATATATACAAAAGTATGCGGTATTTGAGTGTCAAACATTCTCGACAGAGATGGGATGACCTACATATGTGAAAAATATCTAAATTAACCCTTTATGGGGCAATCTTGAATTTGACTGGGTCTTGGTTTTGGTGTTTGTGTTAAGTTTTGGGCTTTGGTATGTTGTGATGTAGTAAACTTGTATGGCCAAAATTTTTGTAGAACAGTTCATCCCCGCCCTCCCTCTTTTTAGGGACGCTTATTACTATTCGGTAGAATATAGCCTAGAATTACCATTATGTTGGAGAGTTAGATGGTTAATATGTTCCACAAAAATATTTTCCTTTATATTTTCTACAAAGTTGCTGAGCATACAATACACCTCGGATGTAAAGATCGCATGTGATCTTTCAAAACGATGACACACGTAAATTTTTTTTGCCAGAATCCATTATCCAGAATCCATTGCCAGATCTCCATAATTGTTTTTCGTGTTGTACTGTATTATCAAAATGAAAATAAATGAATTCAGTAACTTTTCCTACATAAAAGGTAACAATTATCTTAATTAACAAAAAGAAAAACTTGTTTTTTATTTTATACAACAGAACCCTTAAATGTGAATAAAACTTATAATCCTTTTTTTATACATACACAAACTTACTCTAGTTTTACAAAGCTACCGAATCATCAGATAGTGAATTTGATGCATTTCTATTTGATGCTAATGAAGAAACATTTTTTTTAGAGGCAGGTGAGGTATTAGTCGACAAACTATACGAGGTGGTGATTGTTGTTGGTGCGGAGGCTGATGATGATGATATTAAGGTGGTAGTATTATGAGTAGATGCTATTGAACCATTTGCTTTAACTGAACGTAGTTGATGTAGTTGTTGCTGTTGTCACATTTCCGTTGTTGAGGATGATGTTTCGTGTGTATCACCTACATAACCTTCATCAGGACTATCTGCTAGAGGACCATTTAAGTGGCGTATTTTAGAATTTTGTTCCGTAACTTTAACCGAAGATGGTGATGATGCTGTTTCCTGTCTCGATTGTTGTTGGTGTTGTTGTTGTTGTGTTAAACTGACAGTTAGTGATGATGTTGTTGGTGATATATCCGTCTCATCACATTCGGGTATAGTAGAAGAATCAGCCTGTGCTGCCACGCAACGTTTTCTTTGTGTGTCCATTTGGGTGGCTGTTGCCATGGATGATGATGGTGATGTTGTTGATGATGTTGTTATTAAAGAATTGGGTGTATTGCTATTAGAACAGGTGGTATTTAACGGTGTTGTTGTTGCTGTACAATTCATAGAGGTAAGTGGTTGTTGTTGTTGTTGCTGCGGACTTAACATACCCATTATTGTTGGTGTATAGTGCATTGGCTGTGCATGATATCCCGGCAGACAGGGTGGCCATTGTTGTTGTTGCTGCTGATGCTGTTGTTGATCCGTGTTACTTTTATAACCCTCTGGTGGTGAGGGATATTGTACCAAATGTGTTTGAGGATATCCTTCTGCTGTAAAACGTACATTTGGTATATTATATTTATCATATGATGTGGGTGTCACGAACGTTGTTGCAAAAATTCCGCCTCTAAACTATAACGCATACCATTATTGTTATTTGAATTGGCAAATTGTTGTTGTTTGTGTGCTCGACTATGTGGCAAAGTACGATAGAAATTTTGTTGTTGCTGTTGTTGCTGCTGTTGTTGTTGTTGTTGCTGTTGCTGTTGTTGTGTTGATTGTTGTTGCATTAAATGATGATGTGAGGGTGGCTGTTGTGGTGACTGCTGTAGGTGAGCATTTGTATAATCATACGCAAAACCATCTTGTCCCAAAAAACATACTGGATTTAAATGTACATCTACTGGATGTGTGGGTATTGAATTCATTACTGTTTTCAATTGCATACCCCTAGGTAAAGTAGTCATGCCCGAAAATCTAGAAGAAGACATAGCTGCCGCTGCATTAGGTCTTAATATTTGTGAACCAAATTGTGGTGCCGACAATTGATAATATTGATCATATTGTACCGGATTTTGACAATCACTATGAGTATCATATTCCGAACCGCCGGTATCTAATGAAGTGGAGGCTTTAAGTTTATGTTTATAACCTGATTCGGCATCATTTATTAAATCTGGATTTTTTTCACCATAATTCCGTAGTGAAGAAGGTGGTGAACAATAGGCCATAGAGGATGTAAGAGTTGGATTAATCATTAATGATTGTGGTGGTGGTGTATTTGAATTTATAGCCGATGCTTGAGCCATATTTACACTTAATTGCAATGTCTGTGTAGAACTATCTATGGGATTATATAACATTATGTTTTGTTTTATTTGATTACCCAATATAACACCATTTTCTTTGGATAACTTTGTAGGAGTCAAAGTATCACATTGTCCTACCATTAGGCCAGAGTTACCATTTATGCTATCATTATCATTTATAATAGACGAGCACTTCATGAGACCATTATCATTTGTAGAAGAACCTTCCGAAGACGAAGTATTATTACCATTGACAGAAGTAACACCCGATGAAGGACATTTTTTACGTTTTTACCGGTGTTTGACGTTTTTTACATTGTATGATTATAAACGCCATAATTAGTACAAATATAATGCCTCCCCCAGCTGAACTGGCTACTATATAATTCATATAATTTTGGGGAAAGGATACTTCATTAACAACGGGCGGTTCTTTAATCATTACTCGAATAGTATAATTACTAAAGGTGGTGCCTGCAATATTTTGACCTACACAAGAAAATGTACCATTGTCTTCTATGCCCACATTATAAATGAATATTTCACTGCGTTTTTCTTCAGAGGTAGTAGAAGATTCATCGATATAGTACACCATATGCATGTTGTCTACAAAACTATCATTAGACATTACCTGACCATTAAACAACCATAAAACTTTAGGTTCTGGTATAGCTCTTACTACACAGGATATAGTTAAATTACGACCCTCTGATGCTTCAGTATAGGTTGATTGAGGTGATACCTCGGGTAGACAGGCAAATTCTTCACGTTTTAAAGTTTTAATAACTTGACCCTTAAGTCGGGGTGGTTCTACACATTTTGGTTCTTCTATTTGTGGTGTATGGCAGCTATTAAGCCATGAATATAAATCCAATAAACGACAGTCACAGGTCCAGCGATTACTTTGTAAGCTTATGCCATGCAATGATTTGGGTAATATATGATTTCCTTGTATATAGCTAATACGATTACCATCTAATCTCAACCATTCCAAATTATCCATACCTACAAATGCCTCATTTTCTATTCTTTCAATTTGACAATTACTCAACTCCAAAGTGGTCAAAAATGATAAATATCTAAAAGCAGCTGTTTTCAATTCTCTAATAGGATTACCACTTAAAGTTAGTCTCATTAGAGAACTATAATCTTGGAATGTTTCTGAGGGTATATGCTGCAGCGAATTTTCCGATAAATCTAATTCTACCAGATTCGTTAGACCGCGGAAAGCTTTTTCATGTATTCTTATCAATTGATTGCGTGATAAATATATTTTTTGTAAATTCAATAAATCCATGCGTAAAAAACGTTCACTTTGTAATACTTGCAAGGAATTGCCGGAAAAATTTAATACCTGTGTACCCGGATCCATGCCTTCGGGTATATTGGGTAATGATTGGGCTCCACATTCTACTGTCTGTTTTCCTCCCTTCCATTTGCAGATACAAACTTCTTCGGGACATGCTGTCACTGACATTATGATTAAAGAATATATAAGCAACATAAAATTGCTACATAATATTAAAGAATTTCGTTTAAAACAAGGCATTTTTGTTAAAAAATATTTCTATTTATTATTTTTTTTTTTGCTTTTAATGTTAATGAATATTATCCTTTAAGGATATTTTATATATTTCTTTCTTTTTATATGTGTTTTCTTATTGTTGTTAGGTAACAATTTTTCACGTTATCCTTGTTAGTGTCAAAAAATTGTTTTTATTCCTTTAAAAAATCTAGTTTTAAATAATAAAAAATCTTTAGCTATTCTTTCTAACAACATTAATGCCATCTATTGATAAGATAACAAAGTTAAATGTTTACAGTGAAAAATTCCAAGCATTTTGTCAAAAGATACCAGATGTTGTTGCTTTTTTTCCTTCTTGTTCAGCAGTATTAACCAAATCCCCTTAGGCATTCATTCATGTGACAATCATAGTGAGAGACAGCAATAAGCGTAGTAAAAAAAAAAAATCTTGACAATATCTTTGGTATCCTTGTTTAAGGACTTTGGTTGGTTGAAGTCTTCTTGTATTAAAGTTTTCTATAATTTTTTTCTTAATTTCTTAAACTGTCATTTAAGCTCATATTACGCACCCGTTTTTTGTTCAATATTCTATTTTTATTTTACCACAATGTTGTCTTCTAAAAAGGCGTCTGTTTGTCTTTTTTCTGTTCTGTATCCTGTTTTAAAAAGTCCTTTTTTTTGTAATTTTTTTTCTGTGCTTCTTTTTCCTTCAGATTTTTTTTATTAACTCTTATAGTTTTTGTTATTTTTTTAGTTGGTTTTTTCTATCGTCATTACTTTGTTGACGTCAGCATTGTTTTTTGCTAATGTTTTTTATTCTTTTTTATATTTTATGTACTGTTTGTTGGACATTTTTTTTTTTTTGTTTGTCTATATCATTGTGTTTTTCATCCGCTATCTTCTTCAATGTTATTGTATTTTTGGTAAGCCATTCATTCTTGGCTTTTTTGGGTGTGTATTTATATTTCCTGTAGTTTTGTGCATTCATTCATTATATTTTCTTGCAAATATTCAATCTTGGTTGGCTTTTTTTCTGTCTTTTAACTAATCATTAAGGCCATGAGTATATATTTTCTGTTGTTTTCTGTAATGGAAAAGAGGAAAAAATTTACATTTAATATACGGTCTAATCATAAATAGCTTTAAAATGTGTAGTAGTAATTATCTGTCGTACAGCTATTGAAAGAAACAGAGTTAAATGACATCATATACAGTGGCCGACAAAAGTCTACGTACGACCCCATTTCCACAACTTATGCATTTTGAAACCATAATAAACAAAAGTAATGATACAGTTTTGTTTCAAATGTATTTTTATTAATATATTATTCACTGAAAACTGAAAAAAATGGTTGACAAAAGTCTACATACTATATGTGCACTACCATAAAGAACTTTGTTCCAGTTTTAGAAACTATTACTTTTCATTGAAATAAATATTTTGTTGGGCCACCATGGGCATCTAAAACTGAATGTAATCGTCTGGGTATCGAAGCAACTAAATTTTCCAGCTCTGTAGAAGTAATGTTTTGCAATTCTTCTTGAGGCTTCTCTTTCAGCATTGGGGAACTAGTAATATAATTCTTTCGGATTTTTCGTTCTAGAATCTATACTATAACTTCTTCTAGTTCCATACTATAATTAAAAGATATAATTAAAGTCTTGTTGTATGGAAATACAGATAAATAAATAAATAAAAATAAAATTGTAATCTGCCACACGTGCTCAATTACATTTAAGTCCGGCTTTGAGGTGGTGTGTGCAGCTGTCGTAGAGCAATGACAGAGCTGCCAATCTCTGACAATTTGAGCCGTGTAATTTGGATCGTTGTCTTGCTGAATAATCCAACTCTGGTCAAGATTTAAAATGTCAACCGATGGTTTCAAATTTTGTTCAAAAATGGATTTGTACAAATAACGATCCATATTGCCCTCAATAAATACTAACTTTCCTACTCCAGAAGCATGTAATTTTTTTTCGCCATACTCTATCTCTACTATTACTTCCAAATATGTTATATTTCGACTCGTCAGTAAACAAAACTCTCTTCCAGAAATCCATGTCTTTTTCAATATGGTTTTTGGCGAATTCCAATAGAAGTTTGCTATTTTTGTCGCTAATTAAAGGCTTTTTGCGAGGAGTTCTGCTATGGTAAAATTATTATTTAAAGTTCTTTGTATGGTTCGTGGATGTACAATTACTTCCGATCTTGTTGCGAGGCCTTGGGCCAATATTGTGGCATTTACTTTTGGATCTTTGTCCACTTCTTTTATAAGGAAGCTTACGTCTCTACGACTTAGTTTTTTGGGCGACCACTACGCGGTTTGTTTTCAGCTGGATCATTGTAACTAAATATGGTTTGAACTGTAGACTTACTTAAATTAAGAAACTTTGATACTTCACCAAAAGATTTTCCTTCATTTCGGCACTTTACAACTTAATTTCGGACATCAATTGAAATTTCTTTACGAGAAGCCATTACTAAAATTAAATATTAATTGAATCTGTATAAACCTCATCTGAATACTATTTTAAGCAAACCTTTAACACAACAAGTAAAAAAAAAAAAAACAACGCCTCTTTTCAATTAGTAATAAATATCGGATTTTTTCCGTTAATATTCAATAACAAAAGACAATGCATGCTGGTCGTATGTAGACTTTTTAAATTTACATTGCAATAAATATATTTTTTTTGTATATCAATAAAAATATATTTCAAACAAAACTGCTTCATTACTTTTTAGTTTAACGCTTTTGATCTCATAAAATGGCCAAAATTGTGGTCGTACGTAACCTTTTGTCGGCCAATGTATATACTAGTCATATGGGGAATATTGTACTGATAATAAAAAACTTTATCTTAGGTCAGTTTAAAACAGAAACCTTCCACACCGAATGCGATTTCTGAAAAATTCCAAGATTTTCTTAGATTCAAAAATACATATGGGAAATAATTAATAACAATAAAAATTCAATAAATTGCAATCGGAAAAGTATAAAAGGTATAAAACCGATGTACATTTAGATACCTCCCTAAATATTTAAGTCAAAATTTCATTCAGGTTATGAATTCTATTTCACGGTATTGAAACAAAGAGTAACCAAAATCAGAAAAATCATTTTAAATAGTGCCATCAAAAAATCCTAATTCCAAACTTCAGCGCATTTGGTGCGGAATATATTTTAACGATCGCTGAAAAGTAAAAACGCAATTATTCATATGTTTCCATGGACTATTCAGCCTTGCCTGTAAAATTTTGATGTGTGCAAAAAATTCCAAAAGTTATATGCCTAATATATACTCATAATAATCCATGCATCAAAAACTTTCGTAAATTTAACAAATTTTCTTTTAGAAATGTTGAGGTTAAGAAGACAGGCGTCATCAGTGATTTTCGTGTATTTTACGAAAGCTTTGATTATGTTGACATTTTTTCGATGTTCTGAGTATATATAATATTATATAATCGTATATAACGTGATCAAGTTTTGGAAAATTAAATAAAGTAAAGTATGACAAGTACACTTAGGATATGATGTAGCTAAAGACTACAGCAGTTGTAGTCAAAAACAAATGAAATTTCACTTGAGGAAAGGACAACTAACATTTCATTAAATTCAACTAACATTTGTCATTTGTTTTTAATGTTCAAAATGAAAAATGAACCACATATGTTAGTAAAAAATAAACAAACATTTTTATTTTTTTTAAATAACAAAAAACAACTGTTAAAAATTAATGCAAAATCATAAAACAGTCATTTGATGTGGTTTGTTTTTTTAAATGAGCTACAAGATTAGTAAAAAATTTAAATTGTTCTACAAATGACTGACACTTACATTGAAAGTAAAGAAACTGTATTACAAACCAAACAACCACATATTTTTAAAGAATAAGTTCCCTGAGTGTATGGCTTTTCCTCATTTGAACATCCATATTCTACATTCCTGGCAAAAATTCTAAAAGTTCTTTATTTCCTAATCAGTATATACAAAGCAAAAAAATAACCTAGTTTTAATAAGCAGTACCTATATTTGTATGCTTCTAACATAACGCTTTCCCACCCTGCATACAATAAAGCAATTAGGGAAGGCATTCTTAGAATGAAGCATTACAGAATACATACCATGAAGCACTAATGTTTTCAATACACAAAAAGGCGCTTTTTATTGCATATGACTATATGCATTTATTGCTTCTTAGAGCACATGAAAAAAGCGCTTCTCATCTGCTTAAAAGAGACATACCAAGTGGGACATCGCGAACAAAAATCATACCTTCTGGAATTGTTTCGGAAGCGCTCGATAATTAAATAATGCCTTCAAGAACTGATTCTAAGTAACCGCTATTTTTGCCAGGTACACATAATTTACATGCATGCAGTCAAGAATCTCATGATTCTTGTAATTCCTAGCTTTAGCGGTTAGGCTATGGAAAACTTCCTTCCAGCCGGATTTTAAAAAAATGCTTTCTAATCATATGACTGTGAGGGATTAAAACCCCAAATACAATATATTTAGTTTATCCTTTTAGCGGTTAGGCCAGGCCGTCAATGGGAGACTTTCCCCATTCAACACCACATTCCTGGCCAGAAATCTGAAAAGTATTATATCAGTTAGTTGGGTGACATTCAAAGGAACTTGTTTTTAAAATTTAAAATTTGAAATACATCTCTTTTAGTAGACCTATGACAAGGAATGTTTTTTCTCATTTCCAATTAATGAAATATAACGTTTTTTATTATCATTATACAATATCTTATTTTGCTTAATTTTTCGGAATTGGACCACCAAATCATGAAAATTTTTAACGAATATAAATCTATCCTGGTTTTATAGTGAGAGAATTATCTGCATGATTTACCACTGAATTTTTACATTACATCTATGAGATGATTTCTCATGTTTATACTGAGAGAATTATCTGCATGATATCACTGAATTTTTACATTAGATCTACGAAATGTCACTAGAATTCACCTATTGAAACTTTTTATTAAATTACTGCAGTTTTTCATAAAATTTTAACAAAATTTTATATTATTTATTTAATACTCATACGCATAATGAAAACTAGTCATTAAAATAAGTTTCATAAAAATTATGAAGCATTTGGGTAAAGTTTAAGAAATTTGTTATTCATTTTGTGAAGAAAACTTCATTAGTTTAGAGAACAATTTCAATTTCGTTCAATAAACTAAATTTCCATTTCCTAGCCATAATCTCAATTAAAAAAATTAAATAAAAAATTAACATTTGAAAGGAGCTAGTTCTACACAGATGTCTAGAAATCTCATATGGAACTTTTTATAAAAAAAAGACGAATTTTAAAGATTTTTTTTTAAATCTAGCTCCAAGAGCATTTATTGAATAGTTTTTATTAATGCTGTTGGTATTACTTTCATTCAAATTTTTTCACCGCAACTACTATCACAAATTTATATATTAATTTTAAAATAAAACAATCTTCTAATGACAACATTTGTGCTATTCTGGAATTGTCATATTTTACCAATTTTAATTTTGAATTCCATAAAATATATTTTTTAACTAATATTTAACTTAACTCTAAAAGATATTTAATGATTTTAAAGATCTTTTTAATTAAATTTACTAGAAAAAAGAATGTTTATTTTAATTCCAAACTAAAGTTACAAAATGCAAATATAATTTTTGCTATAAATTCTGTAAAGCAATAAAATATAATCTTGGAAATCCAATACAATAATTCTGGGACTAAGGCATTAAAAAAGAATGAAGTTGTTAGAAAATACGTCTTAAATAGCCGTCCATCAACCGCATTACTGGCCTTCTGTATTATTATTATTTTGTTAAGCGGTATCACAAAAATGTGAAGAACATACAGGAATATAAAATATTTTTCGAGTAATTTTATTAAAAAATAAAAAATACTAATACATTGGCTTAAAGCGAAATTAACCCTAGAAAGTTAATCTAGGTCTTTTATATATATCGCTCATTTGCTGCAAGAACGTCATAACTAAAAAAAAAACATGATTTTTAAGATAATGACGCAGAATCATTCGTTATGCCATGCTTTATATTGTGTAAAAAAATTGTATTAATATTTTGAATACTCACCTCTTGAGAAGCAATGATGCCGTTATTTTTTCTTCCAGGTTGGAGTAAATTCAAAACTTTAAACTCGTTTTATATAAAATCAAAATTACTAAGTTATGACGCTATTGCAGCAAATGGGCGATATATGTTTTTAGTTTTACATTTTTATGCCAATCCCTTAGAGATAACTTAATTTTTATTCCGGAGTATGAAAGTTCATAAATTTTTATATAAAAAATTATAAACTTTTTTACTGTAGCATGAGTTAGCAGTACAATTTTTTAGTTTAAAAGAAAAAAAAAACAAAATTCTATACGTCAAAAAGACAAAAATAATATTTCACTTTTTAGTATTTTAATGTTTAAAGAAACAAAATTATATGGAAAAACACAAAGTTGAGTTTTGTGCCCCATGAGAAATATAAGACAAAATTTATTTTTTTTATTCTTTTGAAAAATAATTTTAAAGACTTATCGATTTTATTTTTAACATATCAAAAAAATACCCTATATTTTTCATATATTTTAGCTTCTTTAAAAAACGATATTGACTTTTAGGTTTGCAAAAACAAAGCAATTAAAATAATTAAATATGAAAAAATGTTGCTTTATTTTACCATAAAATTTAGATATAAATTACATGAATTTTTGCTGACTAAATGTTATTAGTTTCTGTACACAAGTTGTTTAATTATCATCTAGATCTTTTAGACTTAGATTAACTTTTTCATGCAAAAAACAAGATTAATTTTCTAGGGTTAACATACTGACAACCGAATTTGTTGCGATAACGGAAATTGAGTTAAGAAGCAAAATTATGACCGTAACAATATATTATATACATATATATAAAGGGTGTTCTTTATACAGGTATAGAACTTTGAAATTAAATAAAACAAAGATGATTTTTTAAATTGGCATAAAATTTATTTATTCGGAAAATAACCTTCTGGCATTATATTTTAAATATGTCTTCAGGAATATGACTGCCTCGGATGGCTCGGACGTAGTCTAATCTGGAGGTAAAATTTTCGATAACTTTTTCCAATATTTGTGGCCGTATATTGGCAATTGCACCGCGAATGTTGTCCTCCAAGTGGTCAGCCGTTTCGGGCTTATCGGCGTAGACTAACGACTTCACATATCCCCACAGAAAATAGCACAGCGGCATTAAATCGCACTATCTTGGAGGCCAATTCAAGGGTCCGAAACGTTAAACTATGCGGTTAATAAACGTTTCCTTGAATAAATGAATTGTGGCATGAGCTGTGTGACATGTTGCGCCGTCTTGTTGAAACCACAGCTCCTGCACATCATGGTTGTTCAATTGATGAACGAAAAAGTCAGTAATCATGGCTCTATATCGGTCACCATTGAGGGATAGACTGATTGGGGTCTTTCTCTACGCTACGCTCGACAGCAATGACTTCTTCTGTACGCACTGTACAACGTCTCTTATCATTTAGAGTAAACGTGGTGCGAAAACGTTCCAAAGTTAATCGAATTAATTGCTCTGATGAACGATTATGTTAACCGTAAAATGGACGTAGTGAGCAGGACGTATTTTAATCAAATCCATGATTTTCAAATTAAATTTGCACAATTTGGAAGTGTTGTTTAGGCGTCAGTCTATTCATGTTGAAATGCCAAACCAAACTAAACATAAATCACTTGACAGCTGACAAAATGGCCGCCAGTTAAAAAATTGTTGCCAACTTAAAGTTATATACCTGTATAAAAAACACCCTTTATAATAATGTTTATTTTTGCATAAAAACCTATTTATATATTTCGTATTTATTTTATTGCCAACATTATGGCAAAGCAATAATGTTGCTTTATATTTGTTATTTCACATACTTTCAATGAAATTTATTTATAAGATTTCCTTTTTTTCTTTCAACAAACCCCTGATAAACAACATGATACATTTTATTTAGAAAACATATTAAGAAACTAAGTGTAGAAACCATATAAAATAAAATATCCGAAACAAAAAATCAAATCAAGGATGGAGTTGAAAATGGGAATGGTACACAGTAAAATGTAAAACATATTAAGAACCTAAGTGTAGAAAACATCTAAAATAAAATATACAAAACAAAAATCAAATCAACGAAGGAGTTGAAAATAGGAATGGTATGCAGAAAAATATAAAACAGTAAAAAAAAAACCGAATGTTAAAATTGTTCAAGCTCAAGCTAAAGATTATGATGATGATTATTGTGAGACTACATGAAGACGATAATAAGAAAATGTCATAAACAAACGCAGCCACTTGAAAGAAACATTATGAAGTATACAAAAACAAACACTTTAAAATAAATCCTCGTAGTACGATTATAAGATTTTTTAACATTTAATAATATTACCAAAGATCAGTGCTTAACTACAAATAACAACACAAAGAAAACCTATTCTTGCTTTTAGCAACCCAATTATTTAGTTATCGCAATCAAATGTATGGGTGTTTTATGAGTCGTTTTAACCATATTTCTGTACCCCCACAAACAAAAATATTTATTGCTGACACCAAACCATGCAGTTGACAACAAATTCGGTTGTCTCAATGAATCTGTTTTATATGAAAACATATTTTTTACACTCATATTAATCCATGCATAAAAATACAAAATCAATATAAAAAATCAAAAATGAACAAAATTTCGTCTTTTTAACGAAAGTTTTTGTTATTTTTACTTTGTGTTCCGATTTTTATGCATGAAATTTCAATACTTTATGAACAAATTTTTTATATATTTTTCTTTAAGAAATTGCCTTTTAATGGCATTCAAGTGTGCATTAATGGATAGTACACTCAGGGAAATTCTGCTTTAAAAATATCTCGTTGTTTGGGTTGTAATACAGTTTCTTTATTTTTAATGTAAATGTCAGTCATTTGTGGAACAAATTAAACTTTTTACATACCTTGTAGTTCATTTAAAGTAACAAACCTCATCAAATGACTGTTTTATGATTTTACATTAATTTTTTACGTTAATTTTTTGTTATTTAAAAAAATAAAAAATAAATGTTTGTTTATTTTTTACTAACACGTGGTTAATTTTTACTAAAATTTTTGAACATTAGAAAACAAATGACAATGCATTGTTATGAATTAACTGAAATGTAAGTCATCCTTTCCTTAAGTGAAATTTCATTTGTTTTTACATTTTCAGTGGTCTTTACCTACATAGTACTCTAAGTGAGCATAATAAAAAAGAATTGTGTTTATTTGACAAAAGTTTTTGTTATTTTGATATTTTGTCATTTTTCGTATTTTTGTGCATGGCATATTGCAGAGTATGAACAAATTTTGTATGTTTTTTCTTTAATAAATAGCCGTATTATGGCACTCAAGTGTACATAAATTGGTATTAACTTACCCACAGTCTATACTAGAGATAAATATATAGAAATAAATTGCAGCAAATGTCAAAATGATGTTATCTCTAGTGTGGACCACTCAATTGCTTACATATTTATTGCTGGCAATATATGTTGCAATAAGTATTTAGCAATATTCGCTAACACTTACTGCTACTATATTACGTCAAATTCAGTTGTCATTTCCGTTTGACGTTTAGAAAAACGAACGCCACAAAAAAAAAAAAAAATAAGGCAAAAAAAAAACAAAAATCGTTAAATATAAAAGAATTTTATAAAATTGATTATAAAATTTTAAAAAAACACAAAAATATAACTATTTTGAAACTGTAGCAAGGTATTTTAAAGTAATCGTAAAACAACCTTTCTAAAGGAAATTTTTTAAAATATGAGTTAACAAAACGCGTATTCACATACCCTTAACATAAGATCGGCAATAATATTATACTTATATTATACAATATTATACCGTTATTCTGCCGACGTATTCTACTTATTGCTAAGATATTTATCTTAGATGTAGACAGTGGGTTAGGTTTCTTTGAAACCAAAAACAACAACATTTGTATGTAATGAATGACTGACTTCGTTACAATGGCAATCAAATATAAAAAGCTGAGTAGACAGATTTTTATTTGGTTACACTTTACATGATTTTTCATTTTTTGCTTTTCTTGTTAATATAATAAAAATGTTATATTTTTTCCTCTAAAACATAAAAGACCCATAATTTGTTTACTTTACATAAAGAAGCTGAGAGAGAAGAAGACTTGTTAAAATCTAACAAAGTAAACATATATACTTACTTTGTAAATTTATATATTTTTACTTTCACATAAAAAGCAAATAAAATTTAAACTTGATAAGATTTTTTAAGTAAATTAACATTTTTTTTAAGTCTTCTTTACGTCACAAAAATATTTAGTTAGAAATTGCCGATGGTACAAAAAACAAAACACTGAAAGACAGTGTTTCCAAAAGCACTGTCTTTGAACTAATAACATGACCACAATTTTTAACAGTGTTTAAAAGCTCTTTTTTTTGTTAAGTTACTAAATTTCACACAAACCTGTTAGGCTGGATTTTTGAATTTTTTTTTTAAGTTTTTTTTTTTAATTTTTGTAAATGTCAAAAAAAAAAAATTTTTTTTTTAGCTTCTCCCCTAAAAACAATTCAAACTGATTCAAATGATAGCTCCTTCAACAATGTTTTTGTTTCTATTTATTTCTGTCGCTTATGATGAATTTAGTTTTCAAAAAGTAACATTTTACATTTCTTTTATCATTTTTTTATTATTTTTTTACTTTATTAAATATGTTTAACTTTTTTTTTACATATTTTTTCAAAACCTGGTGAAATATTTTTATTATAAATTACATGAATTTTTTTAATATATGTATACTTATCAGCACCTTAAATTAAATGTATTTTAATTTGCTAGCGATTCTCATAACCAATGTTTTTTTTTATAGTTTTTTGAGAGGCTGTTATCATAGATTTTGTGTATCATTATGAATATGACTTAAGCTTTTAGCGACGTCACGCGATTTCGCTGAAATTTGAAACATATGTTAGTGCTGTCCATACACAACAGTCTGGCCATGAAGAGCACTGAATCGACATGCTTCATGTATCGGTAAATGCATCTTAAAAATACCATTCATTTGATACCCATCTTTCTGATAGCTTCTCGATTAACAAATAGTTGTATGGAGCTTTATATATATTTCTATATGTCGCTATATGTAATGCTTATAAAATTTAATCCGAAATATGGGCCCATATAATCGTATCTGTTTGCATGAGTTTAGATATAATCTGATACAATCAGATAAATGTCCTGTACTATTTCATCCGAATTATGGCCCGATATAATTGTATTAGATTGTATCAGTTTTATATTAAATTATACTAGTTTATATCTGAACTGATACAAATGGATATAATAGTATAAAAACTAAATATTATTGTATCCAGTTTTTGACCTGATCCAATAGTATAAGAGTGTATGATACAGCTAAATATAATATGATCCCAGTTTTAGTCTATGGAAGTTGCACTAAATGTTACAATTTTATATATGATTGTATGAAAATATATCACATCCGTTGAGTCCATTTAAAAAAATATTAAGAAACATATTACTTTTTTGGGGTTTTCAAAAAATTTCACTCATTAATCTTTTTTAAGTTTTAATAAACATTAGGGTGTCCCAAAAGTGGACAATGTTACGTAATAGTGCTCAAACGATAAATAGTATCCAGTTGATTATGGGTAAAATAAAATATTCGAGAATACTTATAGTTCACTACCCCTATTTTTTTTTTTTTGTATTTTTGTTAAAAATTTTTGGATTTCATCCATAAACAGCTCAATAATACCTACAGTCTGACTACCTGCGGAAATTCCTAAATTTTTTAAATTCGGAACAGACTAATATACAGCCATAAGTCTTGAATAGCAACATATCATTTCATATAAAAGAACATCTATATTATTTTTGGTATGAAACGATATACATATATTTACATATATGACATTGTATTAAAAAAATTTGTGGATAAAGAATTTATACATAAATATACATTAACATATGAACTTACATATAATAACATATGTATTTATATATAAGACTGCATGATTATAAGTAATCGTTTTACTTGGGTTATTAATTTGTAAGCAGAATATTTTAAAATCATTAATTTCGTTCATTTCAATACAAAATCTGATATTGTGCACCAAAAAAATACATGTTTAATAACACTGTACAACACAAAAAAAAATTACAACGTCCGACCGACAAATTTTGATAGAGGGGGCAAAAAAAAAAGACACGTGTATCGGCGTTTTGAAAGTTTACATCTGGGTTTCATTTTAGGGGGAGGTAAAGTTTCCCCTAAATTCACATTTTGTATTGTCAATCGGCATAGAAAATCGAGTACAGCTTACGTTTAAAGTATATAGTGTGTTTAGCAAACTTATGTAAAATATTACGGAAAACATTTTTGTAGAATATGTTAACCCTCTAACTCCTCAAGGTAAGGGTCTTTTTTGTCCTTCTTTTAAAACACAGCAAAAAACACCATTAAAACGGGGATTTAAGGGGTTAAAATGTTCCGCAAAAATATTCGCCGTGAAATTTTACTGTAAGTTCCTGAATACACCAAAACGGAAAATTCAACCAGAAAGTCAGAAATAAGACACAACAAGAATTATTAAGAATTTTATTTTAAAGTACCCCAACAATTTAGCATGAAAATAAAAATAGTTCAAATTTCACTAAAAATCAGTAATATCTTTATTATTTTACCTTCGATAGCAAATTTGGATAGGAAGTATTCATGAATTACATTTTTTTTTAGCTCTAGGAAATTCCACTTCATTACACTGTACACCGACCTATAAATTCATAGATATATAAGTATATAGATTGCCAGCTGTTCTTTGGCAGATTAGATCCGTTCCATTACAACAAAAACAAAAAAAAATCATATCAAATCAAAAATCAAGTGCTATATTTCTTATTCTACTGAAAACGTGTCAATTTGCGGTGCATATATTGTGGACATAATATGTTTTGTAATTAGAGTGTTTTACTTAAAAAATAACAAAAAATTAAAGTAAGCAATTAAACTTAGCGCGTAAGATTTGTTTTGGCAAAAATGTTCAATTGTTTGGAAAAACTTGACCGGAATATAAAGTTACGTTTTTCAATAGTAAAGTTGAAGATATCTATAAAAGGTATTTTGAGCTAGAAGTTTTTTCGGATGAACTGTGGACGCCGAAGCATTGCTGTTGCATTTGTTATAACATTAGGAACATTAGGAGAGCACAATGTCCTTCATCAACTGAAAAAACTATATTACCCCCATTGCATATCAAACTTGATGAGGTAAAAAACTTTGTTAAATGTCTGGATACAAATGGATCAGCATTGAATTTTCTGAAAACAATGTTTTCAAAATTAAGCGAAGCAAAGATTAAAGAAGGTATGTATGTGTTCTTCAAGTCGTTCTTCTTGTTAAAAGCCTTAAAATTGGTATCATACAAACAGGTGTTTTTGTCGGTCAAGAAAGAAAGCTAATGCAAAATGCTGACTTCGACGAAATGCTCTAATCAATTGAGCTTAATGCGTGGAAAAGCATTAAGGAAGTAATATACAATGTCTTATGCAAAAATCGGTCTCCTATTGCTCGAATATACGTAGACACCATGCTTAGAGCTTTTGAAAAACTAGGCGTTCATTTTTTATATTCCCATATGGATTACTTTGAGAACCAGACATGCGCACCCATTGAAGAACGCTATAAAGGCAAAAGCATTCATTTGCTTATCGCTGCAATATGCTGGACAATATATGATAATGAAGTGGAATTGCATATAGCTAAAAAAAATGTAATTAATGAATACTTCCTATCCAAATTTGCTATAGGAGGTAAAATAATAGTGAAATTTGAACTATTTTTTTTTCATGCTGAATTTTTGGGGTACTTTAAAATAAAATTCTTAATAAATGCGAAATTAACAATAAGCTCTCTTTTGTTGTGTCTTATTTCTGACTTTCTCGTTGAATTTTCCGTTTTGGTGTATTCAGGAACTTACAGTAAAATTTCACGGCGAATATTTTTGCGGAACATTTTAACCCCTTAAATCCCCGTTTTAATGGTGTTTTTTGCTGTTTTTTAAAAGAAGGACAAAAAAGACCCTTACCTTGAGGAGTTAGAGGGTTAATATATTCTACAAAAATGTTTTCCGTAATATTTTACATAAGTTTGCTAAACACACTATATACTTTAAACGTAAGCAGTACACGATTTTTTATGCCGATTGACAATACAAAAAGTGCATTTAGGGAAAACTTTACCTCCCCCTAAAATGAAACCCAGATGTAAACTTTCAAAACGCCGATACACGTGTCTTTTTTTTTTGCCTCTTCTATCCAAATTTGTCGGTCGGACCTTGTAATTTTGGAAAAAATTTGATTTTGTTGTATAGTGTAATTAGATGTGCTCCAAAATTCAATCAAATGTGCTGCGTCACCACCGTGTAGTTTCCTTGTAAGCCTACTCATAGTTTGAGTGAATTGTCATGATGTCTATTGGTAAAGATTGATAGTCTCTGAATTATGGTTTTCCATTTAATTTATTTTTTTTTCGTGGAAACAATAAAAATAAATTCTAATAACAAAGTCCCCTGAAGATTTCCTTAGGCAGGAATGAAATCCGGATAGGGACACGCCTACATCAGATTGCTTTTCACAATTTGTTAAATAAGTTTTGGGACTTTAGCACATTTAATTACTATAAATATACAATTGTTAACCCTCAAACATGAAAATTTAACCCTCAAACATGAAAAGTCAAGACGCAGCTATGTACTACCGTTTTGTATAAATGGTTCAAGAATTGGCTTTATATGTATTTCTTAATTTGTTCACTGTTGTAAACAGCAAAGGGAGCTAATTTCATTTTACAAAAGACATGCGTTCCAATTAAAATTTTTTCGTTTTGTAAACAAAAAATTAAAATAAATAAAAAATTATAAATCAAACAAAAATAAAACAGAATAAATTCTGTTGTACAAATCTATTTTTAGACATTCATATTTTTAGACATTCATATTTAAACTTGATAGAAAAAAAATATGCAAGGCAGAATTTGGGTTTGTATTAGAGGTAAACCTGACAAGCAGAAGGTCTCGGGTCGATTCAAGTTCGCGGCAAAAGATTTATTTTATAAAATAATTTTAAAATAACATATTAATTATTATTATTATATTTTTTGTAACACTAATAAAATGTTGAGATCAGCAACTGAATTTCTGTTGAACATACAATTCTATTTTTAGACAGATACATATATAAATTTAAAACTAGAAAATAATCAAGGGTGAAATTTAAAAAAATGTATTTAAATTGGATTTACGCTAGAAGTAAAGTACTTGCCTGACAAACGGAGGATCGCCGGTACGAGCCGAGTTCGAGATATACAATTTTTTTATTAATAAAATAAATATTGTTGAATGCATGTGAATCTATTTATCTAATAGTATAGTCCATAAATATAAGATAAGTCAATTGTTACAATAAAAATTCGAAATTTGAAAATAAATGTCGGTTGTTTCAATAGTCTTATAATTTAATAATAATGATAGTAAGTGCAACCACAAAAATTCGGTTGGCAAACAATTCGGTTACAACTACTGTCTTTGTGCATGTCCGATTATATATAAATAATTAATTTACAGATCTCTGTTAATTTTTTCTATCTTATGCCGTGTAAATGATCTTTATTTTGTATAAGTAGAAAGCGTCAATCGTATGATATAAGGCATAAAAAAATAGCAACTTTAGCCGCGGTTTTTTAAAGTTGTGCAATGATTTAAAAATTTGGATGCCAGATTTGGAATCAGGGCTTCAAAGAGTGTGCCAATTACATATCGGCATTTAAATCAAGGAAGCTTGCCGAGGTGAGTAATTTTTAAACTTATTTTAATTATTAGTTATTTGTATCCATTGATGCAAGAACTTCCTCATCAACTCTTCCAAATTCTGTTCCATTATCATATAATAACATAAGTAAAATGAAACATTTAGGCAAAAAACCAATTTCTTTGAAATATTTTTTTATCGCGAATCCGGGCTAACAAAAAAACCCAACCACTTTCTAGACTCAACCATATTGAGGTAAAAAACATGTATAACAAATCATAGACTTCTTGATTCAAATTAGTTTTTACAAAATTTGAATAGTGGACAAAATCACAATAAAGTGGCAACCGAATTGGAAAGTATATTTTATGTCAACAACTAATAAAGTCGGTTAGTACAGCGGTATATACATTAGCTTTCTGAATATTTTGGGTGTTGCAACTAAAATTCAGTTTTATTAACCGAACTTTGTTGTGAAAACTAATATTAAGATGTACCAACCGACGTAAATTCGTAATAACCGAATTTGAGGCGTAATAACCAAATTTCAGTTGGCAAATACCTAAAATTTTCTATGTCTGCACCGTCCCTTTAAAGAGATTCTATCATTTATGGGTTAATATATAGTTCATAATAATAGTGAAAATACACGCAACTAAAAATGTAACCAATTATTCGCTAGTTTAAAGAAAAGAGAGCATTAAAGGAAACGTGGTAGCAGAGAAATCGCTGTAACTTTTTAACAATCTAACAAAATATATTTTTTGATAATTGTAGAGCACAAAATAAGAAAAGTTTTGATAAAAAAAAAATATTCGAATTCTCGATTAAGATTTTTTGCGTAGTATGTTGCAAATCAAAAGTGCGAATACATCATGCAAGTGGCATTAGTTTTAATCATCTATACAAAATTTCAGCCAGATAGGTTAAATAGATTGACTGAATGATACAAATTTTAAATGCAACCTAAAAAACTATAATTGATAAAATCTTTTGCAAAAATTAAAATTTTGCAAAATAGTTCAAATTGTTTAATTTTTTAGCTATTCTTAACCGAAAAATTATATATTTTCGATAAAATCCCGACTTTTGGAAAATCATGGACCCCTTAGTTTTATTTTTATCCCAAAACTAATTCAAACATACAAGGCGTTTAAAAATACATTTTTATAATTCAAAAATAATTTTATTTCAATGTACAACTTTTATCATCAATTTTTATATATTTTTTTTTTCGTTGTTATAAGTTCGAAGTGCACATTTTTGTAGAGAAAATAAACTTTTACCATAATTTTCGGATGTCGAAAAATAAAATTGAAACTCTTTAAACATATTTAACAAAACGTTACGTGCCACCGAAAATACTCTTGCGTGCCAATACTGCCACTAGTAAAATAGTTTTGCCACCCCGTACTAGCAGGTTCATGTATATTTTATTTATATTTTTTAATCGACGCAGCTGGATTTTTTGACAGTTGTTGAGAAGCAACATTTCGACATAAAACGCCAGATTGGAAAAAGTAGGTTGAACCTTTAAAAGATTTTACTATCAATTTGCTCTGTAAAGTGGTTATTTTTAAATCAATGGAGCAAATTTTTTTTAAAAGCGGCATTTCAATAGAAAATATTATAAAACACAATTTGTTGTCTGGAAGACGAACTAGCTGATTTAATTATAAATTTTTATTATTAGAAGATTATTAGGAAATTATTTTTTAAATCAACGGAGTAAATTTTTTGGTTTAAACGGAACATTGTAATGTACGTTTTTTTATTTGAAAACTCGCCATTTTTGGCACTTTTTGTTGCGATGTTAACTAACTAATTGAGTTACAATCATGTGTCAATTAAGAGTAATTTCTTCTAAAAAGTTCCTCAAATTTGTTTTTCACAATCAGTTGCGAGGAGTTCTATTTTGATTCAAAACTTTATTATTTCTTGGCCGAATTTTATTAATTTGGGCATTTTACTTAGGTAATAAATCGTAGTTTTTATTTAAATGTGAATTGGGCTGATAAATGGTATTTAGGTTGCAACAAAAAAAAAAAAGATAAAAAACAAGGAACCGAAAATAACAATTATTTTTTTAATGTTTAAACAAAAAGAGCATATAGAGCTAATGTCGAAAACAGATTCAAGTATACCATATTGATCTTTCATAAAATACTCTGTTTTTGAAAATTTGGGTTTTTATTTTTTTGAGCAAATAGAAAAGTTATTTTTTACTTTTTGAACAAAAATAGAATTATTTTTAACTATATTTTTTTGAGAAAGTTGTCACACAAAAAATTACAAATTTTGAAATTTTTCGTATTTTGTTGCGTAAGTTGGCCAATACAACTAAATTAAAAAACTATTTATTTAGTATTCCGTCTACTTATTGATTACATTTTCGTAATTCAAATTTAAATGTTCATTTAAATTTTACAAACTAGTTTAATATTGTCCGATTAGTTAACTTTTTGTGCCTATACCATAATACAAATATCTTATTTGTATAATTCTTTGTATAAATTTTAATCATTATTTACGACCATTTAATGAAAATCTAGACATGAAAGATAATTTTAGTTAAAAAATCTATTATTGCTTTTCCTTTATTTGACCCATTTGCTCTTTTGTTAGTTAAAAAAAATAATGCACAAAAAAAAGATGTATTACTTCCTATTTGTAGTAAAGTACTAACAATTTAGAGCACACTTGAATTTTTTGTATATATAAGTATTAGATACTTTATGTATGTATGCGTGCAATATTACATTATTATAAACATGTTTAACTGCTGATGTTACTGTTGTCTCAGATGTTGGCCGAGATTGCTGCTGTTGTTTTTGTTTTGTTACGTTAGATTTCCAAAATAAATTATTTTCACTTTATTCTCAGCAATTTAGGTGAAGGTACAAGACAGTTAATTTAATGTAGGCTTTTTACAACCAAACCAAAAATAATATAATATTACACAATATAACAATTTTCAAATTTTTGAAGAAATATATTATTTTAATAGACTTATACCTCATTCACATGAACAATATTATCACTTCAATTTGAATAAATAATTTATTAACAACGTCAATAATCTCTTAAAAGTCAGGTTTTGGCAGTGTTTTTAGTGATCCTAGCTGTGTTTAGTGACATTTTTGCCAAAATAGTACACACTAAACAAACTCAGTAATGGTGGCAATGTAAACAAAAACAAAAGAAAAAAAAAATAATTTTAATTTCTAGTAAAAATCAATAAATCTTAAATATAGCGCTACAAAAACGTGTATTTTACTTATATTTGCATTAATTGTGACATTTCTTATCCCTACGGCGAAGCAATTCTATGAAAATAGTTCCTATATAGCTGCGGCCTTTCTCTCACCAAAAACATAAAAAAGTCATCTTTAAACTTATTATCCCTATTGAAATGGGTTGGATCTTATGTAAAGTTAATAAATATTGTGTTCCGGCAGTGAAGAATATGTTTTTTGAAATATTTTGTTCAATTTTAGTTTATATCACAAATATGATTTATTCACAAATAATTAAACAGCTGCTACCGAGATAATCAAAACCGCATCAAACGCAGTTTTATAGCCAAAACACTTACAAATCTAGACTGAGAATGCAGTAATCTAGTACGCTGAATTCACATCTCATTAGCAGGTTTAAAAATATCGCTATTTTTATGTTAACATCATTTACCTTTTTTCTTAATTTTTTGTTTAACTTTTCGAAATTTTTAAAGTAAAATCATGAAATTTTTTTTAGAATATACACTAAATTATCTTCACCCGTTCAAAAAGAAAATGTTTCATAAACAAAAACAGATCTCATTTGATATATTCTTATCCAAATTTGTCCCAAAACTGTGGTATCGAATAATATCCTATAATATCTCTCAAATATATATGTAACTGGAATAAAAAAATTGTGGGATCCAATGATAACTAATTCAAGATCCTGATATATCCCAAAATATTCCATGGGATTAATTTATATCTAATTGAATCTAATTAGAGCCAGAAAGATAAGTAATTTTTGCTGGCTTGAATATTTGATATTTTTCTATTAAATTGGATTTACTTAAATTCCATGACAAAAATAATTTTGAGTGAATTTAAAAAAAAAAAACTATGTAAAATGATTTAGATGGTTGGCGCATCTATAACTAAGAATGGGGTTATTAGAGCAATTCCATATGAAAGCGATCACCTTTTGGACGACACCTCTCCGATTTTAAAATAAATAGTCTCAATCGATTGCCCAGCAAAAAATAATGTACCTACACACAGAAAACATAATTGCAATTGTTTGCAACCGAATTTTCGCAGTCACACGTACTATCATACAATTCAAATGTCGATTCGATTGTTGTAACCAATATTTTATTAGAACGATTAAATTTGTAGCAATAACTACCGAATTGAAATTACATGACTGTTTACCCCAAAAGTTTTTTTTTACTTAATCCTACCGAATTAACTATAATATTAAAAACACCGTTTCCAATTAATTTCCAAAATTATTTATTTTTTATTTTATTAATTTAAAAAATACTTTAAAATTTAAATTTAATAGAAATGCAAAAACGAATACTTTGATTTTAACTGATTGTGTAAAAAAAATCGTATTTTTCTGCAAATTATAGCAAAATCTCTTTATCCTATGCCAGAAGTATGGCATTAAACCTGATAAATTTTGTTTAAAATTATATATAATCTAAAATTCTACTTAAAAAACTACTCGTATGTACATTAACCACTTCGACCCGGAAAAAGTAATGTTTATACAAGAGGATGTCGCTTAAAATAACGATTTGTCGGGTTTTTTCCATTACACCCCTCAGTTTTAATACAAATGATTCCAAAAGGAAAAAAATCGATTTTTTTTTAAAAACGTTAACCAGCGCCGCAAGTCTGCCGAAAATGACCCATTTTGGAAAAACAGTATTATTAAAAATTCACAAAATTCGAAGTTTCGGAAAAATTTATTTTATATTTCAGTTATTCGTTTAATATACTCAATATTATTTCTTCACAATGTGAAGTGGGTTAAAGATAGCCAATTAAGTGAGAATTGCATATCAGAATAATTTTGAGCATATTAAATAAATAAATGACATATAAAATAAATTTTGGAAATTTTTAATAATAATAATATTGTTTTTCTAAAATAGGCAATTTTTAGCCGACTTGCGTAACGTTTTCCAAAAAAAAAGAATCGATTTCTTCCATTTGGGACCATTTGTAACAACACTGGTGGGTGTAATGACATATATATTTTTAGGGACACCATAATATAAAATAAAGGCATTAAGTGTGATATGTTGACCCAGCCTGGTCGAAGGGGTTAAATCATTGAAATATTTAAAGGAAATCTGGGGGTTTTCCATTATAAAAACACTCTAAAACGATAGTGATTTTGTTACCGGCAAGCGCATTAAAATTCAAAACCACGAATATGCGGTGGATGGTAAATAATCGTATAATTTTCTAAAGAATACAATTTGATTTATGTTCTCCATTTCTTTTTAAATTCAATGAAATGTTTTTTTTTTATATGAAGGCTTATCTATCTAGAGGAAAGACTCTCCAGAATCTGAGTGGTTTTTCTGCAAACATCTCCCTCAAAATCTGGCTTTGTTTATAAAAAAAAAAAATATTGATTCTAAGCGGTTATCGAAAGGAAGATATATCAGAACATGATGAATTTGCTGTACATAGACTCCAATAATTTTATACAGATTACAAATTTTTATAGGATTCCGTCAAATATTTACCATTTAAAACAATGAAAAACGATACACAAATGTTGATGTAGTTGTTCTAAGGAATATGTCATAGGAGAACACAAACCAGAAGACGTTTTTTTTGCTTGAAAAAAAATTTGTAGCATACGTATTAATCGGAATATGAAGTCATCATCAATGCATTAAATTTCTGCAAAGAATATTATATTATTGTTATTATATTTAGATATTTGAAACAAAAATTTTAATACCGTTTTGATGAATGTTGATATGCCCATAAAGTGATAGCCATTTCCATCAGGTTTTGTTTTAATAATTGATTTTTTTTTTTTCAAAATATTAATTTGTATTTAAAATTTTTTGTTGTGTTTTTATTTTTGTGATTTTTTTTTTTTGACATTTTAAAAATAACCGATTCCTTAGTTGCAAAGATAATTTTTGTTAATTATCCCAATCAAATCTACTTTTGTGTATGTAACCGAATTTTTATTAAATGACATTAGTACACACAGCTATATGGTGATGAAAAACCTGAATAATTGGTAATATTTAATTTTTACATTAAAATTATTTCTAAGCCCAATATTATTATATTTGCAAACAAAAAATAGATTCAAATGAATGAAAATATAATTTTAAAATGGTTGCAACCATATAAATTACAAAACATCTATTTAATTTTTAAATTTGGTTTGGGGTAACAATTGATTTAGGTAAATGAACTATTAATTTGTTGAAGACGTTGTCGTTTGATAATAAAGATGGTTAATTTGTTCTAATTATGTAAAGTAAGTACTTGTTATCATTTTTAAATCAATGTGAATGATTTCTAATGGAATTCATTGAATTCCAACTAATATTTTCCCTGTGTGTACATATTTTTTTTTTTTTTATAGTGACTGGTTTAGTGGTAGTGTGCACCACTGTCATGTGACAAAATTGAAGAATTCTTCATAAGGGACCTCATTGAAAGTTGTTTTAAAAAAACTACTAAAGCGATCGCAACGAGTGATAGCTCGTTGGAAAGGTATTGAATCAGGCTTTAATTGAAAAATAAAACTTTCCTAATTTTAAAAACAACTTTCAATGAGGTCCCTTATGAAGAATTCTTCAATTTTGTCACATGACAGTGGTGCACACCACCACTAAACCAGTCACTATAAAGAAAAAAAAAATATGTAGGTACATTATTTTTTGAGACTATTTTTTTTAAAACCGGAGAGGGGTCGTCCAAAAATTTGCCAATTTTGATCGTTTTCATATGGAATTGCTCTATAACAATATCTTATATCCACAAAGTGAAACAATTTTTATTCTAAAATATTTGTTTTGCATAGTTAGTCTTAATTTGGTAATCTACGTTATCGGCATGATACTTCTACTTCTAGCGCTTCTTCAATTTGTCAAGCTTCTTCATAGAGATAATTTTAGTGCACGAAAAATAATGAAATTTATTTTGTAAACTAATGAAACTTTTCTTCCTAACGTGAACGAAAATTTTCTTATAATTAATGAAAAGCTCCATATTTTTTATGAAACTATGTTTTTTTTTTGAATAATTTCTTTGTTGAGTACATGAAACTTTTAATAAATAAAATTGTGTTTTTCATAGTTTTAAAATGATTTGTATTAGTTTTCGCTACAACGCAACGAAGGCCATAGTAGTTAGTGCTCGGTTAGGGCAATAGTATATAATTTGTAATTACATGATTTTTATTAATAAAATAAAAAAAAAAAAAATATATAATTTGATCACATTTGATAGACCCATTTTAAGGATCAAACTATATGAGATTATATACCATGAGTTGCCATAAGATCAGCTTATGTATGCCATTTCTCGGTTACTTTTTATATCAGAACATTTTTCGTCGGTAATTTAAAAGATCTTTAGAAAAAAGAGTCATTTCAAGTCAGTTTCAACACTCGTCGAAAATTTTTTTAGTAGATCATATATAACTATCCATGCAGAAAATGAAATCGGCACAATGTGGGCAAAATGCGTTGACAGAACGTGTGATTAACAGTTTTGACAGTATTTTTCTGTTACCCGACTGATGACAGTGGCCAACCGTTGGTTTGAACGAACTTGGCACTGTTTAACGATGGTAATACAAAAAATTTAAAATATCCTAAAACACTTTTAAAAAGCAGCATAACAGTTCGGTATTATTATACATCTTACTTAAATATGTGAAATATTAAAAAATATTAAAAAAAATTATTCTAATTGGTTGTAATATTGCTTAAAACATTATTGGCAATGCGTTTTGCGGGTGGTATTGGCAAAACACATGCTTTGCGAACCAAATAATGCTTCCCTATTACATTTAACACAGTGGCTTTAACAAAAATATCAGCGGTTTACCAGTACTACTTTTTTGGTATGACAATTTCTACATGGGGACTTATATTATACACAAAAAATATTTCCTGAGTACAATATTAGTTGTACATTTGGTAATTTTGAACACAGTGGATTTTACAAAAATATCGCCGGTTTGCCAGTACTACTTTTTTGGTATGGCAATTTCTACCTGGGGACTTATATTATACATAAAATAAATAACGATAAAGCTAAAAAATTTAATTTTTCAGCTTCCTTGCAATACCAGTAATATATCCTATCAGAAACACCGACATGTTTATATTCAAGTTAAAGATATATTTTTGCAGATTTATATGCTCAAAAAAAAATCTTGATATTGAGAATAAGTTTTGAAAAAGTGATCAAAATATACTAACAGATGTGGTAAATGATGTATGTATAAAAACCGGGACATTTAAAAAACTGAAAATGAGAAAACTAATTTTTGCTAGATTTTCATTCACCATACAAAAATTAAAAAAATATATATTTTTTTTTGTTGATTAGTGTTATTTATCTGTGAATGTGTTTGTTAGGAAAAAGTTTATACTAGAACTTTTGTTGTGTTTATCTTTTGAACATTTTACATTATATCTATTGTTGCTAACACACACAGAGAAAAAATATGGTTGCAATATGTTTGCGGCTACAAAACTATGTTTATTATGATTGTTGCAAACATGGTTTGCTCATTACTAATGTATTGTGAAATTGTATTCTTAACAATTTTTTTATGCGTGCTTAATGTTGTACTCATATTTATAGGTTGTATAGCTGACAGAATATTTCACAAATCTTATTCTTTAGCGCAAAGACAATTTGATAACTTAAATTATCTTTAAGTTTTTTTTTTTTCAATGTGTGAATTATTAAATAAATATGCTATTAAAAACATGCATATCTTTTTAATCCAGATTCAACAGGGAGAATTCTGTTGGGCTCATATTATGATAATTCATAAAAATGTCCAGAACTATAATATGTTAATATTAGGATATATTTGGAACCATAATATGGAAATCTCATTATCATATTATGATACAGAAACAGATACGAGTACCATTGCCACAACCATTGTAACATGGTTATCACAATCATAAGTCCAAAAATGTGTGATGCTCTTCGAATGTGGTCCCTCAACCATGTTTTTTCTTCGCGTGCACTCAAAAAGAAATAAAATTTATAATTTTTAATGAAATGTGTTCATAATTTTAGGATTAATAACACTTATGGCCCGTGACGTAATATTTATTAACAGTTTCTAAAATACTAAGAAATAATACCCATATCGGCGTTTTTATGTATCAATCAGATATAGTAGGTGCATATCCTTAATTCCCTACAATATTTTAGAATCTTAAAAGCATGCTGTATAAAAATATTGCAGTTTTCTTAATATTTAAAGAAATTTTCATTCATAGTATTAAACAATTCATAACTTAAAAAATGTTTTTTAAATGTACAGTCTATAATTCCCAATAAAACTTGGAGTCAAATTATTTGCTTGGATCGATGCATGATAATATTGCAACTATAAAAATTTACATTGGGTTACTAACAAACATAGAAATACAAAATAAATTTCCAAATTTACGCATTTATTATCGTATTAATATGTAATAACATTACAATGGCAAATTTTTCATAAACTTTGAAACTATATGTAGTTTAACACTGCTCTTATCAAGTACCACTTGTTAGTAGACTACTGTCAAATTTTGATCAAGTTCCGTCATTTACTTTGCGTTTAACAGCTGTTCAAAACTTACAACCTCGTGGATTTGTTTAAAAATGGAAAAAAGTGAATTTTGAGTGCTCATTAGACATTATTTTTTGCGAAAAAAAACCATCAATCAAACCAAGGAAAAGCTTGATAAACACTATGAGGACTCTGCGCCATCGATTTCAATGGTAAAAAAGTGGTTTACTGACTTTAATTGAGGTCAATACACCCGAAAATGTCGTGGTATGATATGGTGTTGGCCGATCGAAAAGTAAAAGTGCGTGAGATTGTTGATGCCATAGGCATATCATATGGCAGATCTTAAATGATCAGTTGGGTTTAAGAAAGCCGTCAGCAAGATGGGTGCCGCGTTTGCTCTCAATTGACCATAAACGTAATCGTGTGACATCTTCAAAGGATTGTTTGAAGTTGTTTAACCGCAATTCGAATGAGACCAAGCAGCAGTCGAAGCAATAGGTTTCTCCGGGTGAACCGGCTCCGAAGAAGTACAAGGGAAGTTTGTCGGTCAATAAGGTGACGCCAAGGTTTTTTTTTTGATGCACGCGGGATAATCCACATCGATTACTTTCAAAAGGGGAAAACAATATACGGCGAATATTATGTCAACTTATGGCCAAGAAAAAAGTTCTTTTTCATCAAGACAATGCACGGGTGCACTCGTGTGCAGTCTTAATTTAAAAATTCCATTAATTGGGCTACGAATATGTACCTCATCCGCCATATTCTCCGGATTTAGAAACCATTGACTATTTCCAAACCAAAAGAAATAGCTCGGTGGAAAGAGATAAGTGTATTGAGGTAAAAGGAGATTATGTTAAAAAAAAATTTTTTTTTTTGCAAAAAAAGCTGTGTTTTATTCAAAAAATCACGGGCTTATTGATCCGCCCTGGTATTAGAACATTGGCAAATTTTTCATAAAATATTCATAAATAGTATACATTTTTTTCTGTGTATCACGCCGCAACAGTGTGGGAAATTGTTATGTTAATGAATGCATTTCTTTAATTATGTAGGACAAAACTGGAACAGTTGCTGTATAACCTACACACACAGAAAATTTTAGCCATTCGCCAACACAAATGCTGTTACTACGACTGATATCGGTTGTAATAATTGAATATTGGTTTTCACAACAAATTTTGATAAATTCAACTGAATTTTAGTTGCAAGATCCGAAATATTCATAAATATAATTTAAAAATGCTTGTGCTAAGTGAATTTATTAGTTGTTACCACCAAAATACAAATTTCAATTCGGTTGGTACTTTATTTTTCTGTGTGTACACAATGAGATGTTACATCTACATTGTAGCTTTTGTTTTTTGGTTGTTGTTGTAAGCAGGTCCTTTTAAGCAAATTTAACACAGTTGTGTAATTGTTTCTATCTTTCTCTGTGTTGGTGTATGTGTGAGTGTTAATTAGCATTATATCACGATTTGTTTATGTACTATATTTTACAAAGCTTGGATTCATTATACATTGTTATTATTTATATGTTTTGTTGTATTTAGTATCACTTTATTTGTCTTTTATTTTAATGTATTACCATTCTGTTGTTGTCGCTCTTATCTCAGAATTATTACCAACCATTTCCAGCACTGCTTCCTTTTTCCCCTCTCCTTAGTTAAACGTTTATTCTTATTGTCTCTTTAAACAAAAAGCTAAAAAGCTAAAATTTATCAAAATTTATTTTCGTATAATTGTATGTGTATTTTTGCTGTCTTCTGGAAATAGTTGTTTTTTGGTTTCCATTTGCTAAAGTAAATTAGTGTTTGTATGTGAATCAGTATCTGTGTATGTTTGCTTTTGTTATTTTTGCTGTAATTCTTGGTAATTTATGTTTTATTTACCTCTTAAGTAATTTCCTGCAATATGCTACATTTTGATTTATATTCAACTGCGTTTTCATGAATCGATTTTTTTTTCGTTTTTTTTTTTTTTTTTTTTTTGGGAATAATATCTTGAAAATATTTGTTTTCCTCAATAACAAGAAAACATCATTGTTTTTTTTATACCGTCGTAATAAATTTATC
The DNA here is from genome assembly GCA_021234595.1 of Delia radicum. Taxonomy (NCBI): domain Eukaryota; kingdom Metazoa; phylum Arthropoda; class Insecta; order Diptera; family Anthomyiidae; genus Delia; species Delia radicum. The sequence continues at coordinate 98,013,414 of CM037854.1, read as the reverse complement.
TTTAATATATAAAACATTTAAATTAGATAAATAGTCTTAAAAGCTTACATTGTAAGAAGCATAAATCATTAATATATGTTAAGCCGATTATCTTAAATGGAAAAATATTTTTAGAGTACATATGGTACAAAAATCCGAAGATAATACAGATCATAATTTTGGTAAATAGCTTGTACTAAAGCAATCTTATAGAAATAATATTTTTAACTAAAGCTGTTTACTCTCGTTAGATTTTTTTTATTAAGTAATTATTTTTTAATTGCCCAAATTCGAAAGTTTGACCTTTTTGATATATACCCACTGTAAAAATTTAGGCGATAAATTAGAAGAAATAAAAAAAGTTATAGATTGTTAATAAAACTACATGCCCTATATTTTTTTTTTTTTTTTAATGTTTATTAATTCTCAATACATAACAAACTTAAACTATAATAAACAATAGTTAACAATAATAATTTATATATATATACAAAGTCCCTTAATCGGGCTCTCTAGTATTATTACTATAATAATTAGTTTTGATTTTTTAATTTTCTGTAAATAAATAACGTACTTCAAATGAAGAATATATAACTAATTGATTTCTGTAATGAAAAAATTTTTCAAAAACATTACATCAATATAAGCAAAAATAAAAACAATGTCTAAAGGATAAAAGAAAAGGGTTATAAAGGATTTATTAAGCAAGCCACCAAAACTTGTTGGTTTTTGAGCGTTGTAAGCTATAAAGCTCTCTATTGCCTACGCTTGTTTCATATCGAAAGTCATTATTTGTTATTGAGTTGCAGTTTACTGCTTTAATGTTAGCACGTCTATACATATGATAAAAGACTGGAATGCAATGTTCATTTTGAATCATATTCATCTTATCGAGGTATAAAAATGCCTCAGGTGGTACGAAACCTTTTTGCAAAGCTTCAGATATATACTCTTCATTTGTATAGTACGGGGCCATTATTAAATTATTTTCTTTACATAATGTACATCTTAAAATATAATTTCTTATTAATTGTATTATAAAATTGTCTATTCTTATAACATCTGAACTATTATACAATTTTTTGTTCGATATGTATTTTCTATAATTACTTTGTGGTGATCTATATGTTGACATGCAAGCTCTTAAACATTTTCTTTCAAAAACACGTATCTTTTCCATGTAGGATGGTGAAATATTAAACCATATCGGGCATCCGTAAGTGATAATTGGTCGTATTAATGACTGATACATAATAACTTTGACTTTTGGCTTTTAAATATTTTGAGTAAAATAATGATTTGTACATGAAAAATGCATTTCTGGCTTTCAGTAAAATTTCATTAACATGGTTGTTAAAGTATAAAAATTTGTCTAAGTAAATACCTAAATATTTTACAATCTCCTTATTTGGTATGTATGTGTTATTGAAATTAGATTTAATCTTAAACGATTTCCAATTTTTTCGTATATTATTGTTACATTTTCCGACCGGCGGTCTAAATAGAATTGTTTCACACTTTTGTGGGTTAATCTTCATATGCCAATCCGTAGTAAAACTTTCAACCATATCAAAAGATGTTTGTAGATTATGATTGATTTTTTCAATAGTGTTGTCAGCATGATATATTATAATATCATCTGCAAAAGAGATTATGTTATCTATTTTACCTAGTAGATCTAGTATAAATATATTAAAAAGAAGAGGTGAATTGACAGTGCCTTGCTGTAATCCGTTTATAATTCTGAATGTTTTGCGACTCTCCTGATTCTGATGAAAAATTTTAAACGTTTTGTCGTTAATCATATTATATATAAGTATAATTAGGCACAATGGAAATTGATATTCTTTTAATTTAAATAGTAAGCCTGGTATCCAAACACTATCAAAAGCTTTTTCCATGTCGATCAGACAAGCCCCTGTACATAATTTTCGGTTCCAATTCCAATTTATGTTAGATGTAAGTAATTGTATTGCATTAGTTGTTGAATGCTTGTATTTAAACCCAAATTGTTTATCGCTTATTAAGTTCTTGGCTTTACAAAACTCAATTATATTATTATTTATACAGATTTCAAATACTTTACTTATATTAGGCAGTAAACTAATCGCTCGAATGTTCTTTGGATTACTTAAATCCTTATCCTTCTTTGGTAAAATAACAACTTTAGCTTTCTTCCACTCATTGGGAAAATATGAGTTATTAAGCATATTATTAAAAAGGTTACAATATTCGTAAATTATTACATTGGGAATGTTTTTCAAAACTATATTTGGTATTTTGTCTATACCCGAAGATAGTTTACCTCTTAAATTAGAAAAAATATAAAGAATTTTGTCCTTTGTTATGAAATAGTTTTCAGCCTGGTTTTCATTTAGTTCATTCGATTTTTTTTCATTGCTAAAATTAGTTAAAGTAGTTTTATTACTCTCGAAAGAGGTTTTAGATTCCAGGAATCTATTAAAGAAGTTATTAACTCGGACATGTACATTGTTGTTAGAATCGATGTTCTTGTAGGAGTAAAATGACTCTAAAAAGGAACCAATAGTATCTAACATTTCCTCCTTATCGTGTACTATGTAATTATTATAGCTATCCCTTTCTAAGTTCCCTACGTCTATTCCTGCATTATTCAGCAAAAATTTATCACTTTCAGGAATTTTTATTTTGTGTAGATTAAGGTTTAAATTTTTTAAAATTCTTCTTTATTCCGTCAAACATATGCCTCGAATCTTTAGGATCTAGCCCAGTTAACTTCTCTTGGACATATTGATTATAAACTACTTTAAAATTTTCACTAATGAGTTTCTTTATCATCTTCAACTTAACCTTCAACATATTAAGTACGGAATTAGTAAGAGTGTGTTCCAATCTGTTGTGTCTTTTTATCACCGTAAGGATTTTACTTTTCTCCTGATATAGCTTCTTTATAATTGGGTTGGTCGCCTTGGGAAATAAGTCAACGTTTTGATGTTTAGGCGTTACTTCCTCTATTGTACTTACAATGACAGTATTAAGTCTATCTAAATGAAAATCAATTTCAGTATTCGTAAGATTTCGATTATTTGGAGTTTGTGATTCATAATTAACTTTTTGGGCTACCCTATTTTTAAATTTTACCCAATTCGTTCTTTTAAAGATATATTTAGATATTTGTGTTTGCTCTAAAAATGTAAATAGTTTTTGTTCATTGTTCATAAAAGCATAAATCTGTATAGCATTATGATCACTATCATAATCAATAGTTTGGAGACAATTTAAAGTGTTATTTTCCGTAAGAATGTGTAATCTGCAATCTGCGATACAGACATCTAAATATGACCCCGTTCTAGGGAAAGAAGGGGAGCTCGAGGCAAAAAGTCTACATCTGAAATTTATTTCATTATCTACTAACCATTCCTTAAGTTTATTTCCCTTTGTATTATCTGTAGGATTCCCCCAATCGGGATGTCTGCAGTTTAAGTCCCCTGCCAATATATAATAGTTATCATTATTTTGCAAATCTAAGGACTCAAAAAGTTTTAGTAATTCGGTTTTAAAATTGGAATCGTTGTTACCCGAAGGATAATATGCAGAAATTATGTACATTGTTTTATTAGCAACCATTGGTATTTTGATTACACAAGTTTCAAGGTATGTAAATAAATTAATTGTGTTGTTAAATAATTGTTATATTTTAACTTATTTCGGATCAATATGGCTGTACCACCTCCTTGTTTTGAGCCATTCCTATCTTTTCTAATTATATTATATCCAAAAAATTGAAGTTTATGTTTCGGGTTTAGTTTCGTTTCATTTAATAGTGCGATATCCGGATTGTATTTGTAAAGAAATTGTTGAAGGTCATACCTTCTACTAATGGAAATTAAAGAATTTACATTAATGTGTATAATTTTAAGATTTTTTGATATTGTGTTCATCGGAGTATTAGCCATGTTTAAACACCTAGCATGGAAAAGATTTTATCTACACGAGCTGTTTGTAGATGTAGCTGTTTTTGCAAATTTGCCATTTGATTAGTAAGATTCATCATAATATTTTTTAATTCTAACAAAAATGAGTTATTAGATGTTTCGTTAAAATCATTCGCAAAGCTTATTTCGGGATTAGTGAAAAAGTTATTGTTATTTGTTCTATTTTCTACTAAGGTTTTTTTCTTAGATCTAAGTTTTTGTTGGAGATCTTTGTATTTTTCGCAACCCTTGTATGAAGCAGGGTGACCATACTTGTTGCACACAACGCAGTATAACTTTTCTTTTTCATTAGCTGAAACATTATTTAATGGACATTTTCCTTTTTCATGTTCCGTGTTGCATTTCACACATTTGGATTGAAGATAGCAGTTTGCTGCACTGTGGAAGAATCCTTGTCAGTTACGACACTGTGGTATATCTGGACGCCTTAATTGTTCCCATTTCACACAACGATGTAGAATAGCTTTGATTTTTTTTAATTGATTTATACTGCTATTTGGTGATATTTGCACGAGAAATATTGGTAAACTATATCCTTTCTCAGTGGATTTTTTGGTAGAAAATTGACTTACTTTAATGAATTGTAGGTCATCACATTGATATTTAGCTAATTCACTTAAAATATCATCTGAAGATATAGTAGATTCAAGTCCTTTTAATAGGTACGATTTAGTTTTCATACCTTTTGGTGTAAATGTAAAAAATTTTGTTTTTGTTTTTTCTAAATAAGCTCTCACTCTTAAAAAATCATCTAAATTATTCATAAATAACGATTTTTTGTTTTTAAATTCTTTAATTTTGAATTCCTTTATTTTTAAGGCATTTTTTATAAAGTCAATTAATTGTTTTGTTTCTGTATCAAAAATGTTTATTGGGGGCACTTTTTTACTATCAGCTTTAGTAATGTTAATCTCTGTATTTTTTTCATTAGATGATGAATTGTTTTTAGCTCTTTGCACTTCATCCAATGCTGCAATAGCTGAATTTAACTTTTGAGTTTTCTCATTATTCTCTTTCACATGTTTCTCAAACTTCTTTAAAAGATCTTGATCACATTGTATGTCATTATCAGTGTCTAGCACTGCATAATAATTGTTTTTATAATGTTTTGAAATGGACGAATCCATGTTGTTGTTTTTTCTTTTTCGGTTATTTTCAATATTAATATTATTGTTATTGTTATTGTATATTACATTTTTATTTTTTTCTGAGTTGTGAGCATTTTGCTCACTCATTTAAGTGTTTTTATTTTTATAAACAATTCTTTTACGATTTTTTTTTTTCGACTTTTAAGAAAAATTAATAAAGGAAACACAATTTTTACTTTAAAAAAAAATAAAAATAAAGTAACCGAGTGTTTTGCAACTTATTTTAGTATAACACCAGTAAAAAATTCTGATCTCCGTAATGCGTCTGACATTCATCACGGTCGCGCGAGTAAATATCTGCCCTATATTTTACACTAAAAAATATATACTATAAATTCTGTTAAAATGACGAGAAATGTAAAATGGCAAACAGCCATAAATTTAGTTATTTTTAGACGTTAAAAAAAAAACTAGCAAATGTAGTAAAAATTACTTACCATGTCGTAAAAATAACTGACAATATTTTACTTGAAAATTTTTTAACCAACTGTAAAAATTGGTTAAAACTACTGATTTTAAAAGTTAATTTTCCTTATTTGAAAAATATTTTTTATAAAAAAAAATATTTTTTTCTTTTACCTACAATCATAATTTGTATATCCTAGTACTATATCTATAGTACTTAAAATAAAAAGTCACAATTCTAAACGGTACTCCAGTTATAACGTTTTAATGCATTAGAGATACAATGAAATTTTCTTATTATTTGCAAACTATGCACATATCAATAATAAAAATACAAACTAAACGAACATTTTTAAAAACTCACATAATCTTCCATTTTTAATGACCCAGCAAAAACTCGGTAATAGGTTGGTATTACGGAACATATTACCTGGTAATAAGTTTTTACCTTACATTACTTTGAAGCTATTGGTATTACTGAGTGATCATTAGAATTCAAATGTTTAAATGTTTTTATGGTATTATTAGTTCGCTTTTACATCAGCTTTAATATATTTAAATTTTTTTTTTACAAATTTGTACATTTTAGAATTATGTTCGGTCTAAAAATTAAAGATTTAAATAATAAGTTTTTGATAACTCTTAATATCTTACCGAGGTAAGTAGTTACCTAGATGAACATGCGATTGTTAAATTAATAGGGTTTTTACAAAAGTAACATCCGTATTAAAAATTTGCATGTATCCAACTTTTAGTTAAAAATTTTTAAATTTTAATTCAATACCCAATATATAAAAATGAATTAAAAAACTTGTTACAATTGAGTTTTGTAATGTAACCAGTTACCGATTTTAATTTCTTATACCGAAACATGTTACCGGGCAATATAACGTTTTTTTATGAACTGATAAAAATTAAATGCTTATTCCAAAAATTATTGTTTTTGGTAGTTGATTAGTGAAATACTAAGATAACTCTTCAAACTTGTGCTAAAAAATACAATAGTTTTATCCAGTCGTTTTTTAAAATAACACAAAAAATAGCTGGTTTGTATTATTTTATAGAAAAACAACTGCAATTTCAGTTAAAAACAACTAGTACAGATTACTACATAAACAACCATTATGCAGCAACAGTAAAACTTTTTTGAGAGCGATATTTTCTTTAAATGACTTTTTATCAAAACAACATTTATGAATGTCTATAAAAAGTTCAACTATGACCGAAAAATAAAAAGTGGACAAATAACACGCCATGACATCAATTCTAGTTATATGCTGATGTCAATGACGAACTTTATTTTTCTATATACATATATGTACAGTTTTTCTGCATCTTGCAAAGACTTATCTTTGCTAGTGTATACTCAGCCTCTGTCCAGTGTTCGCTACACTGATAATAATTCAAGCGTAAAATTACAAAAAATGTCAAAATAACGAAATTTTTTGTGAAATCAACGAAAATTTGTACATTTTACGCGATTTTTTGTAGTTTTGACAATAATTTCATATTTTTATGATTGGATTATTATGAGTGTACAAGAGACAACTGTACACAATTCTATTAAATTGTAATGCACAAACTGCCTTGTATCTTTTATATAGTTATTTAAAGTGATCTCGTATAATATAATTCCAATTTCATGATTCGAGTGCCTTCGGGCAGTGGGTTTCTATCCACCTCAGTTTCCCTCAATCTGCCCTCTTTTTATTTGTTCGTAAACTCGCGAGCAACTGAAAACATGTTGCAGAAATTTAAAACTTTAAATTGTTTTTTTTTTTCATCTTTTTGAATAATAATTTAATAAAATGTTTATTTCTTTAAAGTTTTAAGGATAAAATAAGCAATATAAAATTAAAATACATTAAATTTTAATAGAAAATAACAAAATATAAGCAATATAAAAGTGACAACATTTTTTTATCAACATGTTGCAATTACCTTTTAGTGTAAAAAAATGTTTTCATTTGCTTGCCCGAGATATTGAATAATAGGTTGATATATCTTTTTAGTTGATTTTCGATATTTTTAGTTTTTGGTGCAATATGTTTGCAAATTTTTTCACTTCAAGAGTTTCCGACCTTGACTGTAAAGTATATTCGGTGCAAACATATAGTTTTAATTTAATTGCAAATAAAAATTTAAGCATAGAGCAAAATTTTTGTGTCACACAATTTCAAACTATAAATCCTAAAATTTAATACTTAGGGCAAGGTGGGGTAATTTGGGACTTTAAATTTTTTCCATACTAATTCATTTTCAGAATTTCTAACAATTGTGTCTTTTTCCTTAATAAAGACTTATCACTTTTCCAATTTCATTTATCACGTTAAATATCAACTAATACGACATACCAAACAACCTCACAATTTCTTCATTGAAAACATCGACAAAAAAATCCAACTAACGACTAATTTAGTTGAGTTATTTTGGGTTAAGAAGCTACACCACTAACCACTCTTTGGAATGGATCTATCGAAAGACTAAACCAAATAGAGGTGGTGCTTTTTAGGAGCGAAAAATAAACTAGTTCCAAATTACCCCACCTTCCCCTACTATACAATTTTTTTTTGTATTCATTTTTTACAATATTTTTCTTATTTCTTGTACAACAAAGCACAATATGAAGTCAGTATTCCAAAGAGAGAGAAAAAGATATTTAATATATATACTGACCGCATAATACCATGGAAATGTATATAAACTCATTTCGCAAAAAACATTGGTTATACAGTGTATGTGCCTAAAAAATAAGCGATTTTTTTCTTATTCTTCTTTCTAACAACTTATTTTTAGTAAAATACTTTATTTTTTCCCATACATTTTTGTATGTTTGCTTAGCTTTTTTTCAGGATTTAAGTCTTTTTGCTAAATATTACAGCTGTTATAAAAACTGTCACAGGACTGAAATTTTTTGTGTGTGTACTTTTTTTGTTAAATTTTATAGCCATCATACTAAAAATATGACATTTTTGTATTTATGTTTCTGCTGTTCTTTTTGCAATAAGAAGGATTTCGGTTTATTTTTTTTTTTTTTTTTTTTTTTTGTGAAGAGTATATTTTCTCCTTCTTTTTTTGAAGGTTTAAAAGTACACATGTATAGAAATACGTTTTTGTTTCTTTTTTTTTTAATCTAATGTAAAAATAGCTAAATATTTATATTGTAAAATATAAAAGAGCTTAATTTTTTTTCTTTGTGTGTTGTATTAAAATATATGTTTATACTGGGATTATATACATATTTTTCTCTGCTTTTTTATTTTATTTTATTTTAATTTGATTAGATTTATGTTTGCTACATTTGTACTGAAGTTATATAAATATGTGCCTTTTTACATTTGTTTAAGACGAATTTATAAATCACAGAGTCTTAAGTTTAAAAGAAATTAATTGTTAATTTTATTAAATACAGGAAATAATATTTTTTAATTCCAAGATTAAAAATTTAAAAATCGTAAGCACAATTTTTAAGTCTCAACAAAAATTTATATGTTAATTTAATTAAATGAGCTCAAATCCCAAGATTTTAAATAATTATTTCTTTATATACATTTTTTATATTAAGTACATGATGTATTGAGTTTACATGAGAATTCAAAATAGTTAAAAAAGTTTACTTATACGTATGAGTTATATGCATAAAAAATACAATAAGTATACGATCCCCTGTACTATTACAGGGGTATGTATTCGCATTTTTACTTTGATGGAGTAAAGGATGAAACGTACGATCAAGCGATTAACTTACGTAAATTGTTCACATATACTACATGAAAATAGGACTAAAGACAGAAAAAAAATGATCCACGACTTTTTGGCGGCATATTTTTTCGCAAATTAAAAAAGGAATATGCCGCCAAAAAGTAGTCGATCATTTTTTTTTTCTTTCTTTAGTCCTATTTTCATCCATACATGATCTAGAAACTAAATCCGCTATCATATTAGAGTTACCACAAAATTGCATTTATATATATTCCAGAGCACCGTGTAAAATGCATATAATTTGCAAAAATCTAAATTATTTACATACAAAGATGATGTACTTGGCAAAAGAAAAAATTTGATACCCATATAGCCCTATTTAAAAAGAAGAGTTACCACCCCCATTGCATTTTTGTCAAAACGCGAACTAGCACGAATTTCAAAAAAAAAAGATTAAAATATGTTAATTTGGCATTTTTATTACAAACAACCCCGAACAAAAAATTCAAAAACTGTTTTTTTTTTTTCAGGATATCCTTAAAAAAAATACATGGATGATCGTCCTTGGACATATTGTATATACAGTTGGACGCGCCTTAAAAAAACCTTTCTTATGATACCCATATTGTATATGTTGGTAAGGAAACAGATTCTCAAATTAACAAAACATGCAAAAATAGACTCATTTTCAAAATGGTCCAGCTCACGAGAGGTCAAAGCTTGAGCCGAACTATTTTAAATGTCATCTTAAAAAAGTCCAAGGTTCATTTTTAGGAGGGTACATCGAGCACTTTTTTGGTGAGTTGCTCTAATGTATATATATATATTTTATATTTTTTTGATTTTTGCTGTTTGTCTCTGAGGTCCGATTAAATTAGAAACTATTAAATGATTTATTTTATTTATTGCTTAATAAAAATCAAATAATAGTTTTTTTTATTTAATCTGACCTCATAGCAAAAAAAAAAACAAATCAAAAACCATTCCTTACAAAAACTGATTTTTTTACTTCGGCATTTAGAGGATTGTTTAGATTGTAACATTTCGGCATTTTGAAAATCAATTTAATTTTCAAAAAATAAAAAAAAAAACAATTAAATTTTATTAAAGAGCAATTCCATATGAAAAATATCAAAATTGGCAAATTTTTGGACGACCCCTCTCCGATTTTAAAATAAATAGTCTCAATCGATTGCCCAGCAAAAAATAATGTACCTAGTAGTGGTGTGCACCACTGTCATGTGACAAAATTGAAGAATTCTTCATAAGGGACCTCATTGAAAGTTGTTTTAAAAAAAAACTACTAAAGCGATCGCAACCAGTGATAGGTCATTGGAAAGGTATTGAATCAGGCTTTAATTGAAAAATAAAATTTTCCTAATTTTTCTCAGAAATTTACCTTTTTTCTCATGAAAATTAAATTTTCCCATGAAAATTAAATTTTCCGATTTTCCACAGAAGCTCCTAAATTTTCCAGCTAATTTATTTTTTTTGGATTCCTCATAATTTTTGCTTTAAGAATAAGCAATAAAAAGATGGGCCCCGACTCCTTGTTTGGACAGGAGAAGAGCATTTAAGAGACCACCTTGTTCTCATTGTTTTTATATTTTTTATAATTGAATTATTTTTAATTATTTAACATTATTTTATTATTAAAAATACATTTTAAAAATTATTTTACAGTTAAAAATACATTTATGAAGAAAAAATCTATTTTTTTAAGATCCCCAAGTTGAGTGTCTAGTGAATATGGTCTGCCTGCCTTCACAAGATCGGCCATAAATCCATGGATAATAGCAGCAGTGGATAATAGCAGTCATAAAATGTTTTGTAAATTTTTTAAATTACCAGGTAATAAATATTTCGCCTTAAATGACACGTGCAGAAACAAGTCATAAAACACGGATTTTCCATAAATATGGCGAAATATTTATTACCTGGTAATTTAAAAAATTTACTAAACATTTTATGACCTATGGTCGGCTTATTGGCAGTAACCAATTAAGTCCCTCTTTAAAAAACATTTTATGACCAGTAGTTCACGCAAATTTTCCTATTAAAGAAAAGCAAATATCGCTTATTTTTTTTACCTATTTTTTACCAAAAAATAAATATAAATACTTCACACACTCTGAGTCAAATTTCAATTGAATACTAAACGTGAAAGTGTTAAAGTATTTTTTTTTGTAAAGTAAAGAGTGAAGTGTAAAGACAATTTAAAGTAAAATGAATAAATTTTGCTGCAATCCGTTTAACAAGAGTGGACATCGTTCGAAAAAGATAAAAGTATTAAAATTAACTGGTGTTTCGAAGCGATACATGAATAAATTAAATATACAATACGGTGAAGATGCAGAATTCATTTGCCCCAAGTGTAAAATCGATTTGTCTCAACAAGCAAATGCATTGAAACAAATGCAACTACAATCCGAGAGTGAAATGACAATTGAACAAAATGTTTCATCTGATAGTGAGGAAGACATTCCGATGGTCAATATGTCTTTGAGTCCTTTGAATGAGGCTATTACCACTTTAGGTGAAACGCCTATTAAAAAAAGAAAGTTGCGAAGTGAAAAATACAGGAAAGAGAAAAAAGGCAAGGTTATGAGTGCAATCGCGACAATATTTGATGATGGCTCTGTAACGAATGCAGTCAAGCAGATGACGTTGATGACGGCAAACAAATGATTGAGCAGTTGAAAAGTAAATTCAATTTAGTGACCACTTTTCCGGAGAAATATCTCATTTTATCTGTGCTGCCTCAATCATGGTATATACGCAAGATTTCTGAACAGTTTCAAACATCTTTTTTCATCGCGAGAAGAAGCAAAGAATTAGTTCGACAGAAGGGCATATTGGCGACTCCCACCAAGAAATTTGGCTCAAGGACCCTCAGCGAAGCAACGGTGAAATTGATTCAAGATTTTTACTGCAATGACGACAACAGCCGCGCCTGCCCAGGTACACGTGACTATGTTATCACACGTGAAGATGGAGAAAAAGTACACAAGCAGCGCAGATTATTTTTATGTAATCTATCCGCAGCATACCATCAGTTCAAAGAGAAATACCCAGCAGAAAAAGTGGGATTTTCTAAGTTTGCCATCCTACGACCAAAAGAATGCGTGCTGGCATTAGACAGGCACGGAACGCATTCAGTCTGCGTTTGCATGTTTCATCAAAACATCAAATTAATGTTCTTTCCATGCAAGAAATTGAAAGTATTTCACGGTGAAATTGAAACATATAGGCACCTCCTGTCGAAGTCGTTGTGCGCATACCCCACGGAAAATTGTCATCTGTCCAAATGCGATAATTGTCCGAAGATTGACGAGCTAGAGCAATATTTGGCGGAAAAGTTTGAACAGCTGTTAATTCAGGAGGTGCATTTCAAACAGTAGATAATTAGCAGCGGCAGATGTTCCCTTGAGACCGTGGTAAAGCAGATTCCGGAATTCATCGAGGAATTCGTGTTCAAGTTGAATGAACTGAAGGCGCACCATTTCATATCCGAGATGCAATCGAAATTTCTAAAGGAAAGTAAGGAGAAATTAGCCCAAAATGAATTCATTGTGATAAGCGACTTTGCCGAGAATTACACTTTTCTCGTTCAGGATGAAATTCAGGCTTATCACTGGGCAAACGACCAGTGCACGGTGCATCCTTTTTGCTTTTATTTCAAAAACGAAGATAACGAACTACAGACCGTAAGCCTTGTTGTTGTCGCGGAGAGTTTAGCTCATAATTATGTGTCCGTTTATTTATTTCAAATGAAACTGTTTGAATTCTTAAGATCAAAATTCGATGCAATCGACAAAGTAACGTTTTTCTCAGACGGCACGGCTTCTCAGTACAAGAATAAAAAAATTTTTACAAATTTTGCATAATTGAAGAAGAACAAAACTGCAAGGTCGAGTGGCACTTTTTTGCGACGTCCCACGGTAAGGGCCCATGCGATGCGTTAGGGGGAACCCTAAAACGCATGGCGACTAAGGCAAGTTTGCAAAGGCCATATACTGACCAGATATTAAATGTACAACATTTGTTTTCGTGGATTCAAAGCAAGGAAATTGCCATTAGCACAATTTTATGCACTCAAAAAGAACACTATGCCATGGAGCGACGAATTCAAAACAGATATAATAATGTCAAAACTATAACTGGAACGCAAAAGTTTCATTGCTTCATACCAAATATTTCTGATATGTCAATTAATGTAAAGCGGTACTCTTCGTCTGCCGACGTGCTAAATTTAAAGTTACTTTAATTTTATAATGATGCCAAGACAATTGAAATTTTTAATAAATATTGTAATTAAGTATAAGCAGCAAAATAAGAAAGATTTTTTCTTCATAAATGTATTTTTAACTGTAAATAATTTTTAAAATGTATTTTTAATAATAAAATAAAATAATGTTAAATAATTAAAAATAATTCAATTATAAAAAATCTAAAAACAATGAGAACAAGGTGGTCTCTTAAATGCTCTTCTCCTGTCCAAACAAGGAGTCGGGGCCCATTTTTTTATTGCTTATTCTTAAAGCAAAAATTATGAGGAATCCAAAAAAAATTAAATTAGCCGGAAAATTTAGGAGCTTCTGTGGAAAATTTAATTTTCATGGGAAAATTAAATTTTCATGGGAAAAAAGGTAAATTTCTGAGAAAAATTAGGAAAATTTTATTTTTCAAATAAAGCCTGATTCAATACCTTTCCAACGAGCTATCACTCGTTGCGATCGCTTAAAACAACTTTCAATGAGGTCCCTTATGAAGAATTCTTCAATTTTGTCACATGACAGTGGTGCACACCACCACTAAACCAGTCACTATAAAAAAAAATAAATATGTAGGTACATTATTTTTTGCTGGGCAATCGATTGAGACTATTTATTTTAAAATCGGAGAGGGGTCGTCCAAAAGGTGATCGCTTTCATATGGAATTGCTCTAAAATATAAAAAAATAATTTAGTCCATTTTTTTTTGTTTTTGTTTTGACAGAAATTTCAAACAATTGCATTTTGTTTTGAAAAAAAAAACAACAAACCAAAATTATGGAAGAAAATTTAAAACTAAAAATTATAAGTTTTTTTATTGATATTTTTAAATAAATCATTCCCTGTACACAAAAAACACGTATGTTAGTGGAGAAGAAAGCAGCGTAACCGTGTATATCAGATGCAACCATGAAACAAATTTGCAACAATAAACTGAATATTTTACTTATGTTCTCATTATGCATTCATTGGCAACCAAGGCATGAATTTACTGCTTCTTAGAGCACTTACTTAGATATTTACCAAGTGAGTCATCGCGAACAACAATCATGCCTTCTGGATTTGCTTTGGAAGCGTTCGGCAAAGAAATAATGCTTCCCGGAACTGCTTCTTGGTAAACACTATTTTTGCTGGGATATATGGATCAATATTTAGCATATATGTATTTTAATACGTAATATCATCAGAGCAATTAATTCGATTAACTATGGAACGTTTTCCCACCACGAACTTTTTGTTTAACAACACAGTGTATTGTGACTAAAGATTCTAGCGTGTACTCAAACAATGTTTATTAGGTGATAATGTTTATTTTTGATTTGAATTAGTTCAATTCTTCCAATTTAGTTTTTTACTTCTCCTAAAGTAAATAAAACAATACGGGTAAAGCGTTGATATTTCTCCTTCAACAACTTTAATTTGTATAAATCTTCTATGTCTTCTACATTGAACCTCTGAAGATTTTCGGTGGCGCAAAATGAAACATTTAAGGTCCTGTCATTATAAAGTGTGATTTTTATACAGGTATGGAACTTTAAGTTGGCTACATTTTTTAACTGGCGGCCATTTTGTAAGCTGTCAAGTGATTTATGTTTAGTTTGGTTTGGCATTTCAACATGAATAGACTGACGCCTGAACAACGCTTCCAAATTGTGCAAATTTATTTTGAAAATCATGGTTCTGTTCAAAATACGTATTGCTCACAACGTCCATTTTACGGTCAACATAATCGTTCATCAGAGCAATGAATTCGATTAACTATGGAACGTTTTCCCACCACGTTTACTCTAAATGATAATAATCATCCAGAGACGTTGTACAGTGCGTACAGAAGAAGTCATTGCTGCTGCTAGGTCTATCCGTCAATGGTGACCGATATAGAGCCACGATTACTGTTTTTTCCATTCATCAGTTGAACAGCCATGAGGTGCAGAAGCTGTGGTGTCAACAAGACTGCGCAATATGATACACAGCTCGTGCCACAATTGATTTATTGAAGGAAACGTTTGTTAACCGCATAGTTTCACGTTTCGGACCCGTGAATTGGCTTCTAAGATCGTGCAATTTAACTCCGCTGGACTATTTTCTGTTTGGATATGTGAAGTCGCTAGTCTAAACAAAAAACAAACGATCTTGAACTTAAACAATCTTGCTCACGTCATAATCTATGATAGAAGATTGAAATATAAACTTTTGGTTTTAATTTTTTTAAATTTAAAAGTTTTTTTTTTTTAGTTTTAAAAAAAATATTTTTTTTGAAAATTTGTAAATTTTCCAAAGTTTGGTAGTTCTAGCAGACAATCTTTTTTACGAAAATTTTAAAAAAAATTATAGAATTTTTTCATGAAACTAAATCTAACTCAAGGTCGTCCCCTTTAAAATTCGACAATTTGTTTTTTTTTTAAGAAACAGCATAATCTTGATACATGCTGATACATGAAACAATATATGCTCATACATGAAATCATGCATGTTTTATATTATTATTATATTTATCATTATTTTAACATGGGGTATTAGTAAATCTGACAACAATGCTATTAGCTGATTTGCAGCATACAAATACAACGCTCAAAAATATATAAGAGCAGTTCAAAATTTTATTTTCCACATTTTTAAATTGTCACTATTTTTAAGATCAAAAAATGTGATTGAAAAATGTATTATTTTCACAATAATGCTACTAACAGTTGTGGGCCAGCAAAGCTTTTAACAATTAAGTCCATTATTTTGGGTTAAAAGTTAAAATGCACTGGCCTGTTTCGTATAACTAATTCAACAGAGAAGCTCTTCATCTTTCCGCACCTTTCATCTGTACTCTATTGTCTTTCAAATAAAGCAACACATTAGTAAATATGAAGAATCTCCTGACTGTTCCTTCTCTTTAAAAAAAATAAATAAAAAAAAAAATCGGAGAATGCGAGGGAAGCTAGAATAAAACACTTTTGCAATTCTCATAAATTTTATATGTACTGTAATACTCCGCCATGTACTATTAAATAAAATTATGAGCCAGAATATGTTTAAATTTAAATTTTTTTTCATATTTAATTTCCTTTGATTTAATTTGCATACACTCACTCTACCCAACACTAAGTGCTAATATCTTTCAATAATCTTCTGTAACTATTTCAGTAGTTACTTATATTCTTCTCAATTGTCTTATTTAAGCTATTGTTGTTTATGACTATTACTATACATTCACAATTTGTCACATTCAATGCCAAGTATTAAAAAAGATCCATTGTTTAAACAATTCATTCTATTGTTTAGGTCTTAGAACAATAAGTGTAAGAAAATAAACTAAATAAAAAATAGCAACAAACTGCACTTTACTTAAAAGAACATACTTATAGGCATACATTTACTTTTAAGCACAGATGTGTCTCAAAAACAAACGACACTTAAGTAAAACAATTAGAAGGCAAAAAAATATACAACTTGAAGTGTATAATTATGCAAGGACATGATACGGAAGTAGAAAAAAGTAAAAAAACTTGCTAGGATTAAATTTTCATTTTTGTTTTTTAAATGTTTAAAAAAAGTATTTTATATTTTATTAAGAAAAACTTTAAAGTGTACTTAAAATCTACAAATTAAAGATTTTTTTTTTTAATACAAAAATTTTTAGAATTAAAACATTAGAGAAGTTTATGGTGAAACGTTTAAAATCTACAAATTAAAGATTTTTTTTTTTTAATACAAAAATTTTTAGAATTAAAACATTAGAGGAGTTTATGGTGAAACGGTAGCTTTTTAAAAGACTACACCAACGATTTTTGTTCAAGTCCTCAAATAGAAATATCTTGCAGTATAATTAGTGGACTAACTAATTTGAAAACTAACTTAGAAACAAGACCTTTTGTAGTGAATTATGGTGTAGGGGGGAACAGTGGAGAAAATTGAACTAATTTTGTGCAAATTTGCCTACAGGCCACAGTTCTTAACGGATTTGAAAAACTAAAATTTTAAAAATTATTGAATAATTTCTCGATTGATTCCTCATGGCCGATCTTTAAAAGTCAAATATTTTATAGCCTTAATAAATCGCCATATTAACAAAATTTGCACTTTTTTGATATTTCTGCTATACAAACTTAAAAACTTGTAGGATACACACGAAATATACTTCTACTTTTAGGTCATTTTATTCTCTATAGGCAATCGTTATCAAATCATCGGTCACTTCTTTATGTTGCTTCGTATAAACAAACTTAGTTGGAAATATTTTATTTTTGAAACAACAACTGCAAAAATTTACCAGCCGTGTTGGTCTTTTATGGAGATGAATTCTGCTTCATCTACGTGCATGTTACAATATTCAAAAAATATAATTAAAATTCTTGTTAACTTTTTTAACTAAAAAACATGAGTAAAGTAGCATGAAATTTATAAAAAATATTGGTGTTTTACAAAAAAATAAAGTTTGTCATGTTCTTAATAAATAGGACTTTAAAATTTTTTAAAATTATTTTAATAATGGGCGTTCGTAGAGCAAAATATTGGTTTTTAAATAAAGTTTATTTCAACGCTTTTGGTAAGATAGTAAAGATGCTGTGGTAAAAGCAAAAAGTGATTTGTTTAAATTATAGTTAATTATTATCGAGAAGTTAAAATTGTTACCCCGGAGCTGACCACAGGTAGCAAGAGGGAATATAATAGCCCCTAATTTAAGATATGTTTCATTCATTTCGCAAAACTTTTAAATTTTTTATAACTGAAATTCACAAAAATAGAAATTTCGCTGATTTTGACGATTTATTAAGAACGTAAAATAAATGAATTTAAAATATCGGCCACAAGGATTCGATCTGGAATTTATTATATTAAATTTTAAATTTAATGTTTTTCAAGTTGGTTTAAAACTTTGGGTTGTAGGCTTTCCGGTTAAGAAGCGGGATTACAACTATCAGAAAAGACAAACAAAACTGAATTCAATGAGTTTAAAGCAAAAATTGTTTAAAAAAAGTAAACAAAAGCGAAAGGAATACACATGGAAAACCTACACTTTTTATGAAAAAAAAGTTCAAAGTTAAAATAAAAAAACATTATATCACACTATACAACAAAATGAAGTTTATAATCTTGGGCGTCGATGAATCATATATGAATAGAATATATTAAAGTACGAAAGTACTAAAGTAGTTTAGTAAGTCCGCAAATAATATGGGGCTGTGTGGGTATAGTGAACTTCATAAAATTTCTTCTGAGCTTAATTATGTGTTCGGATTTCCACAATAAAAGTTAATGAAATTTTTTGGTAAAACATTTTAGCAATATATCTACATTTTTTATACATAAGTCATTTAAGTGCCTAGGGGTTACTAAAGACGAAAAATTTATTCAGAGGCTGTAAATCGTGAAAATTATGAATTTAATTTTATCAAAATGTGTAAGGCTGTGCATAACTAATTCTGGACGTAGATGATTAATATATTAGTTTAGTACAACAAAACTCCCACAGTTGGTCTGCAATTAGGTATTTGAAAAAAAACAAGTGTTCTCCATCAAATCAGAATATCTACTTTTCTACAAAATTTGTTATTTCTTCTGAAATTCCTCCCTATTGTTTTCTCATATCTTATTCCTTCTTTGAGAAATAGTCCCTTGTCTTTATAGCGAAAATGCTATATCGAAAAAATTTCAACTGGCGATTTTTCCCGTAGGCCATAAGACATTGAAAAGGTTAAACCTGGGTTTTTAAAACAATAGCAGGGAGTTTCAGATGCCATAACAAATTTGTGAAAAATTCATAAAACACGATGTTACAACGTCGCGAATATATCCAAAACCCTGATTTTTCTAAAATTTATGTTAAGATACTCGTATATCGAAAATCTGATTTTATGGAGAATTTCAGAAGCCATTTTCGAATTTAGCGGACCACAAGCCATCAGAAAAGTACTTGGGTCTTTACAACTCTAAAATTTTATTTTAGCGCGTATGATTTTTTCATTTATAGAAGTAACTTCAGAAATAAAGTGCCAACCGAATTAAAAAGTGTATTTTAATGGTGACAACTAATGCATTTAGTTAGTACAAAAATATTTACTTTAGATATCTGAATATTTTGGGTGTTGCAACTAAAATTTAGTTGAATTAAACGAACTTTGTTGTGAAAACAAATGTTAAGTTTTGCCAATTCACTGAAATTCGTAACAATCGAATGTGATCCATTATAACCGAATTTCAGTTGGCAAATAGAAAAATTTTTTCTCTGTGTGTAGCATAAGAGAAAATATAAAAAAAAAAATTTTTTTTTGATCAAATCGATTTTCGGGAAAAATCAGAATTTCTCTTAAATCTTTTGGGTGCATAAGCAGAGAAGACAAAAAATTGCAAAATTAATTGTGTTTAAAGATTTTAGATTTGAACTTGTTCAAAAAAGTTTGTTGCTTAACTTCCAGAATAATGAAGAATTTTGACATTTTTATAGATGGCTAAAAACCCCACACAATGTAATCTTTCTTTTATTTCATATTTGATTTTATAAACATTTGATTTTTGTTTTCCTTACTAGTAATTTTTCTATTAACAAATATTTGTAATATAATATATTTAAGTTCACTATCATTGCAGCAAACTTTCATATATACTAAACATTATCATGGTTACGGTCTGCTTATGATGGATTGTTCATATGTAAATCTACCTGTACTTAAGTATAAATTTTCCCAGAACATTTTACTCAATGGCAGATTTATACTAAACATCATTTTAAAATTGAAATGATTTTTTAATAGACTGTAAAGAATGTTTTTATTAGTATTATTTTTGAAGTGATTTGAAGTGTAAAATAAGATCTGTAATTAATTGAAAATATTTTTAAAATTGTATGGTCTCGATTTAAATACAGTTACATAAATTTATTGATAGCAATGCATTTATAAATGATAAATATATGTTACACCACAAAAAATATGAAAATACAAAAAAAAATGTTTGTCATATACACGCAAAGAAAAAACAAGGTTGAGGAAACAAATTTCCAAAAGCAACATACATTTTTGGATTTATGATTGATACAGCAACGTTAGTATGGTTGTGACAACAATACTCTTATCTTTTGATTAATCACAACATGATAATAAGATTACCCTATTATAGTTCCAAATTGATTCAAATATTATAAAATTATTATTCCTATAGTATTCTCTCAGCATTCTGCTGAAGCTGGATTAAGAACTCACTAAAAATTGTTTCTCTTCTAATTTGGCATTTTTATCAATGAATATAACATTGATTACTTGAAAGTGTTTCTGCATAAACAACTTCTTGGAAGTTACTTAGGCATAAAATGTTTCTAGGAAGTTGCTTTGCAGCATTAAAAGAATGATTTCTTCCTATAACAATACAATGTTAAATTCATCGATGGAAATGCTCGATCAGAATCATTCTTTAGCAGAACAGTTTTTGCTAGGAAGTTGAGCATATTTTTTTTAAAATGACTAATTTCATATAAAACCATTATAAATAATCGAATTTTTGACCTGGAAGTCGATTTACTTGGTATGGAAGCTAATTGTCATATATATATGACACTAGCTGACCCGGCAAACGTTGTTTTGCCTTCAAATTTGAATTGTAATTAATTCTTTAAATCAAGAAATTTTTTTACGCAAATAAATAATTAAAAAAATTAATTCACATTAGTAAATCATTTAAAAATTTGTAATTTCATGGGAAGCCCAACGCCTCTTTGTCCTTCTATCGCGATATATCGCCTTTATTTGCTGAAGTATATAAAATGAATAGCTGAAAACAACTGCTGCGTCACCTATCACCGGTGCATTGAAGCGCCGCTCTTGTCTTGTGAGCTCTTATCACAACAGTATAATCATCTGTCGGTATCTGGTCTAGGGCTGTTTTGAATAGACGGATAAGGCTGCTGTGTTCGTGTAATATAGCTTGAAGATTAACATAGGTTTTTTGTAAATATTAACATAGGTTTTTTGTAAATATCTCCGGAACTACATAACCGATTTCAAAGTTTGATATCTCGTTTTGAAAAACATGACAACGGCTTTCAAAAAAAAAATAAAATAAAAACAACAAAAAAAAATTAATATATGTAAAGGGTGTGCCAAGAAGAACGCAATTTTTAAATCTGGCAACATTCGAAGTGTCATTGTTTGACATTTGAACAATTGTTATTATTTGCTAGTAGAAGGTACGAGGTTAGTAAAAATGGAGCGCTACACGAATGAACAACGCATTCCTTGATACCGTTGACCATACAATTTTAATTCAAAAACTTGAGCAAATGATGAATTTTTCTTCAACAGCTATCAAATTGATTAATTCATATCTTAGGGATAGAGTACAGTGTGTTGAAACTAATGCTTCAACAATCTCAACTTTTCTTCCAGTTGTTAGGCGTGTTCCACAGTGTTCTATTTTGGGTCCTCTCCCTTTCTCTATTTACGCAAACGATCTCCCTGAACAGTTGCTCCACTGTAACATTAGGATGTATGCCGATGACGTCCAATTGTATATAAGTAACAAAAAGGGACTAATTCAGGAATGTACTGCAAGGCTAAATGATGATTTACATCGGGTTTCTCTTTGGGCAGAAATAAATGGTTTAAGTTTAAATCCTAGAAAATCAAAATGTATTGTAATGCGAAAAAGAACACAAAAAATTGTTGTTACTCCCAACGTTTTTATTAAAGATCAACGAATTGAAATCGTAAATAAGGCAAAGAATCTTGGTGTAACTTTTAATGACACTCTCACCTGGTCAGACCATGTAACAGCTGCCTGTGGCAAAACATACTCAATGCTAAGAACCCTTTGGCCTACTCAAAACTGCACTCCATTAAAAATTAGGTTACTACTTGCAAAGACATACTTGATTCCAATTCTAACCTACGGATGTGAGATTTTTGCAAGATGTGATGCTACAAGTAAATCTATATTAAATATAACATATAACAACATTGCAAGGTACATTTATGGTCTCAGAATCTGTGATAATAATGGTAGTTACATTAATATTACTCCACATTCAAAACAAATTTTTGGTGTGCAGTTTGAAGACCTACTGAAAATAAGGACTCTTGTCTTTCTACACAAAGTTATTACCACTCGTGAGCGATCTCATTTGTTTAACCGTTTGAGATTTAGTCGACTAAGAAGAAACAGAAATATTATTCAAATCAGACATCACACATTAATATCCGAATGGCAATTTTTTATAACTGCAATACGTCTTTGGAATAATATTCCTCCAACAATTAAAGAAACCAGCAATGCGTTACATTTCCGAAAGAACATTTTTAAACATTATTCGTAGATAACATGTTTGTATGTTTATATAGTTCGATATAGTTCACAGTGATTTCATTGTTAATAAATTTATTTATGTTATTTTTTATGTTATGTTAAATTCTTTTTTTTTTCTTTGTTTGTAATAGTTTATATATTCATTTTAATTTTTACATTCTTATTTTAAATGTTTACATTATTATTTATTACAATTTATTTTTAACTACACATAGATTTAAGTTTTTTTTTCTCTCCCAATCATAATAACATCATAAGATTTCTACTGTTTAAGACTTATGTTTTGTTGTAGAAGTAACCATATTAAGTAAATAAAAATAAATTGTTTTACCAACATGACAACATGAAAATGCTGATTTTGCCGATAAAATCATCTTCAGTGACGAGGCCCATTTTCATCTTGATGGCTTCGTCAATAGGCAGAATTGTCGCATTTGGGGTGAGGAAAATCCTCAAGTGATTCACGAGAAGCAAATGCATCCTCAACGTGTCACTGTGTGGTGTGGTTTTTGGCCTGGACTTTTTTTTATGAAAATGAGGCAGGTCAAGCAAACAGTCAATGGTGTTCGGTATCGTGAAATGATAACCAGTTTTTTCTTGCCTAGAATTGAAGAAATGAATGTGGAGGGCATGTGGTTCCAACAAGACGGCGCCACATGTCATACGGCCAGAGAAACAATTCAATTGCTGCATCAGTCATTTCCCGGTCGTGTTATTTCGCGTTTTGGAGATCAGAATTGGCCGCCTAGATCGTGCGATTTAACACCATTAGATTTTTTTCTTTGGGGTTTTTTGAAGTCGATGGTTTAATTGGACGCTGCATTAATGAAATACCGCAGCATTCATGCAAAACGGTCATTGAAAATTTCATTAAAAGATCGCGTGCATTCCAGCAAAGCCGCGGCGGCCATCTGCACGATATATTGTTCCATACATAACCTCATTCTGTCTACTTTACGATAAAATAAAGTTTCACGATTTTTTTTTTAAATATCTGTGTTTTATTTAAAATTTAAAAATTGCGCTCTTCTTGGGACATATATATGTCATTGGTGGTGCAATATGAAAATTGGATTTTACCACGCCCCTCCGCCCACAGACCGAAACTGCACAGGGTCACCCGCCTGAATATTCTGAAGATTCCCTGAAAATTTCATCAAAATCGGCCCAGCCGTTTTGGAGTCCATACGTTACATACATACACACATTCTGTTTTATATATATAGATAGATAGACGTAATTTTTGGTAGGTAGGTCTTAAGGATGGGGAAATATCACGTTTTCAAATTTGAAAAAATCTAAAATTTCACAAAAGTAGTCGCACGGTTAAAGCTACACTGAACCAAAATTAGCGGTGAAATCAACTGAATACCATTTGACCTAAGGGGTCACATGAGGATCGCGCGAATCCTAATAGATGACCCAATTTCTAAGGTTGCGGACAAAGTGTCACCGGAGTGGATCTTTGATAGATATTTTGATGTGTTATTGTTTGACAGAGACATGTGGACCAATCAATCCTGGGAACCGGAAGATGGTTCTCAGGTGTGGTTCACTGATGGCTCTAAGCAGTCGAATGGGAACACGGGTGCGGGCGTCTTCGGACCAGGCTTCCAGCGTGCCTTACCTATGGGTAAATATCCATCCATTTTTCAGGCGGAGATTTGGGCCATTTGTGTCTGTGCATTGGAATGCCTGCGAAGGGGAACTCGCAGATCTCGCATATACATTCTTTCTGACAGTCAGGCTGCACTGAGGGCCTTAATGGCCTATAAGGTGTCGTCCGGGTTGGTCATGGAATGCATTCAGGCTCTCAATAGGCTCGGTAGAGGCAACTCTCTAACCTTGGGGTGGATTCCTGGTCATGAGGGGCATGAGGGCAACGAGAGGGCAGATTGTCTTGCCAACCACGGGGCCCGAAAGCCCTTTATTGGTCCTGAACCATTCTGTGGAATACCTGCGGGGTATGTTAGGGAAAGGCTCAGGGCATGGAGAGAGTCTGAATTCTCTGGTTACTGGGAAAACTCTCCTGGTCAGCGCCAGGCTAAAAGATTGATCTCTTATTCCAGTAGGGGGTCGAGGCGACTCTTGTCGCTTGAAAGGGGGGGTTTGAGGACCCTGGTGTCGTACTTAACTGGACACTGTAATCTCAGATACCATCTGCACAAGAAGGGTCAATCGGACACGGATTTGTGTAGGTTTTGCGAGATGGTGTCTGAGACCTCGGAGCATGTTCTCTGCGAATGTCCCAGGCTTTGTGATAGGAGACTTAGGTTTCTAGGTGATCGCTTCATTTCGCCTTCCGACATCGCGAAGATTTTGCCGAATAGGATAATTGGCTTTATAGGTAGCTTGAATCTGTAGGTAACCTTAGGCAGCACAAAAGACCTACATTGGTCGCGGTGCATAGTGCCTTCTGATCTAATCTCTAATCTAATCTCTAAAACTGAATACCATTTCAAATTGATGAAAGGGTGATCACTATACAACCAACAAAACCTGCCAGTCATTTTAATAAATTGTTTAGTAAATGTATTTTTGAAGTTTAACCATTTGTTGATTTTTTTTTTTCGGAATATCGTCAAATGTGTTAACAGAAATTATTTATTTTAACAAATATATTTAATCAAATTGAATAGTTATTTTAACAATGTGCTTTATTTAATTTAGAAATGCTATTTACTTAATCTATTCTTACTTTGTATGTTTATATATAAAAAATAAAGTAATGACAATAATAAAAGTTTACAATTTACATAAAACAGTTTGAAATTACATAAATTTATTTAAAAATAATTAATAAACACAGATTTAATTATCCACTATTATTCACTCAGTTTAATAATTCAAAATTCATAAATTTATTAATTTTTACAACTTTCACAAATGACTTTCATATGCTAATACGAGTATTGACGACATACACAAAAAGCAGGTTTTACAAAAATTCACATCACAAAATTTGTTCAAACTTAACAAAAATGTTTTTTGGTTCATTGTATGCGATTTAATAATACATCATTCTAAAGATACCGCGATTTAAATAAATTAAAAAAAAGAACAATTTTTTAAATAAAATTAATTTTTTTTCAAAATCCGCTTTTCAAACCGCTGTGTTTCAAAAAGGGTTTTTTTTTTACTCTTAAAAAATATGTTAATTATTTAAATTTATTTTCATCGGGATAAACATTAATTGCATTTATAGTAATTAAATGTGCTAAAGTCCCAAAACTTATTTAACAAATTGTGAAAAGCAATCTGATGTAGGCGTGTCCCTATCCGGATTTCATTCCTGCCTAAGGAAATCTTCAGCGGACTTTGTTATTAGACTTTCTAGAGATATTTGTTATGTTAAATCACAAACTCAATGAGAATTTCTTGTAATCGTCTAGGAGCGAGATTCAAAATTTAAAATATCAAAGAAAACCCAAAACAACAACAAAAAATTGTCACAATTGGCTTTGTCATCTTCCAAATACTACTCTGTTTTTTTGACAGACCTGGCAATGTAGTGACGTTTATTCAAGTAAATCAACAATAGAAAATCATATGTTTTCTATTAGTGTCAGTTACATTTAAATTTGCACAAGCACCTGCATATTTGTTATTTAAATTTATTTTCATCGCGATAAACATTAATTGCATTTATAGTAATTAAATGTGCTAAAGTCCCAAAACTTATTTAACAAATTGTGAAAAGCAATCTGATGTAGGCGTGTCCCTATCTGGATTTCATTCCTGCCTAAGGAAATCTTCAGGGGACTTTGTTATTAGACTTTCTAGAGATATTTGTTATGTTTAATCAAAAACTCAATGAGAATTTCTTGTCCTCGTCTAGGAGCGAGATTCAAAATTTAAAATATCAAAGAAAAACCAAATTATTCATTACCTTACTTATTACATTACCTTTACGGAATTCAAAATGGCTCTATAAAATGTATGAAAAAGCATAATACAGTACTACAATTGTAGTCAAAATTAAATTTTAATTAATTAGCTGGGCACTATGGTGTAATGGTTAGCGCGTTACACTGTTACACAGATGGTCCCGGGTTCGATTCCCGGTGACGGCAGTATCAATTTAGAAAACTAATATATATTTTTCTCTCATATGTATCTATCCCTCATATGTATCGCAGCTCCCAACTTCGGTGTTCCCATATCATTTAACCCCACCGAAGTAAAGTAATGAATCAGGGCTATGCACCAAAAAGCTGCAATAAGTTCGCCAACTCTACATCAGGCGGCGAGCAACAACTGTTCTAAGACTTATCATCTCGCGCAATTACAGTGTTGCTATGTCTGAAGCCCTTCATCTTTCCATACCTTTCATCTATCCACTATCCAATTTCCAAAGAAAGCAACACATTAATAAGTAGGAAGAATTTCCTGAGTGTTGCTTCTCTTTCTAAAAAAAAAATAAAAACAAAAACAAATGACTGTTTTTTCACTTAAAAACAAAGGTTACTGTATTACAACTAAAACAACTACAAAAATTTTCCGCAGAAGGTCCCTGAGTGTAAAACACAAACAATAATATAATTGAAATTGAAAATCACTGATGACGCCTGTCCATTCAAAAGGCAGTAACTAGTCTAGTCTGATTTGAAAATGAATAGTGTTTATAATTTTTAGAGAAAAACGTTTATTCTTCTTAACCTCAACCGTTCTAGTTTTTTTCTGTTTTTGTAAGCCTGTAACTTAGCATAAACAAGGTGCAGGGTTTTTACCGAAAATTAAAAATAGGCATTTTTAAAAATGTCTATTATACATTTTTGCAAATGGCTATTTACCTATATGTAAGTATATTTCAATTAAAATTAGTAAAGGTGTTTGTTTTTGCAGATTCTTAGTTTGTCAAAATGTTTATTGAAAAAAACAATTATATTATTATAATTAAATAGAAGTACAAATTCAATTGACTGTGACTGTTGTAAAATGAAAGTTGATATCGATTTAAATTACTAAGATGCAATCAAGCCGATTTCCACATTCTTAATATCTCAAGACCTGTTCATGACAGCTTAATGATTTATACATAACTTATAGTTTGGAATAATGATAAATAAATACAAATGATTAAAAATACATAATTTGTGTACATATATTTTTTAAATAGAAAATGGTTTATCCTAAATATTTACAAAAATCAGCCTTCGTCAGCGTAGTTATTGGTCGGGTGTCAGGTTTCTTACAAACTCACAAACTTTTTGCAAAAATTTATTATTTTCCCTAGCATTTTCAAAAAAATATACAATTGCAGTCATAACGATTAATAAAGCATGTTCTTTAAAAAAAAATTAAATTATGTTTAAGTTTTTTAACAAAATTTTGAAAAAATGTGCAAAAATTTAAAATTTTGGAAATTTTTTATAAGTTTTGACTTTAAAAGTTTTTTACTCCAACAAGATTTAAGATACCCAGTAAAATAGTAAAATCCAAATAACTGGTTGCAGAACAACTTATACTGCATTACAACAGGTTCTAATTTCTGTTCTGCAACTGGTTCTTTTTATATGGAGTTTGTACTATTTGCAATAGGTTCTTTACCTCCAAACAAGAACAGGTTATAGAACTGGTTCTGGGTCAGTGACACCTTACATATCGACTCCCTATAACCAGATCTAGAACCGGTGATGAAAGAAGTTGTTCTAGAACAGGTTCAGAGGTAATATTTTCTTAAAAATTTTGCTGGGTAGTTACATCAAATAAACACAATATTATTTCCATTTTTATTAGGAAACTGAAATATTTCTGAAAAAATTTTCTCTTTTTATGAAAATATAATCGGTCAAAATAATAAAAAAAAATGCTGGTCCAAAAATTAAGATTTTAATTAATCTATATAACTGCAATATATCAAATTTAATTTTTCATTTATGTTGCCGAATGCATTATTTTAACTTTGAAATTGAAATTAATAACTTTGAAATTGGTAGATAACTGTACAAGTTACATAATTGGAAAGGTTTTTTTTTTACACTTTTTTCCATTTCGAGATATATGAGAGGTAGGCTTGCCCTTGCACCGGTTTTCTCAAAATTTTGTATATGTTCAACCTTGTGTACCGAGTTTTATTTATCTACGACAATTCCTTCTATTTTTGTCCATTCACTATATGTGAACCAAAACTTTAAAAAAACTTTAAAAACAAGGTTTTTGAAATAAAGCATTTTGAACCACGGATTTTGAAACATATGCATTTTATTTTCAAAAATTTATTTTTTTTTCTAATTTATTTAAACCACGAAAACACTAGCATCAAAATCAGGTATTAACGAATCACGTAGCTTTCACCGTTATAACGACTTCCAGCGTAGGACGGGTTGAGACTATCAAATTATTCCTTGTTGTACAAAAAAAATATAACCATTACAATTAACACTCTATATTGTTTTTTAATTTTTTTATGTCTTTTTTCAATATTATTAAATTTTTGGGACTGACTGTTTCTCACAACTTCTTTTCACAAAATCTTAAACAATAATGACACTAAAAGCGCGAAGGCTCTCATACAGACTGATAGTAGACTGGGCATCTGAAGGTGACACAACTGTAACAATGATTGCTTCAGATTTAAAATGATTACTAAAAATATCTTTTTCAAATCAGATAATAAATAATATGATTGAACATACTGAGAAGAATATGATTATAAATACAATATGTAGTTGTAGACAAGAGAATAATATCATAACACAAAAAATGAGATATTTTTACTAAAACATGATTGAAGTAACTATTTCATTTTAGTGATTTATTATTGGCATAACAATAATTTTATTGATACAAATATCTGTGAATGTAGCAAACATAGTTTTGTGGCCGCAATTATATTAAAACCATATTTTCTCTGCTCGTATTAGAACTTAAAAAGAAAAAGGAGCTAATTTTGGAAAATCTGCATTGTCCATCGTTTCTCTCAATTCAAAATACATTGCGAAATAACAGGATTCTAAGCCAGTTCCAACAGGTGCCGAAAAGTTTTGAAATTACTCAAATAATATGCACATATTTGGAAAAATTAACTGTATGTTTTTCCATACACGCCCGAAATTTTAAAATCGAATGAAAAATACCGAAGTTAAATTTTTTTTAGTAATTTTCCGACAATAACTTCAGATTCTGAGGGAGTATTTAAATAATATAAATTGTAATATATTCTAATCAACAAGACCTGACACCTTAACTATGTCAATTTTGAAGTATAAAGTCACTGTCACCAAGTGTAATTTACGAAATAGTTTCATTAAACGAAATGGTTTCATGCGTATCGAAATTGAAGTCTAACCAAATTCAATTTTATTATCGACTCTGTCATTTTAATGACATTTTTTGCAAAATAATAAGAAACATGTTTAATAAATATTTATGATATGATAATTAAGTGCTTATTTTACTTCGACCTTTTTGTTGTAATTCAGTAAATAAATCGAGCTTGAATATTTATTTATTGAAGTATTTATAAAATGTTTCATCATATTTATGGAAACCAAATAAATATGACAGTTCTTCAATATTATAAAAGTTTTTAATTATTAATACTCGATGCTTATCAAAAGGTTGCCTTATTTAATTCATGTAGACTGTATATGTATATGACCGTCCTTCTGTAATAAGATTGCAACATTCTTAAAGTATAATAACAATAAGTAGGAATTTAAGTGGTTAAAATGTAAAAAAAAAATTATTTACAATAAAAAGAAATCATAAAAATGAACGTCGGTAAAGTTTGTAGTATGAACACATAAAAATGAAACAAAAAGCAAGAAAAGAAAGGCTAAAAGTAAAAAGGTTTATTAAAAAATGTAATAATGAATACAAAAAAAAAAAAACAGCAGAAAATATGAGCATGTGTATATCCCAGTATAATTTCTTTTACTTTGTATAAAAACTGTATTTCTACAGGAATTTTTTGTAAAAGTTTTGGCTTTCAAAATATTTTTTATCTTAATACAGGCGCAGAACCAGCTTTTCCAAAATTTTTTTATGAAATATTTCTAATTGTTTTACTATTAAATTTTAAAAAATTAAAACCCAAATTTTATTTTTCGATCTTTTATCATAAATTATGATGTGAGCAAGATTATTAAAGTCCAAGATTGTTAAACAAAAAACCGTGCAATGTTAAATTATTAATCAAAAAAATTTCTGTCCACTAACTTAAAGCAGACTTTATCTACTGACAGGTCCTTACATGTTTCATTTCGCGTCACCGAAAATTATCAGAGAACCAATGTAGAAGGGGTAAAATATTTTTACCCAAATTTTGAAGGAAAAAGATCAACGCTTTACCCGTATTGTTTTGTTTTCCCGATGAGAAGTAAAAAACAGAATTGGAAGAATTGAACTAATTCAAATCAAAAATAAAACATGTTTAACTCTTGCTCACATCATAAATATTTCTAATTCTACATATTTTTATTTGCATATCTCAATAAAGGTTGGATTTATAGTGTGTTCTGCATAATTTACATGCCGAATTTGCCTAGTTTCTACACAGAGAGAATTTTAGTGGACGAAATTATGAATGAAAATTATCTGTAAACTAAAATTGTCTCTGAACGGCAATATTTTAAAGTAAGTTTCAGTGGATAAGTTCCAGTGCAGCTTCATTGTTTCTATTCAAAAATTCATTAATGCCATTCAGAGAGTTCTCTCAGTGTTCTTTTAAATATGCCGAATACCCAATAAAAGCAATATTTGTCCAAAATAATTGGTTAATGGATACTGTTTCAAAAATCTACATATTGGTCAAAAAAAAAAAAAAATAAAAAATAGAAAATTAATTTTGTGTTGAAATGTTTTGCAGAATAATGTTGTTGTTTTCCGATTATCACATCAACCTAAAAAGTATGATTGTTGAAGATAAATTCTGCACGTAGAAAAATAATGAAAATGTTCAGTAAACTAATGTAACTTTGATTTGTATAGTGAACGGAAATTTTTTTAAAATTAATGAAAAGCTCATTACTTTTCTATAACAGCAGTTTTTTATGACACTTCTTTAATAAGAATGAAACTATAATATTTTTTCTAAAAATTTTATGAAAACTTGCATTAGTTTCAATGGATTAGTTCCAGTTGCTGCAATGCAAAAAGAAATTAATATCATGCAGAGAATTTTCTCAATGTAGTATCCGATTTAACAGTTTCGCCAAAAGATATATTTTATGACTTTTTTGTCTTTTGGAGGCATTGCAGACAAGTTTAGATATTGCACTTAGATAATTATCTGCATGATATTAGGGAATTATTGCATTATGTATTCTGCATCATTAAGTTAATGCAAATTTACATAAAACTTTATTAAGAAATATAATTTTATTTATGTAATTTTTTTTTACACTTAGTGGAGAAGTATCATTAGAAAACTGGATTCATAAAAAATATAAACTTTTCATTAATTTCAATAAACTGTTCGTTAATTTAGTGAAGAAGAAACGCTTTATTTACTGAGATCGGCCAACACAATAACTGGTTTATTGAATTCGTCATTTTTATACTTAGAACTGAAAATAAGGTTTTTTTTTTATTATAAAAAAATAATTAAAAATAATTAAGAAGAGATATAATCTAAATTATTAACGACTTAAATATATCACAAAATAGTGAATACTGAAAATCTATATAGATAACGTTCATTTTCTGTTTGTTATACACATTTCCATTTTTCAACAGATTTCACTTCAACTTTGTATAACAAGATCTCGTTATCGCGGGCAAAGTTGCCACACAATTTTTTATCGACCACGCCCATTCTTTCTAACACATATCAAATTTGCATAGGCCACATTAGTTCTTTTCTAAACAAATTTTGAGTGTCTTCAGGATTTTGTCCAAATTTAGCATTCATGATTTTTACATCTAGGGAGATGTCAACAAATTCTTATCATCGTTTGAGCCCATTTAAATGCCAACTAATTTTAGATGAATGCAAAATAATTTGTTACTTTACAACAGATGTCGGTCGCTTTAATTTGACAAATTATTAAATTTATAGAATCCAGTTTGGATCTTCGCCAGTTTGAAGATCACTTTCTTTTTATATTTTAAATAATTGAAATAATTGTAGATTAACTGTGTAACTTTATGTTTATACAAATTTTTTGAAACAAATTTTCAAAATCATTAGAAAACGATAAACAGTATTTTATTTACTAGAACTTTACTAGAACTTAAAAATTAAATTAAACAATTTTATGCTTTAAGGATTTTTTTCAATATTATAAAACCGGAGCACTCTGCAATGTGTGTGGTGTCGTCAGCCGCGACAGAAGCGGGGCGCTGCGAGAGGGAGCGTCGGGTGCAGGAGCATCGGGTGCTGCTCATAGCGGGGGATTCTGGGCAATAATAAAGATAAGAAATCGAAGAAAAACTCGGTATCTTTAGTGTTGTATTAATAGTAATGAAAGGCATGACAGTAAAAGGCATGACCGAGTAAATACAGCTAGTTGGTTATAAATAGTGTAAGACATTTTTTAAATATAATGAAGTGAATTGTAACATTTTTTATGAAATTAAAAATTTTCTTTAGTAGAGTACAAAAAACTTAATAAATATTGCAGTAATGACAAACATTTATTTTTAATACACTTTTTTAAAACCCAATATTTTTGCAACTATAATTCAGAATGTATCAATTAAAATCCAGAATTTCAAATTGAAATTCAAAATTTAACACACAATTTAACACATCAACCGTTGAGAATTTCTGACTTTTAATTGATGTTATGATATTTTCTGAATTTTGGGCACAACATCTGAATTGCAAATTACATTTTATTAATTTTAAATGAAAAAATCTTAATTTCAACTGATGGTTTTTTAAATTTCAAATGGAAATTCTGATTTTTAATTGAAAGAAAAAAAAAAATTCGTAGGGTTTGTGAAATTAGGAAAATTTTTGAAACATTTGTCATAAATCATTATGAAACTTTTAATAATATCTAAGAAAACTTCATAAATATGATGAAGAAGTGGTAATAAACGACTTATGATACAGTTTTATACATACGATAAAATTTTTTTTGCTGAGTGTTGGGTCAAAAGTGGATAAAACTAAAAAATAAAGCTTTAAACAAAAAAACTTTAAAAAGTGGTAATATATATCTCTTAACACACTTGGCGTAACCGTCCTTTTAGTAGAACATCTGACAAATGAGAGAAAAGCGCCGTTTTGCACGTGCATTTCCGTACATATTTTTTTATATAATTATTGTTTATGCTTTGTTATTTAGCTTCGCAGATCTAAAGCGTCAGTTGGTGAAAGCAGTTCCGAGTACTTTAATTGCTTATTGAGTGCTTTGCGAACACTGATTTTTCTAATAGTGCGTAATGGAAAAAAACATCTAAGTAAATTATTTGCATCCAGTTAATTGTTATTTTTTGTTTAAAAATAATAAGAGTAACATCTTAGTTAAACAATAAATAAATGGAAAGGTTGAGTAATGCTGTATTGCAGTGTGCAAAGTGTACTGTCTTTGGACAGTACTTTTAAAAGGACCCCCGATTCCGGGAAATCTATAGGTTAAAAAAAAAAGTAATTTAATAAAAAATTTTAAGAACCCCGTAAAGATTTAAGTTTCGAAATAAAATTGAAGTTTTCAAAAAAAAAAAAAAAAAGATCCGGCGCTATCTGGGTTAACACATTTAGTAAAAGAAAAGCTCAAGATCATTAAAATAAGATATCAATCATTGAAATCGGTCTTCTAAAGTACATTTAAGATAAATAAATTAAAATATTGACATGACGGAAAATTTTTCATGTACTTTTGAAATTTTAAACACAAAAAAACTCTTCAAATTATCGATCTATTTTTATTTTTTATTTTTTTTTAAAACGTCTCAAATATTTTTGAAATAAAAATACGTCTGCAAATTTCAAAAGCACACCCGGTATGAAAAAAAAAGGTCGGTTTGACATGGAATGACTCTTATCTTTTTTATTTTAAAGCAGTTATTATCTTAAAACTTTTCCCTTAAGTAAAAATAATAATAACAAGTGAAGTGTTTTAAAAGTGTGAATAGCAAGTGAGTAAATTCATATAGTATATCCCTGTTATGAAAAGGCAAAAGTTATTAACATTTCTTTAAGTTTGTTTTCTCCAGAGTCTGGCAAATACTTTGCATGTTACTTTAGTTAATGCGCCTAAAGTTATGATGGTATGATGATTATTATTTTTTAAAGAAAAAACAAACTTTGAAGACAAAATTAAATTTTTTCCAAGTGAAAAGTTTCATAATATACCTAAAATGTCCCAAATAGTGTGAACAAAGCTAAGCAGTAAAACATGTTTGTCGTTGCAAAGAAAACTAATACAGTTGGGCATTCTATAGTATACTCTAAATTAATGGTGTTGATACATCTTGATACATATCAGAAAGACAAGATAAATACACTTTAAAGGCTATAATTATTACCGTTAGTTTGATGAAAACATATAAAACCAACTACTCGATTTCATGCACACATTCTGATTTCAACCAAAGTTGGTATATAAAATGTAAATCAAAAAAAAAAATTCGGAAATTTTAAAAAAGTAGTCGTACATAATATTCCATAATTTTTTAATGGCATAAGCTACGAGAGTCATGGACGCTTAAAAAAGCTGTATTTCAAAAAACTTTTTTTTTTAATTTTTTAAAAATATAGCTTAATTATAAATTACTCCCTTTTTGCCTGTACAAATCCCTATCTGGAACTCTTACAGTATTCTAAGTTATGAATATAAATGTGAAAAAATTAGCTAAAAGGCCGATAACTCAGAGACATGAAGGCGTACGACATTGGGATTTAGTAGCGCTATTGGAGAATAATTTATATTTAACATATATTTTTTGGAAAATTTTAGAAAGCCCGCTTTTTGAAATACTGCTATTTTACATTTTACCTTCAAGAAATGCATTAGTTTTGTGAACCAGTAAGATCACGATTTAAATACTTTTAAAATTAATTATCAACGACTCTTATAGTTTAAACAGTTAAAAAGTTATAGGCAATTATGTGCAACTTCTTTGAT
The DNA here is from genome assembly GCA_021234595.1 of Delia radicum. NCBI lineage: Eukaryota > Metazoa > Arthropoda > Insecta > Diptera > Anthomyiidae > Delia > Delia radicum. The sequence continues at coordinate 97,977,625 of CM037854.1, read as the reverse complement.
TTAAAACTTTAGTTTTTATTGTTTTGAATAAATAATTTTTTTATGTAAATCTAAAATCTTAAATCGTGTTTTCAGCTTAAATTTTTGTTATACTTGTTCAGCACTTAACTGTTTTATACTAATGCTTTACTAATATACTAATGTTTTACTAATTAATTTTGCTAAAAAAATTGTGCTGATAAGCTGATGTCGCGGCATGTCAAGATGTAGTAGAGAAGAGCAAAATGATACTAAAAAGTACAACTCTAGTAAGACATATAAAAAAATCAACCATGGAAGACTTTTGTATCTGTTTTTCATACATAAAACAAAATTGAGGATTAAAATAACTTTAATTTTGCGTTGTCACCGGCTTGTGAAAATAATTGTCTATTAATTAAATAAAAGACAAAATAAAATATTTAAATTTAATATGTATTTCTATAATAAATGTTAATAGATTAGTAATCTAGTGTGGTCAAATTGCAAACAAACATATACAGACATGTATACAGAGTAACGCGAAAGACAAAGACACACATCTTAGTATTGTTCCTTTTTCTTATTGCAAAAAAAAGGGTTGTTTTTTCGTTTCGTTTGTTTTTGTTTATTTTTTCGTTTTGTTTCTATAATTATCTTCGGCAGTTGCGTCCTTAAACAGTGGTCTTCACAAAGAGAAACACACTTAAAATGAGAGCATTACACTGAAAGAAGTGATGAGTTTTTCTTTTGTGGTTTCTTACAAGATTTGTTTTCATTGTTATAACAATTATGAAATTATTGAAAATGTTGCGTTTAAAAAAATAAATTTTAAAATATGTATGTACATTAGGGTTATGACTTTTTTGTTGCAAAAATTACAGGGACAATATTGTACTGATGAAAAACAATATTGTATTGATAATAACAATAATGTACATCAGAGGTCTTCATCCATATCACCCGGAAAACGTTTAATTTTTTGTTTTTATTAAAAATAAATATCAATAAAATTTAAAATGTTTTTATAAATCAATAGAAATGAAAAAATTCAAATATACTTTCAATTAAAAATATACCTCAAGTTGAAAATAGAAAATGTCTTAGTGTATAAATATTAAAATAAAAAAAATATTTTGGAAAATATGTTTTTTGAACAATAAAACGTTTTAAAACGTTTTTTTTCTTTTTTTTATCTATTTTTTTAATTTTAAAACTAATATTACAGATATTATTGTGGAATGCTGGTTGATTACTGTAAAAATCATACGATTTCAGTGCAATTTATTCTGATAAAATATTATTTTTAATTTTCGTATTTTTGCAAGAAAAAGAGCAAAAAAAATTTCGTAACTATTTGTATCAATTTATTTGTTTGCAGAATGTAAATTAAGGGTTAAGTTTGAATATAAATTAATTTTAAATTAAAAACTAATTGTTCATAGAAAATAAAAAAAGGTTTTCCCATTAAACATCCCATATATTCATTAAATATTTTAATTTCAAATGCTGTAAAGAAATATATATTTATACGAAATATAAACAAACATGCATAAATTTATGTAGCTTGTTATCAAAACTTCTCAGTGTATCAAACAAAAATAAACATAAAAAGATCCGCTATACTCCTACTCTGTTGAAAGCTAACTAGCTACTGAATGAAACATTTATCTCACACACATTTATTGTTGTAATTATGGTTGCCGTTCAGTACGATTTAAACAAAGAGTACGGATTTTTTTTTATGAAAGATTTTGTAGCGTTGTTAATTTATTACAATTACTTAAGTTTTTGATAGGAAATTAAACCAAAAAAAGCTTTCTGATAGTTATAAAAGCAACATTGGTAAATACAGTACGATATTAAAATATAAAGATATTGTAATAAAGATTAGCGATACAGGTAGTTTTGGTACATTTCAAGAAGCTGTTTTGTAGGATTTTTTTTACTTTGAGCAACCCTGGTTGTAATATTCACGAAGAGAATAAAAAAATACCCGAAAAACTTCGTCCCCTGGGTGATATGGATGAAGACCACTGCCTTAAAAGATAGCTTCATTTAGACAACCATTGAGGTAAGTAGTTGAAAGAAAATTTTTTTTATATATATTTATTTCTATATATTTTCAGATATTAAATTACTTCATGACATCAATGTGGGAAAATGAAAACTTTTATATTTCGTAATTATTGTAAATTATTTTAAAAGAATCACAAAAATATGCTTTATGATTTTCAGCAAATATATTAACTAAATTACAATTTTTTTGCGTTTTTTCAGTCTACTAAAATTCAGCAAAAAATTTATTAATTTTTACCAACGCTTTTTTATTTCTTATCAACTAAGTGTTAGCAAAACTTTTGCTGAATCTACTAATTTTTTTGCTAAAATCAGCTCGCTAATTTTCAGCAAAAGATTTTGCTGACATTAGCAATTTTTTTTGCTAGCACCCTCCTGACTAAAATTTTGCTGACTCAGCAAAATTTTTTGCTGACTTTACAAACTTTTTTTTTGAATTCCGTAAGAGCTTTACATAATAATTTGGCAACTGCATAGTGGAATATAATTATCATATATTGTTCTGAAAAAAAAAAAAAAAACAGTTTTTTTGAAATACAGTGTTTTAAACCACGACAACTGTGGCTCTAAAATAAGGTATCAATGAATCACGTAGCTCTAACCGTTAAAAGATATGAGCGATTAAGAATGTCTAGTTTTGTTAAATTTTAGATTTTTTTTTCTTCATATTTTAAAACCGGACATTTCCGCAACTTGTACGCTGACATATGACTATATGACTCCTACCTTCCATACCAAGTTTGGTAAAATTGAAAGGGTAGAGACCGAAAATTGGATATCTCTTGATGGTTTTACAATTACTGAGTATTAATCCAATTCAGGCTCAAATCTAGAAATATTTGAAAAAAATAAAATTCTTTTAAGCAAACTATAATTTCTTAACTTTTATATCTAAAATATAAAGAAAATTTGTTCCGAAAAATTTAATTTTATTGTTGACAATAGTTCTAAAAGTTATGTGGCACCCTCGGACTAAAGTTTTTAATTTTTTTTAATTTTTCTTAAATTCCTTTAATAAAAGTATGTCTTGCGACATATAATTAATTGTATAGTAACATTGGCATACTGAACACGAATATTTTAAAATTTCTGAATTCGGACTTTTTGATTAATTTCATACGGAGGACTTTGTTAGTATATTAGTGTATTGGTTAATAGAAAACATACTTAAATTTGCAATAAAAGACTGAAAACGGAACTAATCGTTCAGATTTAAAGCGACATGTATTGTTAGAGGACAATGTGTATCTATTACAAAAAATTTAGTAAAAAAACATAAAAAATTTTGTAAAGATGTAAATATTGAATTTGTCATAACAAGACTTTGCAACCCTGGATCAAAAATATAAGTTAGGTATTTTTATAATCACACACAAATCTAAGCCCAAATTTTAGGGAACTCTTATTTTGGAATCAAAATGATTCAAATGTTAATCTTTTTTTTTGGTTTTAAAAATTTCTTGTCAAAAAACAAACGAAAATAAGAGCCTTCATTAAAGAATCAAAAATGACTCAAAAATATAAGGGAAATGAAAATATCGAAAAAATTAAACAGAAATGACATATAACAGTAGGCGAATAAAATTTTTTTTTGAGCCATCCAAAATAGCTTAAAATATTCTTTTTTTTAATAAAGAAAATGTTGGAATAATTTTCATTTGTAGTTTTTCTTTTAAACAAACCAAAGAACATGTAAATTATTTTTGTGCGCGGATTTTTATAATATCGCTTTAAATTCTAATTAACTCTGCAAAAAATATTCAATATTCGATTAACTCTGCGTCAAGAAAATACTTTGGAAGAAATAAGTGTTTTGCTTATAAAAGTGTACAAAATTTAGAATGTGAAGAGTAATCCAACTTTGCAAGTTTTAAACTAATATTTAGTTAAGATTTTACTTAGAAATGTTGCTGTTTTATTTTATTGCTCAGACGTCGTGTTATTTGACATACAGTGGACGAAATAATTATAAGTTCACCTATGAAAATATTTTCCAAAATATTTGCAGTATTAAAAAGTCTTTGTTACCACATAAAAGTAACATTATTTCCAGATGCTTACCCCTTTCGATCCATTTGCTGGAGTTTTTGGTGCATTTTTTATTTTTAAAAATTGTTCGTTGTTAAAAAGCAAAATTATAGTAAGTTCAGTCATGTTAAATCTAGTTTTTTGGCAAAACATTTAAATTTTATTTTATACTTTTTCCTCATTGGTGTATATTGCAAATGTATTCCATTTTAAGCAAAATTTTTTTGCGCAGCATTCTTAAAACTTTAAACAAAATTATTCATTCAAATAAGTCGTAAGTCGATGTTTTTAATGCAAAATTTATATTAATTTTATAATATTCAGCGCTTAAAGTGTTTTTATGATTTGAGCACTGTAAATAATAACTAGCAGGTTTAAATTATGAAACAATAATTCAAAAACAATTTATACTCTGGTATGACACTTTACGTATGTTAAGACTCCAACGGCACTTTTTGATGAAAATGGATCATAATCTGAAATTTTGCGTCTGGTTAATAATTTTTTTTCCTTTAATTTTAGTTCAGATTCGTCTCAAAACACATTCCAGATGCAAGCGATAAATTTTACAAATTTCCGTGGATAATGCCAATGTTATAAGTTTTCTTAATAAAAAAATCATCTTAGCCACGTGAAATTCGGGTACACAAATTTGGAAGACTGATGTTATCTCAACGGATTTTCAATTCGGATTCAGAGTAAGAGATAGTTTTAGCTCTATTATTCTACACTCAGGAAACTTGTGCCGTAAATATTTGTAGTTGTTTGAGTAGTAAAACAGTATCTTTATTTTTAAGTGAAAAAGCAGTATATTATAGAAAACATTTCAGTTTTGACTACATTTGTAGTTCAATCAAAAAACAAACTACATCTAATTACTGTACTATGAATTTACATTAATTTTATAAGTTTTTTATTTTTATTTAAAAAAATAAAACAAATAAACGATTGTGAATTGTTACTACATTTGTAGACAATTTGTACTACATTAGTGGTTAATTTTTTGAACAATTGAAAACAAATGACAATGTTAGTTGAATTTAATGAAATTTAAGTCGTCATTTTTTCAACTGAAACTTCATTAGTGTTTAATTAGATTTGGAGTGGTTCTTACCTAGGTATGTGAGTAGACCAAAATTCGATTTTCGTCAAACGGGTTAATTTCTGTCGGTTACACGGTCTTTCATTTTATTTCTATTCTGATCAATTCAGAAGCCAGAAAAGTATACTAAAAAAAAGTTTGTTGAAAATTTTGTTAGACGTCTTTTTAAATATTTAATTAACTTTCAACAATTTTTTTAAACAAAAGTTTAACTAATTTACGTTTCCACCAAAATTGTGCTGATAAAAACATTAATAGCATGGAGACCACGTAAAAAGACTAAATGCAGATGTTGCTACTTGTATGGACGAAGTAGAGACAAAAAAAGATACAAACCATTACAAGACTTACACAAAATACAAGCGAGATTAATTTCGTTCATTTAATTTTTTCTTTTGTATATTACACACCAAACAAAGGCACGCATGTGCATATACAAATTGTGAATATTAAAAAATATAAATAAAACAATAAATATATAAATAAACTAATTAAAAAACTTACTATATGAATGATATTTTGATAAATTGAGGGTGCAGGCAAAAAAAATAATAAATCGATTGCATAAAATAATAAATAAAAATGTAGTGTATCAGGCAGTTATTTTTAAAAGAAAAATGATTTTTGTGATATTTAGCTATATTTGAATATTTATTTTTTGTATTCTAAAGTTGTCTTCATTTAAAAAATGTAAAAATTGCGTCATACATACATATATAATTGAAATTATTATGTTTTGTTCTTAATGTAATAAAATATTTGGTTAATTTCCACATTTTTTATTTAATTGCATTATGTTAACGATGTGGAAGCCTTGTTATATGTATATACATTTAAAACAATCACAAATAAAAATTTTTAAACTTCAGCAAAATAAGTTTACTAAAGCAAAAATTGCATACATATTTTTTTAGCTAATAAGCTAAAGCCGAAACTTTCGTGGATTTCAACAAGTCGATTTTGATTTGCATCAAAAATATTTTGCTGAATTTACAAATTTTTTTCTAAAAATCAGCTCATTGATTTTCAGCAAAACACTTTTTCAGATGTTAGCAATTTTTCTGCAACGATCCTATTAGCAAAAATTTTGCTGATCCTATAGCAAAAATTTTGCTGGGATTGCAAATCCCATTAAACGCGACTTTAAAAAGTGTGCAGGTAATGTGTTACACCATATGCTGGTAATGTGGTATAGTGCGGCATTTCGTTGTGAAGTTGTGTGTGGTATACCAAATATTTTTGAAACCAAGAGAATACCCATTTTACCATCTCAAACAGCCTGTATAGCTCTTTTCATATCCTCTGCCTCCCATTTCCTTATTTTACCTTTTTAGGCACTCTGGTTTTTTTTTTTGAAGGTAATGTGGTACACTATTCTAAATTAGCATCCTCAAACTATACCACAATAGCTGCACTTGTGTTTTATGTAGATATTTATATATTTAAAAAAAAAAAAACTACTACATATATGGAGCAATTGCATATACTCTTCACTTATTTCGTTCTTACCAATTATTTTAATCTTTAACTTAAGAACTTAAAATACACCTTTTAAAACAAAACTTATTTTTTAAAACCAATCAAAAAAAGAAGTCGATCACACACCACCGCAAATTTTTTCAATTGACTCCCACAATGACTTGCAAAAATGAAACGATCGTAGCTCTCTTAATTCTATGAGATCAGCAAACTATTAATCTTGTTTCAGTTATTCTTATATTGTTAGTTTTAGAGAAAAATCTACTATACCACATTACCTGCACTTACTCTAAGCCTTAATTTTAAATTTAAATAAATTCTAATTAAAAATTTTTCCGCGAAACTCATTATTGGTAAAAATACACACAGATTAAAAATTTTACGATTTCCAGCTGAAACACGGTTATGAGTTTTTCAGCTTCAAAGGATTCATTGAATATTTTTTGTAGATAAACAATGCAAGACAGTGTAATTAGAACTTTCTTTCAGACTACTGTTTTATTTTTTTTTATTATAAGCCGGCCCATTATCATACTCATCAGCAAATAGATTTGTTAAGAAAACATGTAAGGCAAAAACAGAAAAAGAAAGAGTTAGTTACTTGTAACACGATACAGACTCATCTTAGACAATTTGAATATGCATTGCCACGAATGCTATTTTCCAGTGGCTGGTTACTTTCTAAGCATTATTATTTTCAGTTACTAATTTACATAAATGCATATACTACACTCCTGTTGTTTAGTGTTCTTAAAAAATAATTATTGTTTGTAGATGTACATTTTTGTGATTAAAAAAAATTTAAAAAAAGCTTGAAGAATATTAAAAATATTAAAATAAAACAAAAGAAATGTTTCACCATAGACACTAATGAAAAATCCAGTAATTCTTTAAGAAAAACTGAGTTATACGTAAATAAAGAAATTATTTACGGAAATACTTTTCTGAAATAATATTGCAAAAACCTTATTTTTATTTTATTTAGTTTGTCAAAAATAAATATCAAATTCTCTTTTGTATGAAATTACAACAAAATAAATGTTTTTGATCTTGATTTTAATTTCATAAAAATATTTTTGTATATAGAATTTCTCTTGAATATTTTCCCTTTTATAAGAAAATAATTCGTAAAAAAAATCTTAATAGCCGGATTCATTTAATATGGTAAATAGTGTAAAAATCTTATGCCCATATTTTGTAAAACGCTACGCCTCACTTCACCTGGCGTTGGCCTATTTGAATTTCTTAAATCCACCGCGTTCAAAAAAGTTACTGCTCGCGTTGCAACAGCTGATTATTACGTATTTTTAAACTCAAATGTTTGAAAAAACCAATTGTGTAAAACGCAACGCTTACTTTTTTACCACTTGAACTGTCAAATTAAACACCCATTTTTTTGAAGCGTTAGCTTACATATTTTTAAATAACCACAAATCACATCATAAGAAAAAAAAATATTTTAGTTTCTGTGTTTATTTTCTATAATGTTAACAATTTACCACTTGTAATATTATTTAATAAACAAAAAAACTGCTTTGTAGTTATCACAATTAAAAAAAAATACTTTAATTTTAAATAAAACAAATGAAAAAAAGCTATAAACATAAATTTGAATTTGGTTTTAAATTTTCATCAGCTGTATTTAAGTTTGTATTCACAATCACAACTGATGGAGTTACCAGATCATTAAAAACCTGGTTTTTCTCAACTTTTTGTTTTTTTAGTTCAGTACTGTCCTGTATGTAGGAACCATAATAACGCAATGTTTTGACAATTGAAGTGATAACGTATTAGTTCAGTGTTGAGACAACGCGGGTGACGTAGTGATTTATAAATAACATGTTTTTACTTAGCGTTTGTGTTGGCGTAGGTGAAGCGTTGAAAGCAGGGGAAATATAAAATATGGGCATTAGTTTTATTATATTAGTGTCATAAATATTTTACCAACACTGAACAATTTGTTTTCTATTTCAATTCTTATGTTTCAATCAGTTAAAGAAATTAAAATAATTGTTTTGATTTTTTGAAATAAAATATTAAATTTTAAATTTGTAAAAATAGTTTCTAAAGAAATAATCTTGGAATATAAAATAAATAGAGTTGTGTCGTTCATGAACGAACTAGTTCAATTGAATGACTCACTCAATTGAACGATATGACTTGTTCACCAATATTCGATATTGTCGTTCAATCGTTCATTTCGTTCTTTTTATTCATAAACAATTGCATTTCTATTCAATTAAATCGCTTGCACGAGCAAATTTTTTTTTTTTTAGAATATAGTAATAATATTGTTTCAAATTAAGAAAAATAAAAATAAAATGTTTTTTACACAAAATAAATAATTTTTGTTAGAAAAGTTGCAATTTTATAACACTTTTTGTCTATGTACAGTAAAATTTGTGAAAAAAAAACTCGTAAAACATGAATAGTGCGTAATAATTTCAAACGCAAATCAGTCACAAGGCAAAGCAAAAAGAACGATTGAACGATTTTGAACGAACTAGTTCACTGACTCGAATTGAACGATAATGCCCGAGTCACCAAAATGAACGATTAATTCCAACTCTAAAACTAAAGCGAACGAAATATATTTAAAATATTTCAATAATTGTAAAATATTCTCCAGAAAATACGCACTGTGTACTTATGCAGCATATACGAGCGTATTATGAATACACCCATATTTTTATATTTAAATGTGTGTATAACAATAACATTTACTGAGTATTTTTTATAACAATACGTATATTCTTTGTTATTTTAAAAGGATTTTTATTATTACAAGCAACACATGATGTGAGGATTTGTTGTAGTTTGCAATTATAAAACACCATTTACATTTATTTTGTTAAATCTTTTGTATGACGAAATACTTTTTTCGAAAAAATTTCAATTGCTTATTCAGATTAATGTGGCAATAGTTTAAAAGTTATGTGTGGAATGACTGTTTTCGATAGATACCGATTTGATTTTCACTAAAAATGTCGTCATTCCGCCAATGAGTGCTTCATAGAATTTACGAAACAGTCTCATAAAGTTTTAAAATACACTGATCGAATTTTTTGCGTAGTATTAATGAATTTGTTCATTACTAAAATAAAGTTTTCATTAACAGAACGACTACATTGAAAAATATTATTTAATTTATTGAAGCTCCTATGGTTAAGTCTTATGAAACAAAATTTTTTGATATAAAAATTAACGTTTCAGTTTGCGAAAACCGTAATAAAAAGTTTAGTATACTTTAAGAATAACCGAAATATCAGTGCAAGAAGCTTCATTGAATTAATGAAACTCTTCATTAATATTAAAAAAAAAAAAAACATTAGAATTAAGTCAATTAGCCGCATCATATAATTTATGGAAAAATTGCATAAAATTTCAAAATTAATAAAAGGTTTAATTGAATTAATAAAATACTGTTTTAAAAATATATGGAATACTCAACAAGTAACCCTAAAAAATTATGCTTAAAATGTATGAAAATTAGTGGCCGTAAAAATGGTATAAGGAAAATAATAAATCGTAAATGTTGTTGAACAATTCATAGCTCTAAAGAAAATATTCATTAAGTACACACAGAGAATAAAGTGGCAGTGGCGGCAGTCGCTAAATTTCATTTGGCAAATAACTAAAATTTTCTCTGCGGGTATATGAAGAGATAATTTATGAAAATCTAATAATATTTTTTTTATAAATTATGATATAACTGTAAAAAATATTACTTGAGCCAGAGTAAACACTAAAAATTTTTTATATAAATAGAACATTTTTGGTCTTCAAAGTTTAGTAACGTCATGATGCTTGTTAGGAAAAGACCCTATCCACGTGCTTGATTACTAAGAAGACAAGAATGGAGCAAAATTGATGATTAATAGGTTTTTTGTTAAAGTCCTGCCTATTATGGAGGCTCTAGCTTTTCTAAAGTTTCGGGTTCTGATGAGATCTTTAGCCAGATCGAAATACTAGTATCAGCCTAGCTAATATGTTTGATTTGCTTTATTTTTTAAATATACGGAGGTTAAAAGCTCGTTATAAGTTGAAAATGACATAAAAATAATCTCGATGTATATAAAAACAAAAAGCTAATATAACTGTAAAAAATATTACTTGAGCCAGAGTAAACACTAAAAATGTTTTATATAAATAGAACATTTTGGTCTTCAAAGTTTAGTAACAGAATGGAGCAAAATTGATGATTAATAGGTTTTTTGTTAAAGTCCTACCTATTACCTAGGTAATATGTTTGATTTGCTTTATTTTTGTAAATATACGGAGCTCGTTATAAATTGAAAATGATTTTTTTTTTAACATTCTAATGTTCAAACATACATATGAAAAATTAAATATATACGTAATATTGCTAATTCGTTATAATAAAGTTAATATATAATTTAAGTAATAAGCTCTAAAACCAAAAAATATTAATACTGACAAAAGTTTTACATTTCGGAGATATTGATTTATTTTATTTAAATTTGATAATTGTACTTTTGCTAAATTCTCTATATAAAATAAATTGGAAATGGTTTAGAAAATAGTTGCTGATGTTAGTGTTATTTTCCTTTCCTTTTTTTGCAATTTTGCAAACGCCGCGTAACAAATATGTTAACTCTTAAATATTTCATGGTTATTTACAAAACAAAAAAGAAAATAGTTTATTATTTCTTTTACTACTTTCTCTACTTGTTCAAAAAGAAGTAAATTAAAAAGAACTTTAAGACTTTGTACTTATACATATTTTCCGGTACTTAAAGACTTAAAAAAGTTCTTTTTCGTATAAAACTTAAAACATTTACGTAAACATTAAGACAGGCAGCAAACCCAAATAAAAATGTATTTAACTTGAAGAAGAGAAAACAACTGAAACTAACTTTTAATTGTCTTGTGTGGAAAAAATAAGTGTTTAAAGAAAAGTGCTTAAACATAACGTTAGCAACATATAAACATCATATGCACATATGTTAAAAGTACTTCAAATCTGCTTTCATATTCTAAATACTTCTTTTAAATAACATGTTAAAAATAAAGTTATTTATTAAAAAAAAAAATTTTTATTTCCCACAAATTATTAATGAAACATTTTTAGCAATAACTTACATTTAAAGTTATTTATTTCTGGAGAAAACTTTTGTTACCTTAAAGTTTTTTAAATGTTACCTTAAAGTTTCATAAAGGCTTAATGTTCTCTATACATGTTTATTAATAAAATTGAATGTAATTTTCGCAGAAACTATAAATTTAATTTAAAAATTTAGTAAGAGAAGTTTGGACAGGCCGCTACATTGGTTATATTCCTTCATTTTGGCCATCACCGTAGGAGTTTCTAAAAACCTGGCCTAAGCCAATGTCTTCGCGGGGGAGTTTGAACCTGCTGAGGAGCCGCCTTCCCCCACTTCATCACCCCATTTTTTTTTTTTTCTCATGCATTTTTGTTTTCGAACCTCACAAAATAAAGAGTTCTAGCGCATCGAAAAAAAAAAAAATCGTGCACAATCACACCAAAATGCTTATTATTATATAGGCCACTGATATAAATCATTATGTTCAACAGCGCTATATAGTGGCGACATTTGTTTACAAATTTTTTTGATCAGCCATTTTCTCCGAAAAAAGGTGCGTTTGGTGTACTAAAATGCTAGGATCGAAATTTGGCACGTACACACATAAAATAAATTGGTTCCATTGTACAAACAAAATTTAATCATTATACAATAATTTTAATTGTAAGTACTTAAATCCATCATCAGAATAATTAAACTATAT
>CM037854.1:97947730-97965110 GCA_021234595.1 Delia radicum | reverse complement strand
TTTCTGTCCACTAACTTAAAGCAGACTTTATCTCCTGACAGGTCCTTACATGTTTCATTTCGCGTCACCGAAAATTATCAGAGAACCAATGTAGAAGGGGTAAAATATTTTTACCCAAATTTTGAAGGAAAAGATCAACGCTTTAACCCGTATTGTTTTGTTACCCGATGAGAAGTAAAAAACAGAATTGGAAGAATTGAACTTAATTCAAATCAAAAATAAAACCATGTTTAACTCTTGCTCACATCATAAATATTTCTAATTCTACATATTTTATTTGCATATCTCAATAAAGGTTTTGCATAATTTGCATGCCGAATTTGCCTAGTTTCTACACAGAGAGAATTTTAGTGGACGAAATTATGAATGAAAATTATCTGTAATCTAAAATTGTCTCTGAACGGCAATATTTTAAAGTAAGTTTCAGTGGATAAGTTCGAGTGCAGCTTCATTGTTTCTATTCAAAAATTCATTAATACCATTCAGAGAGTTCTCTCAGTGTTCTTTTAAATATGCCGAATACCCAATAAAAAGCAATATTTGTCCAAATTAATTGGTTAATGGATACTGTTTTAAAAATCTACATATTGGTAAAAAAAAAAAAAAAAATAGAAAATTAATTTATGTTGAAATGTTTTGCAGAATAATGTTGTTGTTTTCCGATTATCACATCAACCTAAAAGTATGATTGTTGAAGATAAATTCCTGCACGGAGAAAAATAATGAAAATGTTCAGTAAACTAATGTAACTTTGATTTGTATAGTGAACGGAAATTTTTTTAAAATTAATGAAAAGCTCATTACTTTTCTATAACAGCAGTTTTTTATGACACTTCTTTAATAAGAATGAAACTATAATATTTTTTCTAAAAATTTTATGAAAACTTGCATTAGTTTCAATGGATTAGTTCCAGTTGCTGCAATGCAAAAAGAAATTAATATCATGCAGAGAATTTTCTCAATGTAGTATCCGATATAACAGTTTCGCCAAAAGATATATTTTATGACTTTTTTGTCTTTTGGAGGCATTGCAGACAAGTTTAGATATTGCACTTAGATAATTATCTGCATGATATTAGGGAATTATTGCATTATGTATTCTGCATCATTTAAGTTAATGCAAATTTACATAAAACTTTATTAAGAAATATAATTTTATTTATGTAATTTTTTTTACACTTAGTGGAGAAGTATCATTAGAAAACTGGATTCATAAAAAATATAAACTTTTCATTAATTTCAATAAACTGTTCGTTAATTTAGTGAAGAAACGCTTTATTTACTGAGATCGGCCAACACAATTCTCTCTGTGTTTAAAAATAATTGTTGAACTGGGTTATTGAGACTATGAATGTCAAATTTTAGGAAAAAGAAAGCAAACTAAATCACAAACTCTTTTCAATTTTGACGATTATGAATTCAGCAATACTGGTTTATTGAATTCGTTATTTTTATACTTAGAACTGAAAATAAGGTTTTTTTTATTATAAAAAAATAATTAAAAATAATTAAGAAGAGATATAATCTAAATTATTAACGACTTAAATATATCACAAAATAGTGAATACTGAAAATCTATATAGATAACGTTCATTTCTGTTTGTTATACACATTTCCATTTTTCAACAGATTTCACTTCAACTTTGTATAACAAGATCCCGTTATCGCGGGCAAAGTTGCCACACAATTTTTTATCGACCACGCCCATTCTTTCTAACACATATCAAATTTGCATAGCCCACATTAGTTCTATTCTAAACAAATTTTGAGTGTCTTAAGGATTTTGTCCAAATTTAGCATTCATGATTTTTACATCTAGGGAGATGTCAACAAATTCTTATCATCGTTTGAGCCCATTTAAATGCCAACTAATTTTAGATGAATGCAAAATAATTTGTTACTTTACAACAGATGTCGGTCGCTTTAATTTGACAAATTATTAAATTTATAGAATCCAGTTTGGATCTTCGCCAGTTTGAAGATCACTTTCTTTTATATTTTTAAATAATTGAAATAATTGTAGATTAACTGTGTAACTTTATGTTTATACAAATTTTTTGAAACAAATTTTCAAAATCATTAGAAAAACGATAAACAGTATTTTATATTTTACTAGAACTTTACTAGAACTTAAAAATTAAATTAACAATTTTATGCTTTAAGGATTTTTTTCAATATTATAAAACCGGAGGCACTCTGCAATGTGTGTGGTGTCGTCAGCCGCGACAGAAGCGGGGCGCTGCGAGAGGGGGGCGGCGGGTGCAGGAGCATCGGGTGCTGCTCATAGCGGGGGATGCTGGGTAAATAATAAAGATAAGAAATCGAAGAAAAACTCGGTATCTTTAGTGTTGTATTAATAGTAATGAAAGGCATGAAAGTAAAAGGCATGACCGAGTAAATACAGCTAGTTGGTTATAAATAGTGTAAGACATTTTTTAAATATAATGAAGTGAATTGTAACATTTTTTATGAAATTAAATATTTTCTTTAGTTGAGTACAAAAAACTAAATAAATATTGCAGCCAATGACAAACATTTATTTTAATACACTTTTTTAAAACCCAATATTTTTGCAACTATAATTCAGAATGTATCAATTAAAATCCAGAATTTCAAATTGAATTTCAAAATTTAACACACAATTTAACACATCAACCGTTTAGAATTTCTGACTTTTAATTGATGTTATGATATTTTCTGAATTTTGGGCCACAACATCTGAATTGCAAATTACATTTTATTAATTTTAAATGAAAAAATCTTAATTTCAACTGATGGTTTTTAAATTTCAAATGGAAATTCTGATTTTTAATTGAAAGAAAAAAAAAAATTCGTAGGGTTTGTGAAATTAGGAAAATTTTGAAACATTTGTCATAAATCATTATGAAACTTTTAATAATATCTAAGAAAACTTCATAAATATGATGAAGAAGTGGTAATAAACGACTTATGATACAGTTTTATACATACGATAAAATTTTTTTTGCTGAGTGTTGGGTCAAAAGTGGATAAAACTAAAAAATAAAGCTTTAAACAAAAAAACTTTAAAAAGTGGTAATATATATCTCTTAACACACTTGGCGTAACCGTCCTTTTAGAAGAACATCTGACAAATGAGAGAAAAGCGCCGTTTTGCACGTGCATTTCCGTACATATTTTTTTATATAATTATTGTTTATGCTTTGTTATTTAGCTTCGCAGATATAAAGCGTCAGTTGGTGAAAGCAGTTCCGAGTACTTTAATTGCTTATTGAGTGCTTTGCGAACACTGATTTTTCTAATAGTGCGTAATGGAAAAAACATCTAAGTAAATTCATTTACATCCAGTTAATTGTTATTTTTTGTTTAAAAATAATAAGAGTACATCTTAGTTAACAATAATAAATGGAAAGGTTGCGTAATTCTGTATTGCAGTGTGCAAAGTGTACTGTCTTTGGACAGTACTTTTAAAAGGACCCCCGATTCCGGGAAATCTATAGGTTTAAAAAAAAGTAATTTATAAAAAATTTTAAGAATCCCCGTAAAGATTTAAGTTTCGAAATAAAAATTGAAGTTTTCAAAAAAAAAAAAAAAGATCCGGCGCTATCTGGGTTAACACATTTAATAAAAGAAAAGCTCAAGATCATTAAAATAAGATATCAATCATTGAAATCGGTCTTCTAAAGTACATTTAAGATAAATAAATTAAAATATTGACATGACGGAAAATTTTTCATGTACTTTTGAAATTTTAAACACAAAAAAAACTCTTCAAATTATCGATCTATTTTTATTTTTTATTTTTTTTAAAACGTCTCAAATATTTTTGAAATAAAAATACGTCTGCAAATTTCAAAAGCACACCCGGTATGAAAAAAAACGGTCGGTTTGACATGGAATGACTCTTATCTTTTTTATTTTAAAGCAGTTATTATCTTAAAACTTTTCCCTTAAGTAAAAATAATAATAACAAGTGAAGTGTTTTAAAAGTGTGAATAGCAAGTGAGTAAATTCATATAGTATATCCCTGTTATGAAAAGGCAAAAGTTATTAACATTTCTTTAAGTTTGTTTTCTCCAGAGTCTGGCAAATACTTTGCATGTTACTTTAGTTAATGCGCCTAAAGTTATGATGGTATGATGATTATTATTTTTTAAAGAAAAAACAAACTTTGAAGACAAAATTAAATTTTTCCAAGTGAAAAGTTTCATAATATACCTAAAATGTCCCAAATAGTGTGAACAAAGCTAAGCAGTAAAACATGTTTGTCGTTGAAAAGAAAACTAATACAGTTGGGCATTCTATAGTATACTCTAAATTAATGGTGTTGATACATCTTGATACATATCAGAAGACAAGATAAATACACTTTAAAGGCTATAATTATTACCGTTAGTTTGATGAAAACATATAAAACCAACTACTCGATTTCATGCACACATTCTGATTTCAACCAAAGTTGGTATATAAAATGTAAATCAAAAAAAATATTCGGAAATTTTAAAAAAGTAGTCGTACATAATATTCCATAATTTTTTAATGGCATAAGCGAGAGTCATGGACGCATTACGAGAGTCATGGACGCTTAAAAAAGCTATATTTCAAAAAACTTTTTTTTTAATTTTTTAAAAATATAGCTTAATTATAAATTACTCCCTTTTTGCCTGTACAAATCCCTATCTGGAACTCTTACAGTATTCTAAGTTATGAATATAAATGTGAAAAAAATTAGCTGAAAGGCCGATAACTCAGAGACACGAAGGCGTACGACATTGGGATTTAGTAGCGCTATTGGAGAATAATTTATATTTAACATATATTTTTTGGAAAATTTTAGAAAGCCCGCTTTTTGAAATACTGCTATTTTACATTTTACCTTCAAGAAATGCATTAGTTTTGTGAACCAGTAACACCACGATTTAAATACTTTTAAAATTAATTATCAACGACTCTTATAGTTTAAACAGTTAAAAAGTTATAGGCAATTATGTGCAACTACTTTGATTTAAAACTTTAATTTTTATTGTTTTGAATAAATAATTTTTTTATGTAAATCTTTTTTTTTTTCTACTATATTCTTTGCTATCTTTTTTAGATTTTTATCTCTAAATTTGAATTCCGTAAGAGCTTCACATCATAATTTGACACCGGCATAGTGGAATAATTATCATACATTGTTTTGAAAAATAAAAAAAAACTGTTTTTTTGAAATACAGTGTTTTAAACCACGACAACTGTGGCTTTAAAATCGGGTATCAATGAATCACGTAGCTTCAACCGTTAAAAAGATATGAACGATTAAGAATAACTACTTTTGTTAAATTTTCGATTTTTTTTCATATTTTAAAACCCGACATTTCAGCAATTTGTACGCTTACATATGACAATATGACTCCTACCTTCCATACCAAGTTTGGTTAAAATTGAAGGGGTAGAGATCGAAAATTCAATATCTCTTGATGGTCTTATAAGGAATGAGTCTTAAGCCAATTCAGGCTCAAATCTATAAATATTTGAAAAAAATAAAATTCTTTTAAGCAAACTATAATTTCTTAACTTTTATATCTAAAATATAAAGAAAATTTGTTTCGAAAAATTTAATTTTATTGTTGACAATAGTTCTAAAAGTTATGTGGCACCCTTGGACCAAAGTTTTAAATTTTTTTTAATTTTTCTTAAATTCCTTTAATAAAAGTATGTCTTGCGACATATAATTAATTGTATAGTAACATTGGCATACTGAACACGAATATTTTAAAATTTCTGAATTCGGACTTTTTGATTAATTTCATACGGAGGACTTTGTTAGTATATTAGTGTATTGGTTAATAGAAAACATACTTAAATTTGCAATAAAAGACTGAAAACGGAACTAATCGTTCAGATTTAAAGCGACTGTATTGTTAGAGGACAATGTGTATCTATTACAAAAAATTTAGTAAAAAAACATAAAAAATTTTGTAAAGATGTAATATTGAATTTGTCATAACAAGACTTTGCAACCCTGGATCAAAAATATAAGTTAGGTATTTTTATAATCACACACAAATCTAAGCCCAAATTTTAGGGAACTCTTATTTTGGAATCAAAATGATTCAAATGTTAATCTTTTTTTTTGGTTTTAAAAATTTCTTGTCAAAAAACAAACGAAAATAAGAGCCTTCATTAAAGAATCAAAAATGACTCAAAAATATAAGGGAAATGAAAATATCGAAAAAAATTAAACAGAAATGACATATAACAGTAGGCGAATAAAATTTTTTTTTGAGCCATCCAAAATAGCTTAAAATATTCTTTTTTTTAATAAAGAAAATGTTGGAATAATTTTCATTTGTAGTTTTTCTTTTAAACAAACCAAAGAACATGTAAATTATTTTTGTGCGCGGATTTTTATAATATCGCTTTAAATTCTAATTAACTCTGCCAAAAATATTCAATATTCGATTAACTCTGCGTCAAGAAAATACTTTGGAAGAAATAAGTGTTTTGCTTATAAAAGTGTTTTTAGTACAAAAATTAGAATGTGAAGAGTAATCCAACTTGCAAGTTTTAAACTAATATTTAGTTAAGATTTTAGCTTAGAAATGTTGCTGTTTTATTTTATTGCTCAGACGTCGTGTTATTTGACATACAGTGGACGAAATAATTATAAGTTCACCTATGAAAATATTTTCCAAAATATTTGCAGTATTAAAAAGTCTTTGTTACCACATAAAAGTAACATTATTTCCAGATGCTTACCCCTTTCGATCCATTTGCTGGAGTTTTTGGTGCATTTTTTATTTTTAAAAATTGTTCGTTGTTAAAAAGCAAAATTATAGTAAGTTCAGTCATGTTAAATCTAGTTTTTTGGCAAAACATTTAAATTTTATTTTACTTTTTCCTCATTGGTGTATATTGCAAATGTATTCCATTTTAAGCAAAATTTTTTTGCGCAGCATTCTTAAAACTTTAAACAAAATTATTCATTCAAATAAGTCGTAAGTCGATGTTTTTAATGCAAAATTTATATTAATTTTATAATATTCAGCGCTTAAAGTGTTTTTATGATTTGATCACTGTAAATAATAACTATCTGGTTTAAAATTATGAAACAATAATTCAAAAACAATTTATACTCTGGTATGACACTTTACGTATGTTAAGACTCCAACGGCACTTTTTGATGAAAATGGATCATAATCTGAAATTTTGCGTCTGGTTAATAATTTTTTTCCTTTAATTTTAGTTCAGATTCGTCTCAAAACACATTCCAGATGCAAGCGATAAATTTTACAAATTTCCGTGGATAATGCCAATGTTATAAGTTTTCTTAATAAAAAAATCATCTTAGCCACGTGAAATTCGGTACACAAATTTGGAAGACTGATGTTATCTCAACGGATTTTCAATTCGGATTCAGAGTAAGAGATAGTTTAGCTCTATTATTCTACACTCAGGAAACTTGTGCCGTAAATATTTGTAGTTGTTTGAGTAGTAAAAACAGTATCTTTATTTTTAAGTGAAAAAGCAGTATATTATAGAAAACATTTCAGTTTTGACTACATTTGTAGTTCAATCAAAAAACAAACTACATCTAATTACTGTACTATGAATTTACATTAATTTTATAAGTTTTTTATTTTATTTAAAAAAATAAAACAAATAAACGATTGTGAATTGTTACTACATTTGTAGACAATTTGTACTACATTAGTGGTTAATTTTTTGAACAATTGAAAACAAATGACAATGTTAGTTGAATTTAATGAAATTTAAGTCGTCATTTTTTCAACTGAAACTTCATTAGTGTTTAATTAGATTTGGAGTGGTTCTTACCTAGGTATGTGAGTAGACCAAAATTCGATTTTCGTCAAACGGGTTAATTTCTGTCGGTTACACGGTCTTTCATTTTTATTTCTATTCTGATCAATTCAGAAGCCAGAAAAGTATACTAAAAAAAAGTTTGTTGAAAATTTTGTTAGACGTCTTTTTAAAATATTTAATTAACTTTCAACAATTTTTTAAACAAAAGTTTAACTAATTTACGTTTCCACCAAAATTGTGCTGATAAAAACATTAATAGCATGGAGACCACGTAAAAAGACTAAATGCAGATGTTGCTACTTGTATGGACGAAGTAGAGACAAAAAAGATACAAACCATTACAAGACTTACACAAAATACAAGCGAGATTAATTTCGTTCATTTAATTTTTTCTTTTGTATATTACACACCAAACAAAGGCACGCATGTGCATATACAAATTGTGAATATTAAAAAATATAAATAAAACAATAAATATATAAATAAACTAATTAAAAAACTTACTATATGAATGATATTTTGATAAATTGAGGGTGCAGGCAAAAAAAATAATAAATCGATTGCATAAAATAATAAATAAAAATGTAGTGTATCAGGCAGTTATTTTTAAAAGAAAAATGATTTTTGTGATATTTAGCTATATTTGAATATTTATTTTTTGTATTTTAAAGTTGTCTTCATTTAAAAAATGTAAAATTGCGTCATACATACATATATAATTGAAAATTATTATGTTTTGTTCTTAATTGTAATAAAATATTTGGTTAATTTCCACATTTTTTATTTAATTGCATTATGTTAACGATGTGGAAGCCTTGTTATATGTATATACATTTAAAACAATCACAAATAAAAATTATTTAAACTTCAGCAAAATAAGTTTACTAAAGCAAAAATTGCATACATATTTTTTTAGCTAATAAGCTAAAGCCGAAACTTTCGTGGATTTCAACAAGTCGATTTTGACTTGCATCAAAAATATTTTGCTGAATTTACAAATTTTTTTCTAAAAATCAGCTCATTGATTTTCAGCAAAACACTTTTCAGATGTTAGCAATTTTTCTGCAACGATGCTATTAGCAAAAATTTTGCTGACACAAATAACTTTTTTGTGTCAGCAAATAAATATTGCAAATCCCATTAAACGCGACTTTAAAAAGTGTGCAGGTAATGTGTTACTACCATATGCTGGTAATGTGGTATAGTGCGGCATTTCGTTGTAAAGTTGTGTGTAGTATACCAAATATTTTTGAAACCAAGAGAATACCCATTTTACCATCTCAAACAGCCTGTATAGCTCTTTTCATATCCTCTGCCACCCATTTCCTTATTTTACCTTTTTAAGGCACTCTGGTTTTTTTTTTTGAAGGTAATGTGGTACACTATTCTAAATTAGCATCCTCAAACTATACCACAATAGCTGCACTTGTGTTTTATGTAGATATTTATATATTTAAAAAAAAAAAAAAACTACTACATATATGGAGCAATTGCATATACTCTTCACTTATTTCGTTCTTACCAATTATTTTAATCTTTAACTTAAGAACTTTAAAATACACCTTTAAAACAAAAACTTATTTTTAAAACCAATCAAAAAAAGAAGTCGATCACACACCACCGCAAATTTTTTCAATTGACTCCCACAATGACTTGCAAAAATGAAACAGATCGTAGCTCTCTTAATTCTATGAGATTCAGCAAACTATTAATCTTGTTTCAGTTATTCTTATATTGTTAGTTTTAGAGAAAAGTCTACTATACCACATTACCTGCACTTACTCTAAGCCTTAATTTTAAATTTAAATAAATTCTAATTAAAAATTTTTCCGCGAAACTCATTATTGGTAAAAATACACACAGATTAAAAATTTTACGATTTCCAGCTGAAACACGGTTATGAGTTTTTCAGCTTCAAAGGATTCATTGAATATTTTTTGTAGATAAACAATGCAAGACAGTGTAATTAGAACTTTCTTTCAGACTACTGTTTTATTTTTTTTTATTATAAGCCGGCCCATTATCATACTCATCAGCAAATAGATTTGTTAAGAAAACATGTAAGGCAAAAACAGAAAAAGAAAGAGTTAGTTACTTGTAACACGATACAGACTCATCTTAGACAATTTGAATATGCATTGCCACGAATGCTATTTTCCAGTGGCTGGTTACTTTTCTAAGCATTATTATTTTCAGTTACTAATTTACATAAATGCATATACTACACTCCTGTTGTTTAGTGTTCTTAAAAAATAATTATTGTTTGTAGATGTACATTTTTGTGATTAAAAAAAATTTAAAAAAAGCTTGAAGAATATTAAAAATATTAAAAATAAAACAAAAGAAATGTTTCACCATAGACACTAATGAAAAATCCAGTAATTCTTTAAAGAAAAACTGAGTTATACGTAAATAAAGAAATTATTTACGGAAATACTTTTCTAAAATAATATGCAAAAACCTTATTTTTTATTTTTATTAGTTTGTCAAAAATAAATATCAAATTCTCTTTTGTATGAAATTACAACAAAATAAATGTTTTTGATCTTGATTTTAATTTCATAAAAATATTTTTGTATATAGAATTTCTCTTGAATATTTTCCCTTTTATAAGAAAATAATTCGTAAAAAAAATCTTAATAGCCGGATTCATTTAATATGGTAAATAGTGTAAAAATCTTATGCCCATATTTTGTAAAACGCTACGCCTCACTTCACCTTGCGTTGGCCTTATTTGAATTTCTTAAATCACCGCGTTCAAAAAAGTTACTGCTCGCGTTGCAACAGCTGATTATTACGTTATTTTAAACTCAAATGTTTGAAAAAAGCCAATTGTGTAAAACGCAACGCTTACTTTTTTATCACTTGAACTGTCAAATTAAACACCCATTTTTTTGAAGCGTTAGCTTACATATTTTTAAATAACCACAAATCACATCATAAGAAAAAAAAATATTTTAGTTTTCTGTGTTTATTTTCTATAATGTTAACAATTTACCACTTGTAATATTATTTAATAAAACAAAAAAACTGCTTTTTAGTTATCACAATTAAAAAAAAATACTTTAATTTTAAATAAAACAAATGAAAAAAGCTATAAACATAAATTTGAATTTGGTTTTAAATTTTCATCAGCTGTATTTAAGTTTGTATTCACAATCACAACTGATGGAGTTACCAGATCATTAAAAACCTGGTTTTCTCAACTTTTTGTTTTTTTAGTTCAGTACTGTCCTGTATGTAGGAAACCATAATAACGCAATGTTTTGACAATTGAAGTGATAACGTATTAGTTCAGTGTTGAGACAACGCGGTGACGTAGTGATTTATAAAATAACATGTTTTTTACTTAGCGTTTGTGTTGGCGTAGGTGAAGCGTTGAAAGCAGGGGAAATATAAAATATGGGCATTAGTTTTATTATATTAGTGTCATAAATATTTTACCAACACTGAACAATTTGTTTTCTATTTCAATTCTTATGTTTCAAACAGTTAAAGAAATTAAAATAATTGTTTTGATTTTTTGAAATAAAATATTAAATTTTAAATTTGTAAAAATAGTTTTCTAAAGAAATAATCTTGGAATATAAAATAAATAGAGTTGTGTCGTTCATGAACGAACTAGTTCAATTGAATGACTCACTCAATTGAACGATATGACTTGTTCACCAATATTCGATATTGTCGTTCAATCGTTCATTTCGTTCTTTTTATTCATAAAACAATTGCATTTCTATTCAATTAAATCGCTTGCAAGAGCAATTTTTTTTTTTTAGAATATAGTAATAATATTGTTTCAAATTAAGAAAAATAAAAATAAAATGTTTTTTACACAAAATAAATAAATTTTTGTTAGAAAAGTTGCAATTTTATAACACTTTTTAGTCTATGTACAGTAAAATTTGTGAAAAAAAAACTCGTAAAACATGAATAGTGCGTAATAATTGTCAAACGCAAATCAGTCACAAGGCAAAGCAAAAAAGAACGATTGAACGATTTGAACGAACTAGTTCACTGACTCGAATTGAACGATAATGCCCGAGTCACCAAAATGAACGATTAATTCCAACTCTAAAACTAAAGCGAACGAAATATATTTAAAATATTTCAATAATTGTAAAAATATTCTCCAGAAAATACGCACTGTGTACTTATGCAGCATATACGAGCGTATTATGAATACACCCAATATTTTTATATTTAAATGTGTGTATAACAATAACATTTACTGAGTATTTTTTATAACAATACGTATATTCTTTGTTATTTTAAAAGGATTTTTATTATTACAAAGCAACACATGATGTGAGGATTTGTTGTTAGTTTGCAATATATAAAACACCATTTACATTTATTTTTGTTAAAATCTTTTGTATGACGAAATACTTTTTTCGAAAAATTTCAATTGCTTATTCAGATTAATGTGGCAATAGGTTTAAAAGTTATGTGTGGAATGACTGTTTTCGATAGATACCGATTTGATTTTCACTAAAAATGTCGTCATTCCGCCAATGAAGTGCTTCATAGAATTTACGAAACAGTCTCATAAAGTTTTAAAATACACTGATCGAATTTTTTGCGTAGTATTAATGAATTTGTTCATTACTAAAATAAAGTTTTCATTAAAAGAACGACTACATTGAAAAATATTATTTTAATTTATTGAAGCTCCTATTGTTAAAGTCTTATGAAACAAAATTTTTTGATATAAAAATTAACGTTTCAGTTTGCGAAAACCGTAATAAAAGTTTAGTATACTTTAAGAATGAACCGAAAATATCAGTGCAAGAAGCTTCATTGAATTAATGAAACTCTTCATTAATATTTAAAAAAAAAAAAATCATTAGAATTAAGTCAATTAGCCGCATCATATAATTTATGGAAAAATTGCATAAAATTTCAAAATTAATAAAAGGTTTAATTGAATTAATAAAATACTGTTTAAAATATATGGAATACTCAACAAGTAACCCTAAAAAATTATGCTTAAAATGTATGAAAATTAGTGGCCGTAAAAAATGGTATAAGGAAAATAATAAATCGTAAATGTTGTTGAACAATTTCATAGCTCTAAAGAAAATATTCATTAAGTACACACAGAGAATAAAGTGGCAGTGGCGCAGTCGTTAAATTTCATTTGGCAAATAACTAAAATTTTCTCTGCGGGTATATGAAGAGATAATTTATGAAATCTAATAATATTTTTTTTATAAAATTATGATATAACTGTAAAAAATATTACTTGAGCCAGAGTAAACACTAAAAATTTTTTATATAAATAGAACATTTTTGGTCTTCAAAGTTTAGTAACGTCATGATGCTTGTTAGGAAAAGACCCTATCCACGTGCTTGATTACTAAGAAGACAAGAATGGAGCAAAATTGATGATTAATAGGTTTTTTGTTAAAGTCCTGCCTATTATGGAGGCTCTAGCTTTTCTAAAGTTTCGGGTTCTGATGAGATCTTTAGCCAGATCGAAATACTAGTATCAGCCTAGCTAATATGTTTGATTTGCTTTATTTTTTAAATATACGGAGGTTAAAAGCTCGTTATAAGTTGAAAATGACATAAAAATAATCTCGATGTATATAAAAACAAAAAGCTAATATAACTGTAAAAAATATTACTTGAGCCAGAGTAAACACTAAAAATGTTTTATATAAATAGAACATTTTGGTCTTCAAAGTTTAGTAACAAGAATGGAGCAAAATTGATGATTAATAGGTTTTTTGTTAAAGTCCTACCTATTACCTAGGTAATATGTTTGATTTGCTTTATTTTTGTAAATATACGGAGCTCGTTATAAATTGAAAATGATTTTTTTTTTAACATTCTAATGTTCAAACATACATATGAAAAATTAAATATATACGTAATATTGCTAATTCGTTATAATAAAGTTAATATATAATTTAAGTAATAAGCTCTAAAACCAAAAAATATTAATACTGACAAAAAGTTTTACATTTCGGAGATATTGATTTTATTTTATTTAAATTTGATAATTGTACTTTTGCTAAATTCTCTATATAAAATAAATTGGAAATGGTTTAGAAAATAGTTGCTGATGTTAGTGTTATTTTCCTTTCCTTTTTTTTGCAAATTTTGCAAACGCAGCGTAACAAATATGTTAACTCTTAAATATTTTCATGGTTTTTTACAAAACAAAAAAGAAAAATAGTTTTATTATTTCTTTTACTACTTTCTCTACTTGTTCCAAAAAAGAAGTAAAATTAAAAAGAACTTTAAGACTTTGTACTTATACATATTTTCCGGTACTTAAAGACTTAAAAAAGTTCTTTTTTCGTATAAAACTTTAAACATTTACGTAAACATTAAGACAGGCAGCAAACCCCAAATAAAATGTATTTAACTTGAAGAAGAGAAAACAACTGAAACTAACTTTTAATTGTCTTGTGTGGAAAAATAAGTGTTTAAAGAAAAGTGCTTAAACATAACGTTAGCAACATATAAAACATCATATGCACATATATGTTAAAAGTACTTCAAAATCTGCTTTCATATTCTAAATACTTCTTTTAAATAACATGTTAAAAAATAAAGTTATTTATTAAAAAAAAAAATTTTTATTTCCCACAAATTATTAAATGAAACAAATTTTTAGCAATAACTTACATTTAAAGTTATTTATTTCTGGAGAAAACTTTTGTTACCTTAAAGTTTTTTAAATGTTACCTTAAAGTTCATAAAGGCTTAATGTTCTCTATACATGTTTATTAATAAAATTGAATGTAATTTTCGCAGAAACATATAAATTTAATTTAAAAATTTTAGTAAGAGAAGTTTGGACAGGCCGCTACATTGGTTATATTCCTTCATTTTGGCCATCACCGTAGGAGTTTCTAAAAACCTGGCCTAAGCCAATGTCTTCGCGGGGAAGTTTGAACCTGCTGAGGAGCCGCCTTCCCCCACTTCATCACCCCATTTTTTTTTTCTCATGCATTTTTGTTTTCGAACCTCACAAAATAAAGAGTTCTAGCGCATCGAAAAAAAAAAAAATCGTGCACAATCACACCAAAATGCTTATTATTATATAGGCCACTGAATATAAATCATTATGTTCAACAGCGCTATATAGTGGCGACATTTGTTTACAAATTTTTTTGATCAGCCATTTTCTCCGAAAAAAGGTGCGTTTGGTGTACTAAAAATGCTAGGATCGAAATTTGGCACGTACACACATAAAATAAATTGGTTCCATTGTAACAAACAAAATTAATCATTATACAATAATTTTAATTGTAAGTACTTAAAATCCATCATCAGAATAATTAAACTATATTGTAAACAGAAAATATATAAAACTAACTAAAACACAGACACATCATTCAAACAATTGGTTTTCCTTATCAATATTGAAAAAATATTATCTTCTACATTACCTTTAATACCAACAACCAATCACTTTTCGGAGATTTTATCCCTTGAATAATATATTTGCAGTTAAAATCGAATATTAGTTTCGCCTCCAAAAAACAATCACTCTCCCAATTTTAAAATAATATAAAGTTTTAATAGTTTTGGTAACTCTAATAAAATATTAGATTAGCAACCAAATTTCTGCTGTATATACAAATCAATTTTTAGACATTTATATTTAAAAAAATATTCCAGGAAGAAATTTGAACAGCCAAATTGATTTTAAGCTAGAGGTAAAGTAATTGCCTGACAAGCAGAAGGTTCGAGCCCAGTTCGCGGAGAAGAATTTTTGATCAATAGAAGAATTTTAAAATAATAACAATTGTTTTTATTATTTTGGTAACTCTAATACAAATCTATTTTTAGACAAATATTTAAATTTAAAACTAGAAAATATTCAAAACTGAAATTTAAAAAAACATATTTAAATTAGGTTTAGTAAAGTACTTGCCTGACAAACGGAATATCGCCGGTTCGATCCCAGTTCGATGCGTATAATTTTTATTTATAAAATAAATGTTTTTGAACGCATGTGAATCTTTTTCTGGAATATTTCAGTCCATAAACATAAAATATTCAATTGTTACAATAAAAATTCGAAATTTGTAAATAAATGAAAGTTGTTGCAATAGTATTGAAATTTAATAATAGTGATAATACGTGGAACCCCAAAATTTCGGTTGGCAAAAAATTCAGTTGCAACTACAAAATAGTTTTCTGTGTGTAGCTTCATCTAATGATCATAATAAAACCAACCGAATCATTTTTGGTTATTGGAATGTTTTTGTGCTCCAAATGGGCCTAAAAATTCCAAAAATTAGATTTCGGAGCAATTTTTTAGTGGGTAGGAAGGGGGTAAACTTGTGTAAATTTTTTTTGGGTCCCTAAAAAGAATCAGAAGACATACAATAAATATATCCATAAACAAAAAGTCGGTATTGAGAAGGTTAAGTTCCTCGCTTCAGCGGTTTAGTCAGGCTGCCAATAGGGATACTTTTCCTTTTTTACCTCTGCCCATAAGAATTATCAAAATTCTTACTTTAGAGAATGCCCAAGCGGAATTTGGAACATACATACTTACTTTCAAATGCCTCGCTTAACACATTTAGAGCCATGTGTTTCGCCGGCTGTTCACATGACATTTAAAATTTATTGCAATATATTAGGTTTTGGCACTATAGTAATATATTTTGAATTTGTATGATGGCCTTCAACTTGTTAAGCGGTTTGGCCAAGCCTTCACCAATTTGACCTGTTTTACATCGTTTCTGGATGGCAGTTCAATAACTGTCATATCAGTAAATTAGGTCGTATTCACCTCAACCTTCAACGTGATAACTTTTCCCGTTATGCATCTTCCCGTAGAATCCTGTGTTATCGATAGGCTGGGGGATGTTCAGTAAGTCAGCTTGGAGTCAGTAATGTCATTATCTTTTATAAATAATTGACGAACTAAATTTGTTTAATATTTTCTCATGACAGTATGATGCAATATATTTAAGTCTTTTTTATATTTCAGAAAAAAATTTTAAGAAAAAACAAATAAAAAAATTTAAAACTTATTGTTTTTAAAGGAATTTTTTGTAATTCTGGGTTCATTACTTTACCGTTTTTTCACTTTCATTTTACCGACTTATTAGGTAATTAAAAAAGCAAAGTTAGGAAATTAAAAAATTTCGGAGTTATAATCCGAAATAACAATTTTTTTTCCCTTATTTGCCTTTATTCTGATAAATAATTGTTTTCTACATTGTTTAAGTAGCAAAATCAATCACTGAATCAATCAAATGATTTTTTTTAAGAAAAATTCTGTAAACAATATTGTTACGTTTGTAATGTAAAATGAGCGCTGGTTTGATTCTCACAGCCGCAGGATGTTAAAAAATGTATCATATAGAGACAATCTGACAATTATAAGACACAAATAATAATACAATTTAAATGGAAAATCGCTGATGAGCCTGTCCATAAAAAGACAGAAACTAGTCTAGTCTGATTTAAAAATTAATAGTGTTTATAATTTTTAGAGAAAAACGTTTATTCTTTTTCTTAACCTCCACATTTCTAAAAAATTGGAAGAGGTATAAATATTTATTTTCGCTATTAAAATGGTAATTACAGATCGTCTTTCGAAATGATAAAAAAAGTTTAAAAT